>CM077258.1:16170000-16770000 GCA_039654775.1 Spinibarbus caldwelli
CTTCTCCAGAGAAAGGCAACGAAACACAGACTCATTCCAGTGCAGCAGATTGGATCCAACCAGCAATTCTTAATTACACTACAATCCACCAATAATTACTTAATTGGCCCTTAATTAGTTTCAGATATATAACCCCTGCAGTAGAGGAAAAAACAAAAACAACAAAAAACTAATTGTCTGGGCATAGAGTGCTAAGAGGTGATTCACCTCCAGTGCACCGAGGGTTCAAGTCAACACTTCCATTTCAGCTCAAATAAGACACTGTACTGTGATGTGATGTAGAAATGGGGCAGAGGTTAGCTACCATATCATTGGCTAGATCAGAACCAATCAGAGCATGATGAGTGGATATGAAAATTCAAATGATGGCTCTACTGAATGTGCCTAGCCATTTGGGTCTCGATTTTGTGTTGTACATTCAGAGCATCAAACCGCCAATCTCTCCATCTCTGCTCATCACAGCTAACCTGGAATTGGAAGTAAGATCAAGTAATGTGGTTTACCAACGTTTGTGTTTGAGGATCAACAAGAAATAAGGACTACGGTATGGGGGAGAGTTATATACAGCTTTCCATGACAGTAGCTGGTTTGCGTATGTAGAAAAAAAATGACTGGCAAACAATTCCAGTTTATTAACACCAACCTCTTCTCACTGTTTTCTGAACTGAGGTCCAAGAAAAACAACATTTGAACGAAATTGCCACAAATAAAGATGAAAATACAAAGTATTCGAGGGGGCGAGGGGGGGTGAGTAAGGAACAGAAAACCCAAACCAAGACAGAACACCTCCCCCAAAAAAATAACCCCCCTGAAAAATGTCTATATGCACAAATGTCCCCCATGAACCTGCCTTTTCCCCCTTTACAGCCTCACGACTCTTCATTGCTGCCGTAGAGCTCAAAACTCCAATGATCTTGCTCACAGTGCCTCCTCATTCCCACCACATGGGCTCCAGCCGTTCCTCAAGATCTTCTCCACAGAAACGATAGCCTTCCTCACAGTTTTAGCTCGTTGGCGATCTTCGAGGCGATGTTCTTGAAGGCGATGGAGGTTCCGGAGATCCTCTTGAAGCGCACCCCGTTGAGCGAGAGGCGAGGTAACTTGCACACCTCCATCTCCCACTGGACGAAGTCGTCATGCGCGGGGTTGCCCGAAACGCAGAGGAGCATGAAGCGCTCGCGCAGCTCGTACTCGCAGCTGTTGGAGTCCAGAACTTTCCGGATCTCCTTCATCATTTCGTTGGGCTCCATGGAGGAGGTGGTCTTCATGCTCCAAGTGAAGCGAAGGGAACGTGGCTTGGTGTCCTTGGAGGCCTGGGTGGACAAGGGTGTGCTGGACGCTGGAGAAGAGGAAGAAAAGGAGTCCTTGTTTTCGTCGCCAGGCAGTCCTTGGGTACACTTCTCCATCTTGTCTGCTGTGCTCAACATGGGTCTTCAGAGAAGAACGATGAGAGGAGAGAGGCACAAACAGGAAAATGAAGGTGAACATGAGGAAGACAAGGAATTGATAACAGATAGAAGAAGCTTAGTTGATTCAAGCTGTGACTAGTTCTTCTGTTTTAACACATTTAAAACTATCAAATCAACATGATTATGATCATCAACAAAACACCAACATGGTGCTATGGTGGAAGGCTACAATGCAGTCAAAACAACAGCATCCACTAATTGGACATCTGTAAGGGGCTTTGGGGGGTAAAAACAAAAAAGTACATAAATATAAATAAAACTGTTAGAAGTGTAGGAATTTAAAATTAATTTATTACAGACCTATTTTCAGATACTAAGACATTCTTGCATGTAAATGAAAGAAATACACTACTGTTGAAAAGTTTGGTGTCAGTAAAATTAAAGGAATTAATACTTTTATTCAGCAAGGAGGCATTGAATTGTTCAAAGGTGACAATCAAGATATTTGGAATGTTATAAAAACATTTCTACTTCAATTAAATGCTGTTCAAACTTTAGTCACCAAAGAATTCTGGAAAAAAAAAAGTATCAGTTTCCACAAAAATAACTGTTTTAACACTGATAATAAGAAATGTTTCTTGAGCACTAAATCATTATACTAGAATACTTTCTGAAGGATCATGCGACACTGAAGACTGAAGTAACGGCTGCTGAAAATTCAGCTTTGCCATCATAGGAATATTAAATTTTAAAACATATTTTAATTATAAATTTGTAATATTTCATGATATTACTGTTTTAATGTAATTTTTTTTTTTAATCGAACAAAAGCAGCCTTGGTGAGCATAATACATTCAAAAACATTTTAAACATCTCACCAACCCCAAACTTTTGAACTGTAGTGTACATTTGATTATGTCTCGTATTGCTCGTAAGTCATCCAATGATTTAAAAGAAAAAATACCCAATTTAAGCTTCAAGTGACTCCACACTCAAACGGAACATGAATAATTCTATTTAAAAAAATGTCTTCGTAAGTAATGATTCAGTGATTGGAGTAGTACGCTTCAGTAGATAAATGATTTTTATTAGTCAGTCGTTGTCCTCACCTGCTGGCCTCATCTCGACTCTCTCCCTCATACGGACTCCTCAAAGAAAACCAACAAGTTTAGTCCCTCAATTCAAGTTATCTTATTGCTGCTAGCTAAGTATTAGTCCTGTTCACGTAGAGTTTGGTATCAATACCTAATTATGTTAATAAAACTTAAAATATCTGAAGCAAAATCCATAAAGCAACTGTTTACAGTCCCTTCACCAACTTCTTGACCATTTAATTTTAAACTCTGAACCTTGGGATCAACACACTCTCACATAAGCCACGCTGTATTTAGTGTAAAAACACCTGAACAAATGAGCAGACATGTGGCATACTATGTGTTAAAGTGCACATTTTTACATGATGCAGTCTGGTAATGTAAGAGTATATAACATTTTAATAGACCCCAAAAGGAATGAAAAAGAATTTCAAATCTTATTTGAAACCTAGCCGCAAAATTCAGTATAATACCTAGAGCAAAACTACCAGAGGTCCTTCTAAACTTAAATTCTCAATCTTGTCTGTCAGATGTGAAATGTAAAAATGTGTATCTAGTTCATTTTGTCATGCGTGTATTGTACAGCTGAACAAGTGACTTCAGTGAGATGTGTGTTGAATGATGCAATCGGACGGGGAGACCAGCCACCTCCAAAACAGCGCAGTACGAGAACGAAGGGACAAAAGCAGCACACCTGTTTTAGTGCAGCCATATACGAATAAGCAGTAGACCGTAAGAGGAGAGAAGCAGGCGTCACCCTTTACAACCCTCACCATGAAAACACGACTGACATCCTCTATTGACCCTGGCTGGCTGTGCGCTTCTATCTGCAAACTATGAACTTACCTGACCTGTTAAAAATCAAATGTCAAGCTTTGGGGCGAAGGTTTAGCTGCCATCAACAGAATATAAATGACAAAGAATTCTGTGCCAAATACTTCTACATGCTGTTGTAGATTTTAATTTTTCAAATCTTCTGAGGTTCTACAAAATACACCAGAATAAGGAATTTAATTCTTTCTCCGATGGCACTGAACAAACATACAACGATATTTATGATAATAGCACTATACCTTCATTAAAAACCCTTTATTAATATAATAATAGTGTTGTTAATGATGAAACCAGTTTTAAACACTTTTTATTTGAACAACAAAAATGACACGGATTTAAATCTCACAGGCTTTAAAGGTAAAGTTCACCCAAAAATGAAAATTATCTACTCACTTCATTCCAAACTTGTATCTTTCAAACACAAATCACAATATTTTTAATATAACTTGAGAGATGTCCGTCCCTCCTTTGAAAGTCTCCACACCCAAAACTTTAATGATTTAAAAAGTTCATTAAGAGAATATAAAAGTAATCCATCAATGTGAATAAAGTACCTATATGCAGGTCTTCACTTTTAGATCACTTTATATGATGAATGGATTTAATTTAAAGGGATAGTTCACCTGAAAATGAAAATTCTGTCATTATTTACTCACCCTCATGTCGTTCCAAACCCATTATACCTTTGCTCATCTTCAGAACACAAATTAAGAGATTTTTGATGAAATCTGAGAGCTTTCTGACCCTGCATAGACAGCAACGCAACTGAAATGTTTTTGTTTTCTATATCCGCAAAAAGTATTCTCGTAGCTTTGCAAAACTGAAGTTGAGCCACTGATGTCACATGGACTGATGTCCTTACTACGTTTCTTGGATCTGCGAACATTTCTGTTACGTTGCTGTCTATGCAGGGTCAGAGAGCTCTCTAATTTCATCAAAAATATCTTAATTTGTGTTCTGAAGAAAAATGGAGGTCTTACTGGTTTTGAACGACATGAGGGTGAGTAATTAATGACAGAATTTTCATTTTGGGCTGAGCTTTCCCTTTAATCTTTATTTTTTCCCTGCATATAAGCATTGATCAATGCACATACATGGAGCGCATCAAATATGGTAAACGTGCTTGCTTTGGTGAAATGGACTTAGAATAATGGGACTGAAATCTTTCCAGTTGCATTAAAAATACATTCGTGTTTCAAAAATGAATAAAAGACTTGTTGGTTTGGAAGGACATGAGGGTGAGTAAATTATGACAATTTTCATTTTTGGGTCAACTAATGCTAAGAATACTTACAGTAATTGTTCCCAAAATGACTTGCATTTTGTAGCGAGTCAGTTAAGAACAGCTCAGCCAATGCAGTGATTCGATTCCAATTCATCATGTTTTTTTTTTTTTACATTAATTGTAATGAGCCAATTTATGAGTCATCTGTTCAAAAATCAGACTACAGTCATGCTGTGTTTGTTGTGGACACTTCAACAGAAAGAGGTGTTGCGTGTATTTATAGCAGTGCCTAGTCTTTGTCTTTCATCACATTTAATTTGACTGCAAGCTGACAGGTAAGCTAAAGCATTTTTTTTTTACTTCGCCACTGTAGATTTAGCTGTACATTTGTTTGTTTTATCAAGAGTTTATCAGTTCTTGTACAATGGTGTAATTAGAAACAATCTACAAAGACCAGTCAAACTTGTATTACACCATCATTTAACTGCATTGTAGGAGTGTAGTCATGTTGCATGATGACAGCACAGACGAGGGCACAGGAAGACCATTTCACAAGATCTGCAGCACAACGTACATGACCGGACTCCAAGAGTTCGTACGAGAGAGAAGCGGAATGTGATGTATTTGAAAGAGGGATGTGTTATTCACCGAGGGAGGAGGAGGAGGGGGAAGAGAGGGCTGGCAGAGGAGTGAGTCAGGCAATGGACGCAGAGCATTAGTAAAGAATAATACCATGAAAAGATATGCATATGGAACAAAAATAAATGTTGGTTCAAGACGCAAGACATCACAGAAGGAATATAGAGCACAGGAAAAAGACATTGTCTTGGAAAAATGCTAGGGAAGCGTTATTGCCTACCTTCTGGGAAATCTGAATGAGAGATTTCTACAGGAAAAAAAAAATTAGAGAAAAAAGGAAACAATGCGTTTCTCACATGTGCATGGAACCATTGGAAAAAATCTCTCAAAAAAGGTAACACACATCCTGTTTGGCTGATAGGTGAAGAGGTTAAAAAGGGTTGTTTATGAAACCTATGAAAGGCTTTTCTGACCATTAGTGTTAGCTGGGGGTGCTAATAAGGGCACAAGGGTTTGTAGTCAGATTAAAGAATATGAATTATACTTTATGAAGTTACACAGGGCTGTTTAAGATTGCTGAAGAAACTGTGAATTGTAAATGCATTGCATGAATGATGGATGTTAGATTAGCGTCCGGTTTGCAGGGCTCCCACACCTTTTCACAAATTTTCAGGATTTATAAAATACTAAATATTTTATTCGGTTTACTAAACCACAAAAACCAAATTAATATATCATTAATAATTTCCATGACTTTCCTAGGCATGGAAAACACAATGATATTTCTTGGTATTCCCTGACCGTGGGAACCCTGGATTTCATATTAGTTATCCTTCAGTTAGCATCTCTCACACTTAAAACCATCTTTGCTCCAGCAGCCCTTTGTTTGAGAGTTCATGATCTTAGCGATAAAAAACAGTGCCAGTCCAAACCATCTCGTCCTGAAAGAGGGGAGCACTGGTGAGAGTCATGAGAATGCGTGCATGTGTATTCCTAACAGTTCACGCAAGTAACAGTGTCACCATGAGGATGAATCATAAACTCACCTGCGTACAAATTTGGAAGTAAACTTGCTGAAGATGCCCGTCCCGGGACGGCGCACCTGGCTGTTGCCATGGGAAAGGGAAGGGGAGGCAGAGGGGTCATTGTACGCTGAGGCTTGCTGGTCTCGTGTGGCTCTCTGCTGGCCCGCGTGGAAAGTGCTTCTGCTCGTCACCCCTCTGGAGAAGTTGGTACGGTCAGCCATTGAGGAAATGTTTATGTTCTGAGCTGAGGGGGACACCACTGGTGCTTTCTGGTTGGCCGTGCTGTTTTTTGTTCATGTGCAAAGGTGAAAAGAGAATCAGTTAATACTCAACTCCAGTTTAGTAGCCATTCAAATACAAAACAACATCAGTAAATTTAAGCCACATGATAGCAACATGCAGCTACAATAATCAGGCACAAAAGCATGAATAGGCCATTTCATTATGCTAACAACTCCAGCTCTTGCTGCTAATGCACTGATGGCAGATGAATTATCCTTGTGGAAAAGAACCTACATTTAATTTGAGATTGATTTTAAAAAGGGAGGGAATAAAACCCAGGCATGGACTTGCGTGTGAAAACATAATTCCACCATCAGCCCTTGTTGGACCATGCCAGAGACAAGCCACAGACTTAAATCACGAAGACCACAATTTTATATTATATTATATTATATTATATTATATTATATTATATTATATATATATATATATATATATATATATATATATATATATATATATATATATATATATATATATATATACACACACACACACACACACATATATATACATATAAAAATATATAAACGTTACAAAACCATACAACGTTAATAATAACTTAAGTGTTAAAGGTGAAGTGTGTAATTTCTGCATCACAATAATGTTACCCAACAGAACAGGAAAAATGACTTTTCAAAAATCTCCATCCTGAACTCACACCATTACAAAATATACTGGTATCATATTGTTTATTGGCCAATATCTGAGTTTTTTTTTTTTAATAATCAGCAAATGGTAATCTTTAAAAACTCCAATTTAATAACAGTCAAATGTAATATTTCAAAATGAATCTATTTTAAATGTTGTATATTATAATGCTGTGAAGCCTAAATCCACTTGTAGCATGTATTATTTTTATTATTATTCAGACAACATCAAAGAATCCTGAAAAAAATGTTTCCACAAAAATATAAGCAGCAACTATGACAATAATATTTTTTTTCTTGAGCAGCATATTAGAATGATTTCTGAAGGATTGTGTAACACTGAAGACTGGAGTAATGATGCTGAAAATTCAGCTTTGCAATCATAGAAATATATATTACTTATATTAAATTGTATTATTTCAGTGTAACAATTTTTACTGCATTTTTGAATAGTGTCAAAATTTTATTACCAGTATTTTATGTCAGCATTCATATTTTATATCAATATCCTAATGCAATGTATGCATAGTGCCACAGTGTTTCAAGGACAAATGGATATAATTTAAGGACAAATGCTTAATTTATAATCTATCTACATTAAACTGAAGACAAGTATTTTAACATAGATTACACACATCACCCTTAAGTTATCATGCAGCTATTACCAAGAAATAGCAAGACTCAAACAATGTCAGAAAACCAAAAAACTGAGGGAGACAAAACCATTGTAAGCATGCATACAACTGTCTGTGACACAAGCTTTTAACATTCCAGGATGGCACAAACGTCTTTATTAAAGGTTACGTAAGCAGTGAGACAGGTTTTAGAGGATATTAATGTACTGTCTGGTTTGTCTGCAGAAAAGAAGGGGTGGAGAAGGATGGGGCAAGCAGAGCAACACAACACACAATACATGCATAAGGGAGGGAGGACAGTGAGTTAAAGCTTGCAGAAAAAGAAAGGAACAGATTATCAGGTACGTGACGTGAACAACGTGTTTATGCGGAGGAGAAAGTGGGACGGCGAGTAAGACGAACGGTGGTGTTATTGTGATGGACAACGAGTAAGAAAAATGTAGGCAGGGTTAAAAAAATAAAAATTGAGGGCCTGGGAAGTACTTGGTACTTTGTCTGAGGATCTCACGTGTTCTAAACCTCAAAACAACATTTCAATACGACTTGGCTCGTCCCTGGCTCTTGAAGTCGAATCCCCATCCGAATAGTTTTGGTTCTGGCTGCCACTTGCCTGGGGCGATGTGCATGGAGGTCTGGGGGACTGGGGTGGGCGGAGGTGGACAAAGACTTGTGGTGGCGGGTGCGGGATGAGGCGGCGAGGACCGCGGCCGCTGAGGCGGTGGATGCGCGGGACCCTGGAGTGTTCAAGCTGGGGGAAAGACGAATAACAACAGCCCCCATGTGCGGACAACCCCCACGTACAGAGTGGAGGGAGGTATGGGTGAGGTTGTAAAGCAGACAGGTTAGATTCAGCAAAGATGGAGGGAGGGTTGAGAAAGTGATGGAATAAGACAAAAGCACACACCAGGAGATAAAAATACAACTCTGCACTGCGATAATGCAGGTTAGGATGCTATTTTGGACTTAAGTCTATTTTTAGATGTATATAGATCAAAGCTTGTCAACATCGGATCAAACTTGCATTATCGTTGGAAAGCTCACTCTGTCTCTGTGCATTGAGTGAGAATCTAAAATGAGATGCTGTGATGATGATCAAACGCGTCTGACAGTATAAGCCTCATGGGCATGATGTGCATTTAAAAGCTACTCAAATCAATTATTAAATAGGTAAAGTTAATCAAACTCATCATAATACATGCAGAATAAAAGCAGACAAAATACATCTGATGAATTTGTGAGGGTCATTTGGTGGCAGGTGTTCTGTCAGTGCCATAATGTCCGTATTTTTATTTGCTGCTTTGCAACCTGACCTTGCGCACACATAAAACTCTTTCCGTGTAAGCATTCTGACTGTGCTGCGGCTTGTCACCTCAAGCAAACTTGAACATTCATATCACGCGGCTGCTGTTTTTCGGTTTCCTGCATCTCTGTGTAACCTGATTATTTGGGTCGGGCAAAATCACTAATTCCAGATTAAGGGATGAGACCGACTACATACCAATCAAGGGTAATACGTCAGTATGCCTCAGTATATCTGCAGTAAATTTTCAACAGTCGATGTAGGGGTTTTCCATTTCCATGAATTAGTATATTTAAATAATTTTCATTATGGGTGTACAAAAGTCTCAAATAAGTCACTCAATTTTGGATTGCAGGCAGATATAGATATATATAGATATATCTTATATAGACAGATATATCATACTATGGTGTAGATCAGACTTCTTATTTTAGTATCAATTTGGTACTAAAGTACATGCCTAATTTGCAGTGCTCTGACTGCTGGAATTTACCACAGTTTATATTTATTGGAAACTTTATGGGAATCATTAGAGAAATTTTCTGGGCAATTTATAATGTAGGCTATATCAACTGCATCTGTGGCATTCTGTCGATTATCACAGACAATTATTCCCACTTGTCTCTGAGTTTGTAAAAATGAACTAATGCAGTTACAATAGTTGGCATGCTGCCCAGAGGGTTTAAGAGGACTTGTACAGCTCATATTTCTATTAAAAGCACTTACATTGTCTGCTTGAACTGTGCAGCTATCTGAATCATCTTTATGGAGAAGGACTACTTTTCTAGGCGGATGAAATCCAGTGTTTGCACAATTTGCATTTACTAAAAGAAAGTAACCAGATTTACTGTTTAGCTGTTCATATTCTGAACTGAAAGATAAAAGGATATAACTTTAGACAGGCACGGTCCGTAAGAGATTCTCCACACAACTAACTTACAATAACAAACATAATACCGGTCAAAAGTATGAGGTCAGTGCGATTTAAAAAGAAAGAAATTAATAATTTTATCCAGCAAGGATACATCAAACTGATCAAAAGTGACAGTAAAGACATTAATGTTATAATTCTATTTTCAAAACTTGTGTGACACTGAAGAGTAATGACTGCTAAAAATTCAGCTGTTCTCACAAGAATAAATTACATTTAAAACATTAAACTAAAATCCATTATTATAAATGGCAATAATTTTTCACAATATTACAGTTTTACTGTTTTTGTGATCAAAAAATGGTAGAATGTAAGACTTTTTAAAAACATAAAAACTCTACTGACCTTAAACTGAAATGTTTTTGTTACAGTTATACTTTTCACACGAGATAATTTAAACATTGATTCATTGCGCTGCAATTGTAGGCATATAGCCGTAAATGAGTTTCTCTGAATGTGTCAAAATTATTGCCCATTCTGAACATTAGCATGCCACAGCAAGACATTAAGTTGAAAATAACCCAGAATATTATTTCATTGTATTGAAAGGATCCCAAGCGGCTGAGCTCTTGAATCATTACTCTTTTTTTTAATCCTTGGACTAATTCTAAGTTCCTGAAGGCGTTGCAAATCAAGCTGAACAGATTTCAGCTTCGCGCTGCGCACGAATGTGTGCGATTGTCATTGTGAAAATGTATGTGTGCGCATAACAGGATTATGTTTCCCATGCTGGCAGAGCAGCAGCCTGACAGAATGAGTCGAGAGCAGAGAAGCTTTCCAAACAGTCTAAATATACACATACGCACATACACTACTTTTAACACCAATCCACTTTGCAGAAATGAGTTTGATGGGTGCTTCCACGTGATTCGTAGCGTGAAACGAAGACTCTGTACATCAAGAGGAATGTGGCAGTACCTGTCCTTGCCGTTTTGTACTCCCAGAGTGGCTCTCTCAGTGATTGGAGAGTTCCTGCTGCGGCTGGTGCCTGAGGACAGGATGCTGTTCTATACGGCACATAAAGAGCACACAGAGTGATCAGTGACGTGAGATCACAACCGTGCTGTGTATCAGTCATCAGTTTCTCAGGGGGTTCTGTACTCACAGTGGAAGGGGTAGGAGTTTTCTTATGGTCTCCAGAGATCAGCGGGCTGGGAGGGACTTTACTGGAGCTGCCTGAACCAGCGATGTGCTTACTGTCGCCCTGAGGACGCTTGGTGGAAACGGAGGAGCCTGCGGTGTAGAGGGAAAACATGTGAGCTTTACAAACCAAACAAGTCAGCGCTTATGGTGGCTAATGACCAGCAGAATGATGCTGTACTTTGGTCTGTGGATCTGCGAGACTTCGGATTGGAGGTATTGCGTTGTCCCTTGTGAGAAGGTGACTGGGTGTTGTTTGTGAGGTCAGTGCCTAGGCGGGGCTTTATTGATAGTTCATCCAGCTAGGAAAGAGAAAAAAAAAAGGGTTCAAATTTGCATTACACTACTATGGTTAAAACAACTGCCATTAAAAACAGGAACAGTACAGTTAGGTACCATGATTCATATCAATTTTAATAAAATCATACACTTGAGTATCTGAATGGTAAGGTGCCTATTTTAAAGAGTAATTAAGGAAATTCTCTGCATAATTGGCTGAATATAGCAGTTATAGTAAGCATAACAGAAAACAGAACAAATCAACAAACAAAAAAACAGAACAAAAAAAAAAAAACAACAAAAGCAAACAAAAACAGAAACAACAAACAAAAACAATAGAATAAAACAGAAAGAGAACAAAACAATAAATGAGAAAAAACAAAACAAAAAAAACCAGAACAGAATAAAACAAATTTAAGATATAAAAACAAACAAACAAAACCAATAAATATAACAATGGATAAAAACAAAACAAAAAAACAAAAACAAAAGCTATTATAGTTCCTCCTGGAAAACACACAGATATTCACATGATCTTTAGAGTAACATACCTCTGAGTTCCTATAGTCCAGTAATAAGTAAGTTGCCATGACATCATTGTATTTTTGGTTGATCAGGGAGTCTTGTATCTCATCTAGAGAGTACCCCATCCGTAGCATAATATCTGAGGAGACAGACCAAAGATTTAAATAAGAAAGTATTATTATTATTATTATTATAAGAACTATTATGCATCAATCCTTTAATAGTTTATATTTTCATTACACGACACTAACCTCAAGTATAAGCAACACAACTAAATATATCCATTTTGAAAGTAACAACTATCAAAATAAAAGAAAACAATAATCATGCACAAACCACACACCATAAACAGAAAAGAAAACAGGAAAGTGTTATAAAGCAGGACAAACATGAATTGTTGTTTTAACTCACAAATTAAGAGGCTCAAATGAGCTGATGTATGGAATTTAGATTCAGTCCCATCACCAAGATTTGTTACCCAACCATAATCCATCTCGGTCTCAAACCCCACCCACCACCATCACCAAAGCCCCGGGCCACATCTGCCCCACCTCTCTTCCAACCCCCTGCAATGCTGGGGTGCTGACCTGTCCTCTTAGGGTCCTTGTAGTCAGGTTGGGGTTCAATGTACGGCTTCAACTCGTCGTCCTCATGGCCCACATTCATCCACCTGTCCTTCATGATCTGCTGCTGAGCGTTAGGAAGCAAAGTGTACAAGGTGAAGAGATAATATGGGGTGGTGCCCACTGGTATAAAGTAACATGATGCAAAAAAAGAGTTGGCCTTTATGAAGAGGATACACAGAACTTCAAAATCACGTTACACAGTGCTGAAAAGCTGAATCAGTCCAACAAAACATATCAATCTGATGCAAACAGTTGTTTGTGCAGAGTCTAAGTCTCAGACTGTACGCCCACAGACCACCCGTGAACAGTCTGATGCATACTGCACACAAAAATAGCGAAAGCTGGCTAAAATCACCAGATCTGATCGGCTGGCTTTTATGCAATTTCCAGGAATAAAGGTTTATATCAGTCTGTCATTATTACCAGGTACCAGGCACCTGCACGGGCAGAACTGATCACTGGATTTATTTAGCTTGAGGGGTTCATGGCATTGAATCTTACATACAGGCAATTTATAAGGAGTTTATATCACATTTTCAAACAATAGAAATTAAAATTGTTTATTTTCCCTTCTGGTTTGTTGAACAGTTATAAGATTGAATGGTCCATTGGACCAGGGTCGTAACAATTTTAAGATCGAAAGGAAAAGGGTAAAACAATAATATCTATACATAATCCGTATTAATAAAACCCAACCTTTGAGACATAAGAGTGCCTAAAATTGAAGAAACACCAATATCGTCTTGGCCAGGATAAGGTGCAATGTAGACCAGACTTTACACAATAGTTAAAGGTAAGACCTTTGTTTCTTCTCTTCCATTCACAAAAGTACCACGACGCATGCGTATGGTGCTGCTGATGCAGGAGCCGGCGTTCTGACACAGAACCCGGATCCGCTGTGCCTTGTTTACAAGAAGAGGAATGCACACGCTTGCATTGTGGTACTGTCGTGAATGCACGTCAACTGACACAGAAGAGAATAAATAGCTGAATAAAGTCATTATTTATGTTTTCTTTGCGCACATAAAGTATTCTCGAAGCTTCATAAAATTACGGTTGAACCACTGATGTCACATGGACTATTTTAACGATGTCCTTACTGCCTTTCTGGGCCTTGAACATGTGAGTTGCATTGCTGTCTATTAGAGGTCGACCGATTCATCGGTTTTGCCAATTAATCGGCACCGATAGTTGATTTGCGGAACTATCGGTTATCGGCAAAAATCCATGCCGATAGTTTTCCGTGTTGCGTCTGTTGCTGGAGTGTTTGAGAATGGTCTGCTGTCATTATACAGTAGGAGAGCAGCCTCTAGAGGCGGAAATCACTGACAGCACATGTTGTTTGTTTTGGCATGTGACAGCGCGCTGCACAGAGCCGGAAACTTCAAACGTGCATTTAAATGCAGCCGACAGAAAATCCTGCTGCGGAACAGACCGCCATTCGCATAGTTTTCCATTAAATAACATTATAGCCTATTTGTCTCAAATCATTGTTAATGTACATAATGACTTCACCCTAGGCTATAAATTATGTATTGTGCATTTTTCAGCAAAACATTTGTCCTTCTGTGGCTCTAATACAGTCTGTATGCTTCATATAGAGAGCTGTAATACAGATCGCGCTCTTTACTTTTGCTCTGTTTTTTTAAACACCGAACTTCAAACTCATTTATGCCACATTTATGCTTGAATTGAACGTAACGCGTCTGGTGTGTGTGAAACCCGTGACTTCTCCAAGACGCAGCGCTGCGCTTTTTCACAGTGTGTCACTTGCATATTTTTTTTTTTTTAATATATTTTGATTAGATAATCATGCAGTGTTCTAAAACAGCAGCAAATAAAATGTGAGAGTACACATACAATATCAATAACCTGTGCATGTAATTTTAATATGGCCTTGTGTAGGTATTTCAAGATGGCCATCTTTAAGCATGACTGTTGAAATGAAATGGTAATACTTAACAATAAGAGTCCATTTGTAACATTAATGAAAGCTGTAGAAGTATTGTTCCTTGTTAGAGTATGTTCATTTAATTTCAACATTTACTCTTATTAATAGGCTTCATCTTTAAATTTTAAAGTTTCTTCTTTTAACATTAGTAAACTATGAAATACCTTTAATAATCAATATAGTAATTAATATTAATACAAAATTTTTATTCATTTACAAAGTATGGTTCAGTACTGTTACTGCTTTTTTAAAAATAGTAAAACTATTTAGTTTTCGTTCAGTATCCATTTTAAAAACTATCGGTTAATTAAATCGGTATCGGCCAGCGTGGTCCAACCTAGCTATCTGTATAGGTAAAATCCACTATCGGTCGACCTCTACTGTCTATGGAGGGTCAGAAAGCTCTTGGATTTCATAAAAAATATCTTCATTTGCGCGCCGAAGATGAACAAAGGCCTTACGGGTTTGGAATGACATGAGGGTGAGTAATTAAAGGGTTAGTTCACCCCAAAATGAAAATTATGTCATTAATTACTCACTCTCATGTTGTTCCAAAACCCGTAAGACCTTCATTCATCGTTGGAACACAAATTAAGATATTTCTGATTAAATCGGAGAGCTATCTGACCCTCCATAGACAGCAACGCAACTGAAATGTTCCCAGGTCCAGAAAAGTAGTAAATACATCGGTAAAACAGGTCCATATGACATCAGTGGCTCAACTTCAGTTTTGCGACGCTACGAGAATACTTTTTTTTGTGAAAGGAAAAAAAATAAATTACTCAACCATTCTTCTACCCTTTAAAACTCAAGACAGAAGATTATGTCAGTATTTCTGAATGTACAAACCTCAAGGCTCCCTCTCTTGGTTGGGTTGAGTATGAGGAATTTCTTCAGTAAGTTCTCACAGTCGGTCGACATGTAGAAGGGAATCCTGTACTTGCCCCTTAAAACCCGTTCTCGCAACTCCTAAGAACACAAAAACACAAGCATTCAGCATTTAAGTCAAAGCTGTTGACATAAGCTGTTTCCATCGCCCTCTTTTTATGCGCATTTTGAAGTATCGCATCAGAAACGAGTGATGGAAACGCCAAATTTCGAAAAGAAATCTCTTAATTCACAAAAAAGTTTTTACGCTCGCTTGAGATGGTTTTTGACTTATGTGAAAAAGGCTTAATGCAAATAATGGGAGATGGAAATGCATTTAGCGAATAAATCCCACATAAGCGTTCAAAAACGTCATGTGACTTTGCGCTATGGGATGGCATAACCTGACTAACCAGCGGACTGATTTTGTTGCACAGCATCTGAAATGTTGTTATGGTCATTCTGAAGTGCCCGAGCAAAGTCTGTCGTCAAAGTATTTCTGTATAATTGCCTCCCAGAATGATGTGCCATGACTGCGTTCCCAAACAGCTGACATTCACCTCCGAAAGCAAGACTGCATTTATTGTGTTTCATCTGCTCTCTCAAAGTGCAAGTAATTTATTATATTTGAGAATTATTATAATCAGTGGCTTCTCCTACTTTTCTTAGTGATATTTAGTGCCGGTTTATCAGGAAGTGACATTTTTGTTCTCTCTAACTCGTTGGATGGAAACGGTGCTTATTCGCAAATGTTTTATGCGATATTCCAATTTTGCGCACAAGTTAAATTCGCAACTTAGGATGGAAACCCTGTTATTGACTCCTATTTCTGTGCTCACCTTTAGGTTCTGTCCATCGAACGGCAAAGAACCGCTGACCAGTGTGTATAATATGACCCCAAGACTCCAGACATCCACCTCCGGCCCGTCGTACTTCTTCCCCTGAAAGAGCTCGGGGGCAGCATAAGGAGGGCTGCCACAAAAAGTATCCAGCTTGTTGCCCAGTGTGAACTCGTTACTGAAGCCGAAATCTGCAATTTTAATGTTCATGTCTGCATCCAGGAGCAGGTTCTCTGCCTGCAAGCAAGGAAGGATCTTTGGTGATTACGTATTTAGGGATGAAACCAAATCTGCACCAGTATAGAAGACTAGTCATAAAGGCAGAGGTAAAGATATATAAAATACAGTGTGAAAATGTATCTTGTTTACCTTGAGGTCTCTGTGAACAATGCACTTCTGGTGACAGTACTGCACCGCTGACACAATCTGCAAACACACATAAAAAGTTGGTACTTCTATAACAACACTAACTTACACACAAACTGACTTCTAAAATAATTTCTTAGAGTAAAGTTTAGCAAGGCAATTACATCTCGTATTGGCATTAACAAATGTGACTCCTTGAATAAGCACCTTAAAAAGAAGTTTATACTATCAGACTCTGTTATTGAAAACAGTCTCTTACTTGTGATCGGATCAACAATACCATCATGCGAACAAGGCATTGCATTTTAGAAGTAGAAAAGAAAGTACATGTAATAGAGAAATCCAAACACCACTGATGTGTTTACAGCCCCTATGGTGCTTTGTATTCATGTAACAGCAATATCAAATATGCAAGTGAGTGAATAACAACAAAATGCACAGCATCTCACCTGTCTGAATTTGGCTCGAGCCTCTTTCTCTTTCATTCTGCCGTGGGCTACGAGGTAATCAAACACCTCACCTGCAAACCAAGAAGGGGAACAACAGTCACGGTTAGAAAAGAAACAGTTGCACAAACTGAGAGGGTAAGCTAGAAGTCTGGCTTTGGTACGAACACAGCCTCTGGTACTTTACTATAAAGCAGTAATTTGCATAACAAATAAACAGCCGCAGGTGACTGATGAAAAGAAACTAGAGCTGTCAATAAATTCAATATTGATAATTCATGATGTGCACACGTTGAGTTCTGCAAGGTATTTGTGTGGCATATTACAAAGTAGAATATGTGTGTGTCTGTTTCCTTTGGAATGCAGCCTATGCAGTGGGATGTTTTTGCAGCTGTCGCCGGATGGTCATCTTAATGTTTGTTAAAAAAAGAAAAGAGGTATTTCTACTTAAATTTAGCCATACAAACAGTGCAAATTTACTTAAACCCCAAAAATGAATATTCTGTCATCATTTACTCAATGGTAACATAAGAATATATTCTGAAGAACGTTGGTAACCAAAAGGTTTTGGTCTCCATTGACTTTCCATAATATGGACAAAAAATACAATGGGAGTCAATGGAAACTGACCAAATCTTCTTCAAAATATCTTCTGTGTTCTGCAAAAAAAAAAAAAAAAAAAAAAAGTATTACAGGTTTGGATCAATCTGGGGGTGAATAAATGATAGAATTTTCATTTTTGGATGAACTATCCCTTTAAGTTTCATCAAACATTTCAGTTGGATTTGATATAGATCAATTACTAAATGCTTTTAAAGAATCTCACGTATAGATGTATTAATTTCTACAGTGACTGAACAACTGAACTGTGATGAACAGCAGTGTATTTTCCTCCGTGTCAGGGTTTGAAATTTGAAAAATGATGATCCAGTAAGATGGTAAATTTGGGTATTTAACGGAGACAGTAGGTGCGTTTACATGGAGCACTGTAATCGGTTTAAAAGTCCAATCCGAATGAAAATGCTCCATATAAACACCTCAATCGGAATAAAAATGCCCAAACCAAATGAAATTGTAATCGGTTTGAGAGGGGTGGGATAAACCTTTCTATAAACCGAACAAAATTAAAATTCTGCCATGTAAACACGTTAAACCGATTACTTTGCGTCTACGTCATCACGTCAAGAGGTCGGATCGTCAGAACGTGATGTCGGCAACACAGTATTCTGTGATTTGGGGACACCGACACTACAGTAGAGACTGGGTAATAGTGGAGGTATAAAGTTAAAATTTCAATTATACAGTTAAAAACACATTAGAATGGAGAAGGCTTGCTGTGTTATGAGCTAACGTATCTGCTCTCATGACCGGAGTGAAAAAATAAAGTGCGATTTTCTGCTTTTCAGCTTAGAAACAACACAATGATGAAAGTGAAAGTATAGATCAATGAAAATAAACTTGACGAAAATTTGCCTTTGTCATTTGTATTTATGTTTATTACAGATTCATAATTTCCGATCTGCTTGAATTTATAAGTGCTCTCGCCATGAATATTGTACGAAAACACGTTTGGAAATGTTATGTGATAACTCGTTGTGATCACTCTCTGTGTTCATAAAGCAACACTCCTTTGATTTATTGTTTAGCAACTCTTGGTAAGATCTCGTGTATTTGTTCCATTTAAATACAGTAAAACTTTTTAGTATCAAAATACAATTCATTTCAGAGTGGCGTATACAGAGGGTCGTACTGTTATTTTATCCCTTAATGCTTTAACTTTAAGAAATTAGGGCGGTATGACGATATGTGTTGAACAACTGGCTGAGATCAAGCTATATTGGGTTTATTATTTTATCTGGTAGATATATCTGTGCAACTTAGTTATTAGAAATGAGAAATCAATTTGGTTCTGTGTGTGGTACAGAAGACGGCCATATGATTTATGATCGTGTTCTCGCCATATGACTGAGCGCTCGAATTAACGCAAGGGATTCAAATATTAGTCCGTTTATTCTAAGCAAGTACAAGCTATTTAAAATATTAACGCAAATACGGGCGTTTTTTCATCTGGTGATTTGTATTTGTTGACATTGTAGGCTACTTAGCGTGTCCCAAAACTGAAAGCACAGGCACATGTAAACACCATATCGGATTAGATTACGTCTCATGTAAACAGTCCACCAAATCTTTCAATCGGAATGATTTTAATCGGAATGACAAAAGTGTACATGTAAACGTGCCTACTGATCAGAACTATAGACTGAGAGCCACATCCTGTCTACAGTAAACTACAGAGGCATTTACAGAACAGCTGAACATTCAGAATGCAGAGAGAGAGAAAAAAAACACTGAGTAACAGGGTAGAAATATGAGGTTAAAATGGGCTGGGGAGAGCTCTGACCTCCGCTGGCATATTCCATCACCAAGTAGAGGGTCTTATCTGTCTCAATCACTTCAAATAACTTCACTACATGAGGACAAGAGGGAAAAAAAAGAGAAATGTAAGAAAGGTTTGATACATTTTGCTTTATTTAAATGCAATGCAAGTATGCTGGATGAAGACTAAAAATCATTTTGATTTGGGTTATTCCCAGAAAAACACTGACATTTGGATAAGGATTAATGAACCCAAAAAAATGGGGAAAAAAACCCAGTGGGCACAGCCAAAACTGGAAAACTGGAGATTCAAGCTGAGAGACTTAAGGGCGATTTGCCTGTCAGTTAAGCTCACCGATATTTGGGTGATTCAAGAGTTTCATGATCCTCACTTCCCGAAATAGCTGAAAAACGGAGACAGAAGATGTCAATGTGCAGCAAACAGATGATGTAGATGTCCTTCACAGAGCGTAAATATTTCAAGCTTGTGCACACGAGTAAAATGTGGCTAAGAACTACCCCCACATCTAACCAGTCCTTTACTTCAGGAAGTACTTGAGCCTAATTTTCTATAATTAGCTGCCATGGGCCCTACAGAGAAATGACTTTGCATCTTGAAAGCTGTGAGGCAACAGGAAGAGATGCAACTTAACAGGGGTGGGAGAGTTAAAGAAAACAAATTAGCAGTATACTTCTGAAATTGCATTCTGACCCTATTAAACCTAAGGAAGAAGGGTCAGACTCACCTTTTGAAGACTTGAGGAGTTGAGCTGAGTCTTGTCTATGATTTTTACTGCCACCTGATTGAAAGGGTGAAGAGTTTGGTTAGGGAAAAGCGCTTGGGAAAAGCCCTGAGGCTGCAGGCACACATCAGCCTCGGTATGCCTTCATACAGATCACAATCTCACATCATCAGGAAACAATTCACCATGCCGCACTGAGATTACAGCACGCTGCTCCTGGGGCGAGTGCACACACGCAAACCCAGTTTTCACCTTCGCCCCTCTTCTCTATCGTTCTAAAACCTCTCTCTGCAGTCAGGAGTCACATGGTGCATTATCAGCGTCTCAGAACCATGCAGTCTCATATTAGCAGGCACAGGGATCCAAAAACTAGCCCTGAATGTTAAGTGTGCTGTAGCATGCACAAAGAGTGGAGGATTCAGAGACTGTTAATGAAAACTGGACCACTAAAGTCACTTGATCAGTTTATTATGCAGAAAGTGTAAATATATAGCTTTTTAAATATACAGCATTTTCTAAATTCAGTATATTAGTGATACACCAATGTTTCACTATTAAAAACAGACAATGATTAGAGCCAATTATGTTCTGTAAATTATATACTAATTAATACCACTGTACTTAATTTTTTTTTTTTTTGCACAATTTTCTACATCTCAGCTGGTTATGAAATACAGTATTTAAGCAGCTTAAAGGTATAGTTCACCCAAAAATGAAACTTTTGTCATCATTTATTCACCCTCATGTCATTCAAAACCTGTATAAGTTTCTTTCTTATGATGAACACAAAAAATTATATTTTGAAGAATTTATAAAGAAAAAAAAATGTTCACCTTTGACTTCCACGGTAGGGGAAAAAATACTACGGAAGTCAATGGGGACCATCAACTGCTTGATTACTAGCATTCTTCTTTTTTGTTTAACATAGGAAAGAAACTCTTATAGGTTTGGAACAACATGAGGGTGAGTAAATGACAGAATTTAAATTTTTGGGTGGACTATCCCTTTAATGTCATGATGTAACTGAAGAAGAGAAAGATCTTTTGCATTGTGACATACATCCAAGTGAAAAAGGTTATCAAAAAAAAGAAACACTATATTGCCATTTCTACATAAAGTATGTAGTTGCCATCACCAGTGAAGTCAACACTTTCAGTGCATAGCAGAGGCAGTCTGTTTTTTTTTTTTTTCTCTGAGAGGGATCATGTGGACGGCTGCTACTGTTGCTTTAAAATCTCAGAGGCGTCAGACTTGAGCTAACAACTGAGCAGCATGTTTATCATCTGCATTATGGAAGTCAGACAAATGACTCGAACACATTCCACTTATCAGACAAATCACTCGCCATTTAGACAGCCTACGGTTTGCCTTCTGTCACATTCTTTATTTGGGGGGTAAACGCAATCCTCACCTCTTTGCCAGTGAGGACGTGCTTGGCCAGTTTGACCTTGGCGAAGTTGCCTTTGCCAATGGTTTTCAGGAGCCTGTAGCAGCCGATGTGGGGCTGCTCATCTGCTGTGGAGTGGGGCATGTTGCAGCGCCCCCCGGGCTTTGAGTCAGAGTGAGACTGCAAAGGAAGAGAGAGAAAAAACAGTTTAGGCCAGTGTTTGTTTTTTCCAACTATTCCAGACCACAGTTCTTCACCTGGGAACGGTTATGAAGGTTGAACCTAAACGCACAGATGGGAGGTTTGCAGAGAAATGCTTTAATAATATCCTTATCAGAGCTCGGGTGATTCTGATTGGATAGGACTGTCGCCAGTCGCCATCTGATTCTCACACTAAGCAGACATGCAGAGGGAGGCAGAGATGAAGAGTGAGGTAGAAAAAGGAAGAGACTGTGAAAGAGCAGAGATTAAGGATGTACCAAAATTTTGGCAGAAAACAACATTTTCGTTGCCTTAAAGAAAAAAAAAACAGGCAGAAAATCTTAGCCAAAAATGAGAACAGAAACTACATTGACATCCAATAAAAGAATCATTGACTTAAAAAAAAATCTGATTACATGGTTCAGGTTTCATTTAAGTAAACAGCAGCTGTTGATGGATGACAATGATGGGAAAGAGACAGACAAGCACAATGTTTAAAAGCCTAAAGATGCACATTGCAGTCAATATTCACATGACATTTTCAGTTTATATTTGCATTTTCTAACTGTGCATTATAGTCCCAATGGCAAACTTAACATACTTTGCTCAGCCTCAGTCAGTGAGATTTATTAATGCTTTTGAAATGTCTCTTATGCTCAACAAGGCTGCATTTATTTGATTAAAATTACAAAAAAAAATAACTAAAAAAAAAATGGTAATACTATAAAACAGTATTACGATTTAAAATAACCTTTCTATTTTAATGCATAAAATGTAATGTATTCTTGTGATGGCGAATCTGATCTTTCAGCAGCCATTAATCCAGTCTTCAGTGTCATACGATTCTTCAGAAAACATTCTAATATGCTGATTTGGTCTTTAAGAAACATTTCTTATGCTGTTTACAATTCCGTGTAAACCTTGATACATTTCGTCAGGATTCTCAGGTGAATAGAAAGTAAAAAAAAAAAAATTAAAAATCATTTATTTGAGATAAAAATTAGTTGTAAAAGTCTTTACTGTCACTGGTTAACTTAATGCATCTTTGTGGAACAAAGTAATAATTTCCCTCCAAAAAAAAAAAAAATCCTTCCCTGTATATGACATTCAATGTGTAATGTGTAATATTCAAAATTTACTACACCTGTTATTAAAATATACTTTTTTAAATTTAACAGGAAACCAAGGTATGACAGCTGCCATGTGCTAATGATGCCCTTATTTTGAATAGAGTCTTTTTAAAGTCAATATTTCAATGAACAACACTTTAATAATTGTGCTGTTTTTACACCCACACAGTACTTTACTACAAAACAGCTCCAACAACCTTTAAAATATTGATTGAAATTAAAATAATAATAATAATAATAATAATAAAATAAACAATTTTAGCAATTCCAAACCAAGACAAAAGTACAAGTACAAAATGAACACTTTCAGTTGTTTTGGTTTTCAGACCAGTATTTCAGTTTCAGCAATTTTTATTTCAGTGCATCACCAGCAGAGCTGATGAGAAAAGAGAGAGATGGATAATGTGTGATGCTGTGAATTTTGTCACAGGACACACAGCAGGCAAGGAAAAAAAGAGGAAGCTGACAGAGTGAGAAAGCGAGTTTGACAACGGGGATTTCTCTTGACTGTTGTGAGGTACACTTGGTTCTTTCTGTGTTGATTGGGGAACAGAGCATCAATTGTGGCCTGTCCCCGTGTGTGTGTGTGTGTGCGTGTGTGAGAGAGAGCTCACATTAGAGCTGCAGTTTGAGGACAGGCTGTTGACCAGTGAGGTGAGCACAGCACATCAACTCAAACAGATACTCTGTTGTCTGGATTGTCGCACATTTTCACAATACAGTTAATGCCACCATGTTCACATTAGTCCATGTGACGTGTCTGTCGCCGAAGTCTGGCTTGTGTCTGTACGTCAGCGTGCTAAGAGTGCCCTTTGTCTACAGAGAGCAAACATCTACAAAAACTCAATTTCAAGGCACCTAAAAAAGCACTGGACGAGGTCTGTGATTTAGTTTTGACGCATCTTCCTGGTAACACACTCGTGAAGCCAGATGAAGTTACTTCCCTCCTGCTTAACACACCCATCACTGTGAGTCAGTCAGGGGTTACTAAACATCAGTGATAAACTCTTAAGCACTATTTAAACATTACTCAATGCTCATAATGCAGAAAAGCCTCTTATTTAGTGTAGACAGAGAGAATGCAGCACAACAGTCAAAGATTTCACTTAGGTGAATTGCAAAAACAACCTATAAACTATGATACATTTGCATATAATGGAGAATAAGTTACTTTTTTAAAAAGTGTATGTACATTTATTTGTCTGTATACTAGTGCTGTCAAACGATTAATCGCATCCAAAATAACTTTTTGTTTACATAATGTGTGTACTGTGTATATTTATTATGTATATATAAATACACACACATGCATGTATACATTTCATAAAAATGTTATGTTTATATATTAATTATATTTGTATATAATATAAATTATATGAATATAAATATATACACACGTAAATACATGTAAATATTTTCAAAATATATACTGTATGTGTGTACTTATATATACATAAATATACACAGTACACAAACATATATTATGTAAACAAAAACTTATTTTGGATCCAATTAATCGTTTGGCAGCACTAATATATACATACACATGGACAAATGATGCAAATTATTCTTATATTTTATACAAATCTTATATTTATATCTAATAACATCATAAATATTATCTAAAATTATTAATATCTTAATTACATATATCAGGGATTTGAAGATTTTATCATTTCAGTGTGAAATATGACCAAGCCAGTCTTTGTGAGATTCACCCACTTACAGACAATCACCTTCACACAAACAAGTTTGCCTGTTGTTCGTGACAAAAGGGAAGTGTAATGATACTGCAGCGAGTGTACGTCACACTGAGCTGATGTGCTGCGAGGGTCTGCAGTGAGAGTAACACTGAACGCACGCACACAAACACACAGCTCTGACCTTCAGTACAGCAGCACTGCTGCTCAACCACTGATTTACACATCAATCACCTCACCAAATCTATTTCACACTTCAACACTGATGCAGCACGGGAAAACACCACACAAACCTTTCTGCACACCACGATAATTCTTACACAATTTACAACTAAGAGAGAAAAGGCTAGACCTAACAACACATACAACAGGAAGAGACCTGTCTTCCTTTGAGAAACTAATAACAATAGAAGTAAATAAGCAACACACTTCAGGCACTTTAACAGGCCCCCAAGTGTGGTTATGTAGAGAAACACCAATGGCTAACTAGCTAATTAAAAACAACAATAATAATAAAAAGTCTTTTAAAATCTTAAAATAGACTTTAACACACATATAGGTCATGTGACAACCCTTAAAGGGATAGTTCACCCAAAAATGAAAATTACCCCATGATTTACTCACCCTCAAGCTCTTCTAGGTGTATATGACTTTCTTCTTTCAAACAAATACAATCAGAGCTATATTAAAAAAATGTCCTGGGTCTTCCAAGCTTTATAATGACAGTGAATGATGGTCGAGATTTTGAAGCCCAAAAAAGTGCATCCATCCATCATAACAAGTGTTCCACACTGCTACAGGTGGTTAATAAAGGCCTTCTGAAGCAAAGCGATGAATTTGTAAGAAAAATATCCGACTCCGACTGTATTTGTCTGAAAGAAGAAAGTCATATACACCTAGGATGGTTTGAGGGTGAGTAAATCATTGGGTAAATTTCATTTTTGGGTGAACTATCTTTTTAAAGCAGTAGTTCACCCCAAAATGAAAAATGTCATTTACTTCCTCATTTCATCCTAAACTTGTATGACCTTTTAACAGTCAACAGACATTAGTCAAAGTAGTACTATATTTAATTTTTGACAGGCATGAAAACTAGGCAGTGAGGGATAGGAGTACTGTAAATTTAATGGATTATTTCATTGTAAAATCTTTCCAAAAGATTTTCTGTAGACAAAAACTGCATAAAACAGTTTTGAAAGCTGTAAGTTTTAAAGTTGACGTGATCATTGTAAAGACTGTAAGTCTACCCCTCACAGCCCTGCTGTCATCCATGTAAAATTCAATATGTCATTTAACGTAACTAAGGTTTATGCATTCTCATGTCTTTGGACCACAAAATTCTTCAAAAGATCTTCCTTTCCAGTCATTCCAAATCTGTATGACTGATATGGGGGCAAGTTGTAGGTAAAATTATATTTTGGCTGAACTATCTCCAACTACTGCTTTTCATAATAGCATAATTAGAATAAGACACATAAAAAAAAAAAATACCGTAGGGGTGACCCCGAATAGTCGACGATTCAATGCTTCGATAGGAGGAGCCTGATTCGACTACCAATCTCACAGTCGAATATTCGCGGGGTGTTATGATCATGCCATTTTAGCTATATGGGGGTGCTCAAATGTCGGATTTAACATAGAACTACCGGTTTTCTCTCAATAAGTTAATATACAGCCTATTAAGATAATGCTGTAAATAAGAATCTGAAAAGCAAGAAGCTTTAAGTAAATATTTTAACGTGTATGAATAAATCCAACCAACCCTATAATTCACTTTTCATAATCTGTTATGTTTACATAGCTGTTTCTCTGCAAAATAATGCTATAGCTAGTGATTCTACTCTGAAATGTGCATTTCGGGCAGAATCCAGGCCGAAATTGCAGTACCCATTTCAACCGCTAGCTGACAATATTACATACTGCACCTTTAATCTGTATGATCCTGCCCACTTCCAGTTGTCGGAAAACACAGCGTATTGCTGTCAAGGAATCATGTTATGTTTACATAACCGTTTCTCTGAAAAATAACGCTATAGCCAGTAATTCTACTCTGAAATGTGGGTTCCGGGGCGGAATGCCTTTGTTTTTGCAGTACCCATTTCAACCGCTAGCTGTCAATCTTACAGAATGCACCTTTAATAACTATGACTGGGACTGTCATATACATAACATTATAATGAGAACACTATTATAATAAAATGCTGTGAATTTTTAGAGTTTACTTGCCGTGTTTCTGCATGTTGTTGCGTGAATAACGCGTCCACAAAAGGAGTTCATTCAGAGCCGCGCAGACGCGTTCACTTCTGCATTCGGGGCATTTTGTGCAGATAGTCTATAAGTCATAATATTAATGTTATGTTGTATAAATAATGAAGCGTATTCTATATGAGATAAATGATAAGTTAAATCCCATTGATTAAAAACCTGCCATCATAAGCTTCATTCTACTGGTCATCTTCAGCGATCGCCGCTCAAAACAGAAATGCAGAACATTAATAACTACTGTCATATACATAATGTTATAATGAGAGAACTGTTGTGAATTCTTAGGGTTTCGCTAATGTTTAATATTAACTATCTTTTAATCAAACCATAAAACATTATTTTGTATCTGCGAGGCGTCCGTTACACATTTTCCCTGTGTGTTAACGTCATTAATTATGACTACTGAATGTCTGACTTGACTCTTGGTAATGTATTTTGACCCGCCCCCAAACATATGATTCGACTATCAGTCGACTATCGGCAAGATTCGAAAATTTCGATTCGACTATGTAAATCCTTAGTTGGGGACACCCCTAAATAACAGTCAGATTTGATATAGTCATTAAATTATATATCACTTAAATGATCTCAACTATAAAAACACAAGGTTTCATATGGAACGATTTTCAAATAGAATTGCAAATTGTATTTTCAATTGCGTTTTCCATATGTGGACGCATAAATTGTGACAATCCAAATGCAATTGCAAATCTTGCATTACCGCTTGCATTTTCACTTTCACGAACACACATTGACTGCCACATTTCAAATGAAAAAGCAAAGTCTATTTGCAACTGTATTTCCCATGTCTTACGAGTTATGAACCTGTCATATTTAAATAGCAATATTAATTACCACATTTGCTTTTTCACTCTCTCTGCGCCGTGCATATAACCTGCCAAAACTCAAATGGAATCGCAATTCCTTTTGCATTTGAATTTTCGATGTCTACACTGAAAGCTGTCAATCAATGTGAGGGGACGGGACTAAAGTAGGGGGCGTGTTTTTTTTTAGGAGGTGACATCACTCACAGACGACCGTGCCGAATGCTTTGATCAATGGAGGTAATCGGTAAAGCCTCCTCTAAAGGCAGCTGCCAATCAGTTTCGTGCCTGTGTTAAAGAACAGACGGTGCAACCTTCTTGGCACAATACATAATTATGTCTTTTTTTTTTTACCCCAAATACAGCGATTATCCCCTGATAACAGAGCCACAAACGGTACGCATAATAGGTCAAAATTCACTATTACCAAAATGCTTTTCACCTGTCTCAACATCTCTCACTGTTTACACTCCGATTGATGAAAGTGAGAAAACAGACACTTATTACAGTACATTTTATTCGTAAGCAAACAAAACAGTGCCAATCTATTTATTTATTTACCCATTTTCCACCTTTATATTTTATTTTTTAATCCATTATGGAGCACGCGTCCTGTGGCACCAAAGCATCACCAAAAAGACTTTATTTTTGTCTGATCTCTACATAACAAAAGTTGCTTTCTAAGTTACACGACTGCGCCAGCAGGTGGCAGTATAGAACTACTGATGGGGAGTTGTATACTGTATCAACTATAGCCTACTGTACGCGTTTGGGACAGAGGACCTTCTTCGTGATCGCTATAGATTATGCAGTTTATTACTGACATTTAATTAACTTATAAATGTTAAACATTAGTTCAGTGATGTTATACAGTGTTGTAGCCTTATCTTTTGTATTTACTACATTTCTTTGTAGGAAGCCACACACACACACACAACAGCATCCCAAGCTTATAACGCATAGCTATTACAGCCTATCCTACATGACTAATAAAAATCACAAAAATTATATTATTATATATAATTTTATTTTAAACGAAGTGAGTAAATTGAATTAAAGTAAGTTGAATCCAAGCAGCTTAAGATTTTTTAGAATAGGTTCTTCTCTGCATTCTTCTGAAGGCGCCTGTGCTTGCGGTGTTGAATGCGTTGTTTTTAGACCATTTAAACATGTTAATTACACAAATAAAATGTTTAGTGTAGCCTAACTCTGGACAAAATCAGCAGTGTTTGATTAGCCTATATTTGTTGTAGACGTTATTTCTAAGTGAAGCAAAATGTCCACAAGAAGAGCGCACGGTCATCTGTCGATCATTTACGCTGAGTTTGGTCTTTTAAAAACGCTCTCAATTAACACATTAAGCAGGGCTCTAGCCTGCGACCAAAATGCTCGTGCGACCAACTGTGAAAGTTAGTCGCAAAAGTGCGACCAGTGGGAAGAATGAGTCTAGAGCCCTGTTAAGCCAGGTTAAGCGTTTTAGAATGTCCCTGTCAAGGCTGCATTTGTTACTATAGCAACAGTAGACTAAATTAAGTCATGATCACGAGAAAACAAGAAAAAAATTATAATATGCATGGCCGCTTAGAACTTCCGTACTATTACAGATTAAAAGAAAGGAGTAAAATGTACTGTAATAAGTGTAGAACTGCACTGTCTGTTTTCTCACTTGCATCAATCAGAGTGAGAGAAACAGTGAGAGATGTTGAGACAGGTGAAAAGCGTTTGGGTAATAGTGAATTTTGACCTATTGTGTGTACCGTTTGTGGCTTTGTTATCAGGGGATAATCGCTGTATTTGGGGTAAAAAAAACTGAATTATGTATTGTGCCAAGAAGGTTGCACTGTCTGTTCGTTAACACAGGCACGAACTGATTGGCAGCTGCCTTACGGGAGGCTTTACCGATTACCTCCATTGATCAAAGCATTCGGCACGATCGCCTGTGAGTGACATCACCTCCCAAAACAAACACGCCCCCTAGTTTAGTCCCGCCCCCTCACATTGATTGACAGCTTTCAGTGTAGACATCGGAAATTCAAATGCAAAAGGAATTGCGATTCCATTTGAGTTTTGGCAGGTTATATGCGCGGTGCAGTGAAAGTGAAAAAGCAAATGTGGTAATTAATATTGCTATTTAAATATGACAGGTTCATAACTCGTAAGACATGGGAAATACAGTTGCAAATAGACTTTGCTTTTTCATTTGAAATGTGGCAGTCAATGTGCGTTCGCGAAAGCGAAAATGCAAGCGGTAATGCAAGATTTGCAATTGCATTTGGATTATGTCACAATTTATGCATCCACACATAGAAAACGCAATTGAAAATACAATTTGCAATTCTATTTGAAAATAGTTCGGAAAATCGTTCCACAGTTTCACTCAAAGACCAGCAAATATATAAATTTGAAACCCTCATAACTCATATGTAAGGAGCCATTCACAAAAGATGTGCTAGTGTTCAAAAACAGCAAAGCAGCCCAACAGAATGAAATAAAATGTAGAGTCTTGTGAGGTGTTTTTCAGAGTTGAACCACTTTTAACTTGACAAAGCATACTAAAAATGTGAGATGCTGGAAAAAAGTGCCAAATATAAACCAACAATTAAATAAACAGCGCAGAGAACATGTCCTATGTGAACGGCCCTCCAAGTCAAATAAAGATGTGGCTCTTTTTCATGTATTTGCTTATTTTTACGCCTTAAAACAAAGAGAATATGAAAAACAGCACTACTTACAGCAGATAATCCAGATAAATGTCCAAATATAACATTAAACGGTACATAAATCTTGGAAAAAACCTCACAGAATGACAAAACATGCTAACTTGGCTAAAAAAAAAAAAACTTGGCTACAACTCTTTCTGGGTCACACTAACACGCTCTCACACATCTACATTACAAAAAACAGCGCAATAATATATATAGCATAAACACCAGTTAAAATTTCATTTCAATTTTTAATTTCCCATAAAAATACCTGCTGTGAAAAATTTAATCTCCTCAAAGGCTCATGACAGAAGTGAGGACAGATACTCCAGAACTGTTTCAAAACAAAGCTCAGTGTTGATAGCCGTAGACGAATAACCCTGAGGACGACTTCAGGGGCCAGGAGGTCTCTGCCTAAAATAAGATCCACATGCTGACCACTCCGGGGGTCCAAGCTGGGAAAAAGAGCTTCCTCACACACTACAGCATAACAGGAAGTCGTGCTAATTCCCGGATGTACAGTGATAGAGGAGAGTGAGAGAGAAAAGAAAAAGCCAAAATGATCTGGGTTTCGGGTTATACACAGGAAGCGACGTGTCTGGGTTTGTCAGGAGGAGTGGCTGCCGGAGCGAGACCAGGCCTTCAAGAAGCTCTCTGGAAACGAGAGCTGACATGTCCAGACAGCTGGGAAACAAGACTATGGAACGGAGTGGGAGAAGATAAACTGCAGACTGAGTCCTTCTGAAGGTTTCTCCAGTACATCTCACCACTAGCAATCAGTCAAAGGCACAAGAACGCTAGATGAATGATGTCATCGCAGGGTTACATATGTAGAACCGAGACTATATTTTAAAAGAATTGAAGAAATTACGGAGATTACTGTAATTAAAAGTGCATGTTAGACGCAATTATCTCAGACTAAATGAATGGTGTTGGACAAAACTACGATCAGAATGTTGAATGAACTACATTAATCACTGCAGTAAATACTGACGGAGAATTACGTAGATTGGCAACAACTGATGACTTCAGCTTTTCTCTTCTGATTGCTGATAAACAATGATGCCAAAAAAAGCTGAACAAAAGGAAATAATATTTATATAAATAATTTGAGTGAAGAACATGAATAATATAATAATATGAACAATTCATAATTTGAAATTGTTTTAAACTGGTTATATAAGCAATTGTTGACATGACATTTTAAACTACTGGAATATATAAAATCTGATAATGAAATAAAGCTAGTATACCAAAAATCACAACTCTAAGATCATCAGAAACGTTTTTATTATTACATTATCAATCCCTATTTGTCTTAACAGTTTATTAAACAATTTAAAAACAATTGTTAAAACTAGGCAAAAACAAAAAATACAAGTATAACAAATACAATAAAAACCAGCAAACAAACAAGTTATATTAGTACTAATTAATAATAAACAACATTTAATTATTTCTAAAATGTATATGAATAAGTTTGATAAAGCCTTTTAACCTGGTTAGAGAAGTATTTTTGACATGCTCTATTGCTCTTTAAACTACTAAAATATAGAGAAAAACGGAGTTTGCATTAAAAGACAAAATAGACCTCCAAGATAATTTTCTTTTGAACTTTTTTTTATTATTACAGTCTCATTCTCTTAGTGTCTATAAAAAGAAATGAAAATACCACATAACTTTCATTTGATCTTATTCATTGAATCTGGATTAGTAGTTAATAATTTCACTACTTTTTTAATTATTTCTAAACCGTATGACTCATTTTCAACCAGAAGTTCATAACTTTTTTCAGGGAGACTGAAACTCAGCATGCATGATATCAGGCAAATACATTTCTGTCATGTGTGATGTGTGGTATTCCCAAACTTTTCTGGACTCTCAAACCATTACCGGTGGAACAGAACAAATTTTGCAAGTCAGCCCAGAGTATAGTAATTGTTTAGCTCAGGATCAATGAACGACTTAAATCTGCCAATGATTTTTACAAGATAAAATCTTGGACATGAACACACATTTACAGCTTCAAATCAATTTTAATTTGATGCCTGATCAACCTGCATCCATGACGGTCTTACACATGGGCATGGTCCTTCCCTTTTTTTGGATCTCTAGAAGATAGCAACTGGTAAAATTTGATGTGTTATAACAAGATAAAAGAAAAGACTTCTGCAGTGATTTCACAACATCTGCACAAATCAGTGCGGTTCAGATCAGCGCCACACCCGTCAGCAAACATCTATAAAATACTCACTATTTCTGCCACAGAATAGGCCTAACCAGGTGGAATCCTGCTCAAAGACAAATTAAATCCTAAGAAATAGACAGGTGCTTATCAATGAAAACCATCTTTGAAACCACAGAAAAAAGGCAGTATACAAACACTCAGCTTTCATGAGCTACAGATGAACTAGCTCTACCTGTCTCCTTGAAAAACCAGTTTTGTCCAACACCTTTATTTCTTTTAACCTAGCACCAGTGGGAAAACCAACCAGATGATCCAGCTCCACATCTACAATACACAACCCTTCATTTAGGTTACTCAGCTACTAGACTAATAGTTCACATGGACTTGAGGCTCTTCATTATGTCATCAGCCGAACCGGTTGGAGTTCTCTGATTCCTCAGAGAACAATCTGAGGGTGTTCTGAGCAACATTAGTTTCATCGTTTGTCACTGCTGATGTTTATGGCCCAGTTAGCGAGGGCTGGTCACAGACGTCAGAGCTGACAAACATTCAGGAGGGGCTCATTTTATTAGGACAATATGTAATGTATACCAAGCAAACTAAAAGCCATTATTCCAGAAAATGACTGAGGTGTCATGCTAGTGTTGCTACAATCTGACTGCATTCACTGTCAAGGCATAACGCTGAAGTTTTATGTTGCTATGGAGACCTGTTGCTCAAAATGTTCTTTTCACCATCTATGCTGACTTAAGCATTCAGTCTCTCTCCAGAAAGAGGCCTGCAGTTCAACATCTGACTTTACACACATACACACGGACAAGTGGGGTAAGATGTGCCAGTGGGTCAGCTGTCATCTCCTTAAAGGAATAGTTCACCCAAAAATGAAAATTGTCATCATTTCCTTACCTTCATGTATGAGTTACCCAAACCCGTATTAGTTTCTTTTTGATATTTTGAAGAATGCTGGTAATCAAACAGTTGATGGTCACCACTGATTCCACAGTATTTCTTTCCCTACTACAAAAGTCAACTGTTTGGTTCTTCAAAATTCTTCAAAATATCTTCTTTTGTGTTCAACATAAGAAAGAAACTTATACAGATTTGGAACAACATGAGTGCGAGTAAATGATGACAAAATTTTCATTTTTAGGTGAACTAGTCCTTTAAGCAAACTGTGCATAATTTATTTCACTTTTTAATAATGGAATCTCTCTCTCTATATATATATATATATATATATATATATATATATATATATATATATATATATAATATAAAATATACAATATACATGGCAGATGAAATTGTCAAAGCAAATGTGTCCAGGTATTTAAAAAATAAAAAAAATTAAAAAAATTGTATACGGCATATATATATATATATATATCAATTCAACAATTACATGCATTTATCAATAAAATAAAAAAAAGTGTGTGTATATATATATATATATATATATATATATATATGTGTGTGTGTGTGTGTGTGTGTGTGTGTGTGTGTGTGTGTGTGTGTGTATATTTGAGTGTGTGTGTGTGTGTATGTATATGTATATGTATATATATATACACACACACACACATACACACATATATACACACACATATACATGCGTATATGTATGTATACGTACATATATGTATATATGTATGTATGTATGTATATGTATGTATGTATAGGCCTACTTGAAATAATAAATGACTAAACTGACTTCTTTATGAAAACACGAATAAAGTGCTGCAAAATAAGGCTTTAGAGTTTTAGATTATGGACTAGTAAATTGTTTTTACCCTTAATTTATGCTTGTATATTTATTTCAAATGTAAATCTTGTAATGTAAATGTAAATATTTCCCCAACGTGGGAAAAAGCCGTCATTTTTTTCAAACTACGTTTCTATGGCTCTACACTACAAATGTGTGGTTCCAATTTCAGATGATAGCAAACATCCTGAAATGTCACCTTCATCTCACTTCTCTTAAGTAAAAAGCGGCACAAGTTACCCCGCTCTCCCCTATATGTAAACAGAACCAAACAAGTTGGCCGGGAGGCAATTTTGTCACTGTAGTGTCGGGGAGGAGCCATTGGTTGAAGATCAACTACACATGGTGCACACATCCTATTGAATTGCCCGTTTTAATAACAGAGGCTCGAAGGAAGACAGTCAGGTCCGCGTGAATGACTAATATCTGACAAGGATATGAAAACCACCCCGAAGATGCAACACACACCCGAAAGAGGATGATTGCGAGAATGTTGCTGATTGACATCTCACAACCACGTTGAACACCGGCGCTCCGTGCACTAGAAGGTCAGATGCTGGGGAAAACAGCGGGGTAGACTGGCACAAGGGGGAGGGGGAATAAAGGAGGGTTGCGAGCCAGCTTGTCATTTATCAGTATTTTTATCACACCGTGACTATTTCAAGAGGAGGGAGGTAGCAGCCAGTACACAAATAGACGCCAGCTGAAACATCCCCCCTTCGGTGAAACACTACGACGCTTCAGCCTCAGAGAGACTGAGACTCCCATGTCAAGCTCAAACTACAGGTGATCTGTTAGAACTGTTTCAAACTAGGGCTGAAACGATTCCTTGAGTAACTCGAATACAAAAAATCATCAAGGCAAATTGTGTGCTTCGAAGAATCGTTTAGCCCATTTACTAGGGATGCACTGTATTTTTGGCAGCCGAAAATACAGGTGCATCTCAATAAATTAGAATGTCGTGGAAAAGTTCATTTATTTCAGTAATTCAACTCAAATTATGAAACTCGTGTATTAAATAAATTCAATGCACACAGACTGAAGTAGTTTAAGTCTTTGGTTCTTTTAATTGTGATGATTTTGGCTCACATTTAACAAAAACCCACCAATTCACTATCTCAACAAATTAGAATACTTCATATGACCAATAAAAAAAAACTTTTTTAGTGAATTGTTGGCCTTCTGGAAAGCATGTTCATTTACTGTATATGTACTCAATACTTGGTAGGGGCTCCTTTTGCTTTAATTACTGCCTCAATTCAGCGTGGCATGGAGGTGATCAGTTTGTGGCACTGCTGAGGTGGTATGGAAGCCCAGGTTTCTTTGACTGTGGCCTTCAGCTCATCTGCATTTTTTGGTCTCTTGTTTCTCATTTTCCTCTTGACAATACCCCGTAGATTCTCTATGGGGTTCAGGTCTGGTGAGTTTGCTGGCCAGTCAAGCACACCATGGTCATTTAACCAACTTTTGGTGCTTTTGGCAGTGTGGGCAGGTGCCAAATCCTGCTGGAAAATGAAATTGGCATCTTTAAAAAGCTGGTCAGCAGAAGGAAACATGAAGTGCTCCAAAATTTCTTGGTAAACGGGTGCAGTGACTTTGGTTTTCAAAAAACACAATGGACCAACACCAGCAGATGACATTGCACCCCAAATCATCACAGACTGTGGAAACTTAACACTGGACTTCAAGCAACTTGGGCTATGAGCTTCTCCACCCTTCCTCCAGACTCTAGGACCTTGGTTTCCAAATGAAATACAAAACTTGCTCTCATCTGAAAAGAGGACTTTGGACCACTGGGCAACAGTCCAGTTCTTCTTCTCCTTAGCCCAGGTAAGACGCCTCTGACGTTGTCTGTGGTTCAGGAGTGGCTTAACAAGAGGAATACAACAACTGTAGCCAAATTCCTTGACACGTCTGTGTGTGGTGGCTCTTGATGCCTTGACCCCAGCCTCAGTCCATTCCTTGTGAAGTTCACCCAAATTCTTGAATCGATTTTGCTTGACAATCCTCATAAGGCTGTGGTTCTCTCGGTTGATTGTGCATCTTTTTCTTCCACACTTTTTCCTTCCACTCAACTTTCTGTTAACATGCTTGGATACAGCACTCTGTGAACAGCCAGCTTCTTTGGCAATGAATGTTTGTGGCTTACCCTCCTTGTGAAGGGTGTCAATGATTGTCTTCTGGACAACTGTCAGATCAGCAGTCTTCCCCATGATTGTGTAGCCTAGTGAACCAAACTGAGAGACCATTTTGAAGGCTCAGGAAACCTTTGCAGGTGTTTAGAGTTGATTAGCTGATTGGCATGTCACCATATTCTAATTTGTTGAGATAGTGAATTGGTGGGTTTTTGTTAAATGTGAGCCAAAATCATCACAATTAAAAGAACCAAAGACTTAAACTACTTCAGTCTGTGTGCACTGAATTTAATACACGAGTTTCACAATTTGAGTTGAATTACTGAAATAAATGAACTTTTCCACGACATTCTAATTTATTGAGATGCACCTGTATATGCCGCGCCGCACCGCCCAGCAGTGTTTAGGTTTCACTCTCATCACTTCGCCGTGTGACGGTCCGTTCAATATTCCGCTCTATCAATGCGCATGCTGCTCAGTTACAGCTCATGCTCACCGGAAAAGCTAAGTCCGCTCAAATAACGCGCCAACAAGAAATTTCTATGTAGTGTATACTTGTTCCTGTTTGCAGTAGCGCTACTGTGCTGTGGCATGCTGTAGTACAGCTGTACTGGGCAACGCTGGTAAAATCTCCTTCACTGATCTGCTCCCAGCTATGCTCTGCTCACATGCGCTGATAATATAGCTTTGCCAGGGTTTTTATATTTTTATACGTTTACTTGATATTTCTTTACACAGAATCATCATTTCTATTCATTTCCCACTGATTTATGTGATCTGATGAGCATTAACTCATCAATATTACGCGATCATATCTCTGTATGAATGAATGGCAGAGACGCGTGTTTTCCTTTACCACGGGGCGACGCTCGCGGTGATTTCAGCGTCTGCTGTCTCAATGAGGACATAAACACACGAACAACATCCCCAGAGCAGCTCTGAGAGTCACTTCATCAGCGTTTCACTGTTTCATTTGAGTAAAACTAGCCTCATATCATATACACAAAGAAATTTAAAGGTATTCATGGCAACCCGTCAATATAAAATTGCGGTTTAATTTGAAGACATTGCAGTAGAAATATATTACTAATGTTCAGCAGAATGTACATACTACTACTAAAATTATAAAAACTTTATTTTTTAAGGAATGATCACACACTATTTCTTCCATGTTTTAATTTTAATAGTAAATCCCCTTTGTTTGCCAAAAAATAATTTTCAATAATTTAAAGATAAATGAAATTAATGTTTTATGCCTTCATTTGATTACCAGATACACAACACAGAGGAACAAGAAAACATTTCATAAGGCTATTTTAAGAATAAATAACAATAAAACATTAGGTGAGGATAAAATAAAACATAACTTTATAATTGTCATTTTCTTTAATCATAGCTATAATTATTATAAGACCTAAAATATGTTGCGTGTAAAAAGTGTTCGTTTCAGCCACTTGAAGGGTGGGTACATTGTGTGCACATGATCAGGATGGTACCACCTCCGCCGCATTTTGAGAAAGAAAAAACCCTGTTTACAGGACTATACATTATTAGGATAATTAGTCAAAAACACCACCACCAACAACAACAACAACAACAATAGCAGTTATGTCTGATTCTGTTGCATAGAACTGAATAAAAAATACATTGATATTTAATATTAATATATTTTCTGTCCAATTTTCTTTCAATAAAAGTGTAGTTATTTTATTGGCTTGTGTTTTTTAAATTCAGTGTCATTAAAATTGAGTTAAGTTAAAAAGTCTTACAATATTACTTTATATTATTTAATAAAATAAATAATTATTACAAAGCATTTTCGGTTTCGGTTTTCGACCAAGCACATCCAGAATTCTCGGTTTCGGGCCAGAATTTTCATTTCGGTGCATCCCTACCATTTACTGTAACTACATACAGAGCACTGTGTGTGCAACCACATGCTCCTTTAAAGGATTACACACACACACACACACACACCAGTATGCAGAGAGCCATTTAAGAGGGTTTATTCTCCAAATAACTTTAAATTCATGTTGCTGAAAAATGTGTTAATAAATTTTATGTGTATGGACTCTCGTTTTTGTTCCACGTTAGTTTCCTGCCCACTAATTTTTGCCTCTTACAAAAGCCACAAAGCCTACAAAGAAGACAGTAAAGGCTTATGTCATGCCTGAGCTGTAGTTAGGCTGAAACTTGAAAGTTAAGTTGCACAATGTTTAGGTTTTATTATTATTTTTTTCTATTACTATTATTTTGATTTATGTCTTAGTTTTAGGTTGTACTGTGTTTACCTTTTTTTAAAGTAATTTGAAATTGATTTTTATATTTTTGTATTTTGAATGTAATATGGCAATTAAATGCACTAAATGGGTTTAGTTTTCACAGTTATTAATATATGTAATTTCAGCAATAAAAATGTTAATTTTTCTAAAATGGAAACAAATGACCTGTCTTTTTTTCTCTTGTATATTTAGTATTAATAAAGACAAAGTTCTTCTTATCCGATTACTTGATTAATCGATGGAATTTTCGGTAGAATACTCGATTACTAAAACATTCGATAGCTACAGCCCTATTTCAAACTAAAGTCAAATGAGAAAATAGGCTATGTGAGGACTTGTGAGACCAAAACAACTGAAGAATGACAATTCAAAATCTGCTTTGTAGGGAATATTGGGATTAGGATTTTCTCCCATTACCTTGCAGATCCTTCAGTATCTGGTTAGGTAAGTCTTCACAAACACATTGTGCATGAAGATCAATTAAAATTTCAAAATAAAAACACACCTCCATGACACTCCACAAACCATGCCTGACTGGAAATGCCAGTCCAGATTGACAGAGCTGTGGATCTCAAATCTTTGCCCAGAAAGCCAGAAACAACTCCAAGCATTGCTTAAGGAGTAAATAAAATAAGTCTTTATTTGACCTAAAAAAGATTTACATGGAGAGCAGCCTGAGATGATTAAAAAACATTACACTACATCAGGCCAAACAGATTATATTTGATTCCCTCAAACCACATGAAAAGTTCTTGAGGGAAAAACGCTGACCAACATTTTCAGACTGCAAATCACAAGTAAGACTGGGTATGGCTTGGCAAGAGACACAATTCAACAAACATTTAATCTCCACTATAAACAAACCATACACTCAAACTGACTCCAAATCAGTCTCATGAGATTTCAGCTGCAAGCTGCTTACTGCTGGTACAATTCTGCCAGTGAGTCACTGAAAGAGGATCAGTCTTTTTGGTTAAAACTGACCTCAGAAACAAGCTAGCCATCGTGATTAATTTTAGAGAGAGCTACTAGGGTTCTTTCGATGAGTTTAGGCCAAACAAATGATTTCAAGATCTGAGCTCAGATCAAAACAGACCACTTGGATCTCACGTGTAACCGGTGACGAAATTCCTCTAATGCACAGCATCAATTAAACCTTGATGAATACCTAAACCTATAAAAAATAAGATAGAAAACTGATGCACAATTACATATACATCTAAAAACAGTAGTTTTATAAACTACTGACCCAACTTCATCCACAAACGTCTGACTTAGTAGTTATAAAACTCCAACCACCAACTACTATAAGTTTATCTAAATTTACACGCATAGTGATTATTTATATCATTGCAAAATGTAAACTAAATCATCACACAGCTGTCTATACACGTATAAGTATACCCAAGGCAATTCGCATACATACAGAAATAATATCTGGAATAAACCGATGACATCTCAAAACAAGAATTTTTGAAAACACAAGGCTCTTATTTTTGTGGTAAAGAGGAAACCTATTGGTTAAGACAGTTGCGTTGTTTCCTGTTTGTACAACAATACTATTATTATACCGTTTTTGCTGTGAAAAACAAGCAGCTAAAGAGGTTGTGTGTTGACAGGTAAACTAGAGAATCATAAGCTGTATTTACTTGTAGCTAACTAAGCCATGATCTGACATGACCATATAGGAAACCAAAACAAACAAAACTTGTAGAAAATGGGTCGATGATATTTCTGTTTTTTAAAAACAGATGGATAAGACTCACCTGGCCAGTGGAGTCGATCATGGGTAACAGTGGTGTCCTGGTCGACATCTTCTGAGGTTGGATTTGAGTTTATTTTCTGAAACTGAAGGTGTTCACAGTTCAATCAAATGTGACATCGGCACAGCACGAAGAGAAGTGTCTGAAGTCCAGCTTGTAAAGAGCCCCTGAGCTCGGTGTGAGTCCCCAAACCAGTACAGATTAGCTTTTAAAAAAGTCCCGTCATTAAGTCATAGTTTGTTTACTATTCTCGGCAGGAACGTGAATTTTATTGAAAAATTTCGACGAACCCTATCGGCGGGTGTCAACATTGAATACCGACTTCCTATGTGATTTCCTACAGTTAACGTAGTAAATTTTCGGGGAAATTACAGCATTAAAGAAGAGACAGATTAATCTGAACCCGTCAGCTGATGAAAAACAACAAAACTGCTCCCAGCACAAATATGCAAAATCGAGTCCGAGGACCTCCAAGTTTTATTAGGCCAGGAGGCAAAAGGGTCCCTAATTTAGCCGTAACTATCAATGTTCGGCTGTATATTGTTGTGCATCTGTAATGTCAAAAATTAAGTACGGTTTTCTTCTTCTCAAGCCTGAGGAAAGACACATGAAAGTCCCGCTTAGCACACAAAAAAACTTTACAGCAAGTTATCGAGCTGCTCCTTCCAGTTAAGTTAGCCAACGAAGCAGCGCTCAGATCCGCGTTACTCCGAGTAATGATCCGTCATACAGTTGTCAACACGTCCGTTTCAAAACCAAATCAAACACCTGATGTCGTCTCAAGGTGACAAACTAGCGATCCAAGCACAAAATCACCGCGGAGATGCTCGTATACTGGCTCTCTGCGCCTCTGAAAATCACATCTAACCTGCTAACGCGCGTTAGCTGGCCGTGTGACTAAGAAAAAGTCGCAGATATTTTGACGGTATGATTGTAAGAATACGTCCTAACCGTAGCCCGGTTGATAATGGCTGTAAATTGGTCGGTTCCAGTCGGTGGTCCGCGACGAATTACATCTGTGAGCCGTGAAAAGCCGTACAGTCGGGCGGTCACGACTGGTACCGCAGCAGCGCCGGACTCCAGTGTTGTTTGCGTTCAAGAGAAATGTGAAACCAGGCTGTGCATCGACTTCCTCTGCCTCTCTCACATGGAGCTTTAAAATAAAAGTCTTTGATTAACACCTCGTTTTAAAATTAAAGCCTTATGTGTATATTTCGAGATGCAAAATAAGCTGTTTTTTGTTTGTTTTTAATAATAACGTCTTAGTAAATAAGCTGTTTTTGTGTTAGGCTCGTGAAAGAAACAGAACAAAAATCAAACCTGACAGTGTGCGTGCGTGTGTGTAAACTGTAAAAATTCACATAATTATATTGAAAAGTATGTGCATTCAGTAAATTTTCCATATTAAAAAGTTTTGCATGCAAATATATGAGCAGTGCTTTTGGAAACTTCTGTTAAAAACGATGCATTCTCACATAAAATGAGGACACCAGTCAGATTTAGTGCAAATTCCGAACAGCTTTTTTTGCAGCCTTGAAGGGCACTTCCAGATGTGCGTTAGCGAAGAGAACATGCGATGGTCACTTCACGGAAGTGATTTCCTTTTGTGATCATGTGATCTTCAGTTAGAGGATCTTGCGATGCATTTTAAAAGCAAAGTTGGTGTTGATTTCGACTTCACATACAATCGTAAGTAGAATAGGCTGATTAATGTGATACAAAATATTTTTCATCAGAGATTGAAATATGATTTAAGACGGTAGTGTAAGCAAGTTTAGTTTGAAAAAGTGTAATAGTAAATAGTACACAATTAAACAATACTTTAATAAACTAATAAGAAGAAATATTTATTTGCAGCAACTGAAGAAGCGCTGAATGCTGCATGCACGCGCAGCGTTGTCAAGGTAACATCTGGTCAGTCATTCCCTTCGCCAAGAGAGTTCCAAACCGAGACAGTATGCGCTACACTACACCCTTCAAAGAACACACTTCAAAGGGCTCTGCCCGTTTGGAATTCGCCCTTATTCTACATGGGATGAGTTCTTTCATGGTGGTTGCCATGTTTAGATCATTCAATAAATTAATCACAGATGCCAAATACACCTGTTAAATACATTATACCTACAATATACCTGTCAGTATAAATCCTATTACTGTAAAATGAACTTAAAATAAGTGCATCTTTACAGGGATGTAATAATAAAAAAGAACACCTCTTTGGGATTTCTGCCGAATTACAGGTCATTCTCATTTGACACATAGAGAGGGATGTGGGAATTTCTGTATCAGGAAAAAGTGAACTGAATTCCATAAAAAATTTCAGTAAAACAGAAACTAAAACATTTCATTACCAAAAAGATAACACCTCAGGAAACCATGTAGCAGGTGAACTTGTTCCAAACTTGATTTCTTCTGCTGATCACAGAAGATGATAAGAATGTGGGGAAATAAAGAGTAGACAGTAGCCACTGACTTCCAACATTCTTCAAAATATCTTCTTTGAAGTTCTATAGAAGAAATAAAGTCATACAGGTTTGGAACAACATGAGTGTGAGTAAATATTGACAGACTTTTGCTTTTTGGATGGACTATACCTTTAACAACAATTGGAAACAAAATGCACAGTACTGTAAATGTGGGCAAATACTGTTTCTTGAAACTCCAGAGGAAGGCAATGAAATCACATTTTCAAATCACACTTCAGTGCAAGCCAGATAAACAGTCTTTGAAAATGTTATGCGATCATTTAACAGTGTCTGTCAAACTGTTTACTAAATTTGACTGCAATATGCTGTTTAGCAGTCTGCATTGCCTGCATTGTGTGCAGATTTAAGTCTGATTGAGCTGAATTGAAATTTGTACATATATACATTACATATTTTTGCCATGCATTTTTCTTATTTTTTGTTGCTCATCTCTATGGCATTCTGATCACTGGACTGTGAATGAAGGAATGAATACTCTGCTGCCATCTCTAGGCGTTTTGTGGAATAAAATAAAATAAGGTGTAAAGCAAAAATAATGCCTTTTTTAGTTTCTTTCTTTCTTTCTTTCTCTTTTGTCCAGGACATAAAAAGAAGATACTTTGAAGAACACTAAGGTCCAAGAATTTTCAATTTTGGGTGATCCCTTTAAGAGTCAAGGTGAATTTAAGCAAATAATCTTTGTCATTTTGAAACTTCAGATTTCAAAGATTATTTGAAAAAAAAAAATCTCCCTGACAAACTAGATATCGTGTAAAAAATACTGCATGTTTTGTATCAGCTACGTTATACGGGCAGCGTTTCGTCACATGTTGTCTGTCATTGGTCTAGGATGATGTCACCTGCACCGAAACCCCGCCCCTCATCCCCCACATAGCGCGCTGTCTCATGCACGCGCACAATACACAGAAGCGCACATTGCATTGCGCTGGCATACACATTGTTATTGTCTTAATTGTGTAGCCTACACTTGTGAGGACAAGCGCTTTGAACAGTATGAGGAAAAACTGCCTGAATGTTATATACCGATGGACATCACTGGATTTTTAAAGTGTAACCCGCACATTAAGGCAGACCATAGATAACTGCAGCTATGTAAATGTCTCGCGCACTGGATCGGAATTGTCGCGAGGAGAAACACAAGGATCTCCTTTATCACAAAACATGACGATACAACGGACGTACAGCTTATAACGTAAGTCATTTTTTTTCTCCTCGTTTTATTTTTGAGGCCTTCATAATATGCAATTATGTATCCAGCAATAAAGGGCAGGCTGCTTAATGGCTACTTTATATTTTGTTTCAACGAAATGTAGCCCAGCGAGAAAGTGCGAGTTTTACTGCAGCTATTATTCATAATAAAATAAAATTAATGATAAAAACTTCCTTAGTTCACGTTTTAGATCTTGTCTGTAAGTATACCCATCATAAATCTACACAAAACGTTCGAATTGCAATGCAAATGCATTTGAAATATAATAAGCATCATCTCTTTTAGCATTCACACTGAAATGGTAGTAAAACTGAGCTCAAATGGTGAAGAGACACTGGACCACAGTGAAAGAGCATCCAAATTTGCGTGACAGCATCAGCATGGCCTAACAAGTGACAGTCAATACAGTTGCAAATCTGTGGCGGACGTTCTTGTTTTCCCTTTCAGTGACTGTAGGCCTGGATAACATTGTGCTTTTAATAGGCTATATATATTTTTCTTTTGGTGAAACATCTATGTAAGCGTTTGCTCAGACGTCGCATTAAGCGCATTTTTGCTTGCACAGTTGTAGAAACGTCCGAAACAAAGGCTCCCAATTCGTGCTGTGATTCTGCTTTCCAGTGAGAGAAACTGGAAATTCAGGTGCAATGAAATCATTCCAGTGGCTTTCACCTTCTTATCCTGTTAACCTTCCCACAATTTTTATAATAGTTTCAAACAATGCAGTCATTTCATTAGGCAAAGAGTTGAGCAGGCCCATGTGTCTGTCGCAGACTGTTGACTTGAATGTAAAACATACCGGGAAATTATGTACGCCTGCCTATAAATTAAAGATAGATATTTATTATGTGCTTATTACACGTAATTATTACGTGAATATATGAGATAAATATAGCTTGAAATGCTTGTGTGGGCTATCTGGCCTTCACTTTGTTCGTTATGGCGATTAATTAGCTCATAAATAACAATTAGGTTAAACACAAATAATGAAAAATGTTAATGTTTTCAGAAGAATAATTCTTATTAAATTATTATTCTAGCTGATCCATTCAAGTGAATTCAATTGACGTTTAATTTGTTAAATTAATTCTTGCACTGACACTTTTTTGTTGCAGTATTTTGTAGGTGGCTGATAAATTACCAGCAGATGAATATTTAATATGACAATTTTATAAAGTGTGGGGACAAAATCAGCCATGACCATTATAAGCTTTCATTCTTTCTTTCTTTTTTCCTGTCTTTCAGTGATGTATCAGATAGTGCATGTTTGTTTTCATGGTTCAGTTACCATTTTGCTGCAACATTACTGTATTTACACATCCACACACTGTTCTTTGTGGTGATATCAGTGAAATCTGATCATTGTTTGTAGTTGTTTTTGTGCTCAGCCGGTACCTGAGCTCATCAGTGCTGATGCTGTACATCTCTGACACAATCACATGCTGATGCCCAAGCGTTCCACTGCTGTACTTGATTTATTGCAAAAAACCATTACACACGTGGTTTCTGTGTGAAATACTGCTGATAAGGTGTTTAGTGTGTGAGTTAAAGTGATTGGAGTGATGTTGACTTGCAATATGACAAATCTGGGTCAATGTAACCACCCACCCCCCTTCACTACCACAGGCTACAAAAGGCAAGACTGAAAAAAGCAAAGAGGATGAGGATACCATCACCAGGCTCTGTGCGTGAATGTATGCATGTGAAAATAAGAGCATGGTGTGCTGGCTCTGTCCTGGGGTCTGTGTGTGTGTGTGTGTGTGTATGTGTGGGTGGGTGTTGTGTTGGGGTATATGTCTGACTTGCTGTTGTGCATGTCCCCTTCCTCTACGAGGTCAATGGATGATCCAGCCATGTCACATCTTGTAACTGTTCTCTCTGAGCTGCTTTATATTCTCTTTTGCACATACACACACACACACACACACACTTGTTTCGCTATCCTTGTGGGGACTTCCATAGGCGTAATGGTTTTTCTACTGTACAGACCGTATATTCTATTGCCCTACACCAACCCTACACCTAAACTTAGCCCTCACAGGAGACTTTTTGCATTTTTAGATTTTCAAAAAACTTCATTCTGTGTGATTTATAAGCTTCTTTACCCATGGGGACCTCAATTTAGGTCCCCACTGTGACACGAGTCCCCATAAGTCTGTGTGTATTCAGGTTTAAGTCCCCACCTGAATAGAAAAATGTACACACACACACACACACACACACACACAATTTTTCATTCTTCTCTTGATTTTTTGTCTGTTTTCGCCATTCTGTACTTTATTCTTAAAGGAATATAAATGAAAATTCTGTCATTATTTACTCATTCTCTTTTCATTCCAAACCCAAATGACTTACTTTCTTCTGTGGAGCACAAAGAGAAGCCTGTTTTTCATGATATTTTTATGCAATGACGATGACGAGGGACTGAAGCTTTTAAAGGGTCATAAAGGATGCAGATGCATTATAAAAGTGGTCAATATAACTTGTACATATTCCAAGTAATTATCCAGTCTCAATTCCTCTGAAAATACCAACACAAATGTTCTCCTTTTGTGTTCCGCTGAAGAAAGAAAGGTGTAGGGGTTTGGAGGAAGAATAATGGCTAGATGTTCATTTTTAACTAATCTATTCCTTTAACCTTCTTGGTCTTTTCATTGACATTTAATAATGTCTAATACAAACGTTTCAAACTGTCATTATTTAGAATAATGAGCTGATCTTCTCTGCTCTGTGAAGGGGTGATTAGTGCAGCCATCAGATTATATCTCTATTATTAGAAAAATGATAACATTATTCCATTTCTATTTCATTACATGTTTGACTACAACAGATGTTTTCGAAATAAACTCTGTAAATGCGTGTCTTAAAAATCTCCAGCAAAACAATGACTTTTTATAAACAGTCAAGAAGACAAGGATGATATATTGCAGGACAGGCGTGATAACCAAGAATACAGCATGCAGAGTATTATCAAATTATGCCAATATTACCCTGATGTGACATCACTACAAAGCTGTCTCCTAATTTATACAGTTCTTTACACAGTTTGTTTGCATGCATGTAAGGATTATTTTATGCCATTGATAAATGTGAACCCCTGGAATTTGTTAACAAGGGTGCTGGGTCAGAAAGATTTTTCTGTTATTTTAGGATTTCTCCTACTGACAAGTCTGTGACATACCCTTGTACTGTACTTTATTGTTTCACAGTGTTAAATAACTAGTAAGGTTGTGAATGACTAACAGAAGACTGTCTTCTGTACTTAACTCATCACAATTGTTGATGTAATTCTGTGTGCTGTGACTAATATTAACTGTATGTGCAATACTGTGTGTCTTCTATGTGCATATTTCAAAAATGACACAATTACTATAATGAATGAACACTGGAATATTAATTTGTCTTTTTTCTTTTTCCATCCTAACCACACAGCTTTGCTCAGCCCCAGATGCCTCCGCTCCCTCTTGACGAGCGCATAGTGGTTATTCAGCGCCCCAAAAGTTTGGCCTTGCGCGTGGCCTCCCCACCAACCACTTCACAGTCTTCCTCACACCGCCCAGCCACTCACAACGAGCCCCCACCCCGCTTACCACAACCCCAACTCCCACCACCCTGTTCCCATCCAGGTTCCAACTACCTGTCTCTGGAATGCAAGCGCAGGCAATCATCCCATGTTCAGAGAGATAAAGGAGAACGAGGTGCTCCCTTTGAGGGCAGCGGCCACAATGCTAGCCATTGTCACAGCAATGGGACAGTAACTTTAGATCCCAGACCTCACAAGCACACGCATACCATTGACATTAGAGTGTCTTTGGACAAAGGTGGAAGAGGAGGATCTTACATAGACAAAGGCCGCAGCAGTAGTCTTACCCGAAGTGGAAGCATCAAAGGGAACAGAACTAAACGGGTGTCCCTGCACTTGGATCCAGGGCAGGGCGAAAGGAAATTCAAAGGACAGTCTTCCGAATTAGTGGAGAAGCACCACCAGAACCATCATCAGAGTCAAAACCGGACTCAGCACAGTAGCCATCATCCGAACCAACTTACAGTCTCTCCTGGAGGGATCTTGGAATTTGTACCAGCGCAGAGACAGCAGTCAAAATCCAAGCCAACAAGAGAGAGAGACCTGTTATCAAAGTCTTGCTCTGTAACTGCCAGCCACCCATTGCACATTGAGAGGGACGTATCATCTGTAGGAAACAAAGAAAACTCCAAACTGGGACCCGGCCACCAACTGCCCCACGCCCACAGCCTATCCCGTCACCACAGTTCAGCCCTATTACCCCATGCTGCCATCCTAAACCCTCACTACCCTGCTGTACCACCCTCACTCCCTTCCCGAGCCCCTTCCTCCAACCAGCACATCAGTCAACCCCGTCCCTCACGCACTAGAGAACATCGGCCCCAAATTCTTCACGCTTTGCCCCTCTCCCCTACTTCCTCCCAAGGAGGCTTCCCCAGTCCTGACCACACATGTACGATTGACTTTTCCCACCCTTGTGGCTGTTGGAGGTTGGTGCGTTGTAGAAGAGGTAGAGGTCACTCGGCTGGCTGCCACGGTCGTAGTACAAGCCCATCCTCTTCGTTTTCCCACGCCCCAGGAACAAGTGCTGCCAACGGAGGTGGCGGAACCATGGGATTGAAGACTTTAGGAGGATGTCTGTCAACTGCTTCCACCACCAACACCTCCTCTTCCAACAGCACTGTCTCGGACTGTCGCACAGGGCTGCTCAGACCTTTGGGTTGTGCATCCTGTTCTGGAGAAGCTGGAGGTTTTGAGAGCCCTGCTGCTTTCCGTAAGAAACTGGTTGGGGGTTGTTTACCCTGCACTCCCCTGTCCTCATCTGCACCTCTTCGAGCACTCCAGAGTTGTGTCAGTGGGTGCAATCCCAAAGCAAGCCAAACTGGCAGCTCCACATGCAGTTACTGCAGTAGTGACCCCATTGTAGTGACCTTTAACCCACACAGAGGGAATCCTCCCAACATGGGGCGTAATATTGGTGCACATACCATGGGAGGATACCAACCTGATGATGACGATTACAGTGTACGCACAATCTGGCCGGAGGAGCTAGCGAAGAAGATGACTCGCTCTAAAACCCAACCTATCCATCATAATGCAGGTATTGGAATGGGCTCAGGGAGAACCTGCATGGGCCACAACCAGAATAGTGGCAATGGTGGCAATCCTGTAATCCTGGACTGTCGGAACCTTATGGAGTTCACTCGTTCCCAGTTGACAGATCAGGCAGGACGACGGAGGCTCCAGCAAGGCAAGATGGCAGTTTTGGACTTTATCGGATCAGGGAATAGTGGGGACCAGGGTAGAGATTCCCTCAAGCGGCTTTGGAACAAAGGAGCAGATGCTTGCATGGGGGATGGCAACGGATTTGATGACGAAGTGCTTCCACAATCCCCATCCCTCCGCTCTCCATCTCCAGATTCCCCTCCATCCTTCTCACCCCCACCCTCTGCTCCTAGCACGCTTATTAAGCCCAAACCCAAACAGCGAGAGAGGGAGGGTGGACACACCTTACCCTCAGCACAGTCACTCCACTTGGTCCTCAACTCACTCAACAGAGAACAAGATGAGGAAAATGGACGAGGTAAAGATTCTAATGTGCAAGTACACATCAGGTTGAGTGACATCTTTATAATGTGTTGTTTTTGATTGACCATTCAGAAAGATGAACATAATCTCTCCACATTGCCGGTCCCACTTGAATGTACTGACCTTGATTTCATTTTCTCATCTTCCATTAGGCTGTATGCCTTTCTGCACTGATAGTATTCAAATTAAAATTATAGTTCAGTTAATCTGTGGGGTGCATAATCCTTGTTAGCCTAGCTGCAGAAGACTGCCATTACCCATGATGCTCTAAGTAATGTAACTCAAGTTCAAGTTTTTCTCCTTAAACTCTTTCTACTTTTAATTCTTTTTCTTAAAACTCAGACTGCTTTATCCTCTGTTTTATTTCTTACTGAAACTTGTTAAGTTCAGTCAGAGAACTAAAGGATAATAGCCATTCTGTGGGGGAGAGTGGGACTTCAAACAGGAAAGATAAGGATGAAGGATTAAAATTATTTAAAATTATTAGATTTTCTTACATAAGGCCTTGATGACATCATACTCTGACAGGATTTTAACCCGTGTCATTTTTAATTGACTAAAAAGAGTCCTATACCATCATACCGCTAGATGGTCACATAGAGTGAAGTATTTAAACATATAAGAAAACAAAAGTAATCAATTTTTTTTTTTTTTGCCAGTGCACCTTTCCCTCCCTCTTTCCTCATCCCTCCCAGCGTCACTATCTGAGGAGAGTGTCATGACCCCAGATGTGGAGAATGCTGTGATCAGCCCCATCCTCCCTTTCCTTTTTCTTGGGAACGAGAGAGATGCACAGGATTTGGATCTACTGCTTCGTCTCAACATTGGTTTTGTGGTCAATGTCACAACCCATCTTCCCCTCTACCACCTGGACACAGGCTTGGTGCGTTACAAAAGGCTCCCTGCCACTGACAACAGCAAGCAGAACCTACGACAGTATTTTGAAGAGGTTTTTGAGTTTATCGGTAAGAGAAGTTGTCAACTCTTTTGTAGTTTAAACATTTACACACCCCATTAAATTTCTTAACAAGTGCAGTTCTCTGTCCTGTGTACACTTGTTTCTTATTGAAGCAGAAAATGTGGCTGGGGCATATCAAAGGGTTTGTCCCTTTCTTTTTTAAACAGCTAATAGCCTTATAACCAATAACTTTTAGTAGTAAACCACTGACTTGGTAGTCAGTTGCAGGTGGAATTATGGCAGCGGGACCTTTTCATTCCAGAGAGCATTTGATTGGACAGCAGTTTGCATATAATGCAGGATGAGTCATCATAATTTTTTGTTTGTGTTTCTAGAAACAAATTTTTCAGCTTTATAGCTAATAGACATTGACTAAAAGCCAAAAATGTCTAGTTTTGATTTTTATGGGGTATTTAAAATCATCTTCCTGCCATGTTATTTCTGTCACTTACTATTTAAATTGCACATCAGGACTGGAGGCATGTGACCATTTTTTGATGTGTGCCATCCCTTTTTTTGTTTCAGAGGAAGCTCACCAGTGTGGACGGGGCGTTCTTGTGCACTGCCAAGCAGGTGTGTCCCGCTCAGCTACTATAGTCATTGCTTACCTGATGAAGCACACCCTCATGACCATGACTGATGCCTATAAGTATGTGCGCGGTCGGCGGCCAATAGTCTCCCCCAACCTCAACTTCATGGGCCAGCTGCTAGAGTTTGAGAGAGACCTCAACTCTGGGGTAACACCTCGCATCCTCACCCCCAAACTGAGTGGCCTGGAAACACAAGTTTAAAAGGGTAGCGCAAGAAAGAAGATTGAGAGAAAACAAGAGGGGAGAAGGAGATAAACAGAAGAGGGAATTGATGGAAAGAAATGGATGGATAAAAAACAAGGGTAAGAATAAAGACGTTTAATGATAACAAACAGTTGAGATTGAGGATTTGAAGAGAGATGACAGAAATAACTGGAAGATGAAAGCAGTCCAAAAGAAATAGAGGAAATCGTCTTGGTCTATTTTAATTGAAGTATCTCCACTCTTTCTGTTTCATATAAATAGCACTTATTTGAAAGTTGGCAAATGGATATTTGTGCTACCCACCCTGATACTCTGTTAATTATGTGCCAAGTTTTAATTCAAAATAATAACTCAGTTCACTTAAATTATTACTATATTGCTATTATCAAACTTGGTTAAATACAAACGCTGTATAAAAGTATTTGGGGGGAAACAAATGCAATCAAAGAACTCTCTGGCTGTCAAGCACAGAAAAAGATCCAATGTGTTGAGACTCTCAGAACTGTGACATGCATCTCATTCGAGACCCAAGAGTTGTAGCAAACTTCAAACTCCTTTTCCACTGTGCGCAGAACTTTTCTAGACAGATTATTTTTGATTTGGGAGATCATTTGAAGGCACATTTTGGGTTACTTTGCGTTAGCTGCCAACTATTTATAAATTTGTCCACTGACATGAAGATTCATTTTGCCTTTGAAATTTTTTCGATACTGCTATTTTTGTTACTTGATTTTACATCTTGCATTCTTTATCTTAGTGTCTTTGTGTGGGAGGTGTGCAATAGTGTTGATGTGGAAGTGGAACTGATTTAAGTTATTTTCACTTGGACAGTGTTTCTCTAATGGACTTTTTTTTTTTTTGAATAGCCATTCTAATGGCAGATATAATCCAAAAATCATGTATTTCTTTTTTATTTCTTGCTTATGATATTGAACAGAGGGCAATTTGTATAAAGCACTGTGTAATGAAAAAAATGTGTTAAAAGGAAAAGTGTATAATAGATAGACTATACAATAGGTTTTTTTATTTTCTGTCTTTTTTATTCAACTATATATTTTACTTTGGGCAGGCAGTGCAATGGCTTAAATTTACACGGATTTAATTGAATTTTTTTTATGTGCTTTCTGTATGTTTTGTTTTCTGACTTTGTTTTTGTGCTGCAAGTGGTGTTAGGAAATTGAGGAGAAAGATCTTGTGGAATTGAATTTTACATTTTTAATAAGGAATATGTACACTGTTTATTACTGTGCGAAATTACTGTGACTGGAGCAGATTGGGCCAAGTCATCAACATGAATCTCACTCTTTAGTATGAGTTGAATTTGCGATTCAAAATTGCACATCAAGGTGACAAGTAGATATTTATAGTTTATGCAAAATCAGCATGAAAGTTCCAAGGTGATAGCTTGCAGGTGTAGCTAAAACATTAAGTGTTTTCCGTCATTTGCTTTTCTGTCATATTCAGTTCATTGCATAAGAAAAATGAACACCCTTATCAGCTTTAATGCCTGCCCTATTTTTAAACAGCCTGCCTAATTTGACCATGATCAGATTTTAGTGCTCTCAGGACTGCAGGCAAACAATCTGGTTTTGTATTACATACCACAAAGGAAACCAGAGCCCCGTCCTCCATTTAAATTCTTCCTTCATTTTCCTACCTTCTTTTTCTTTCTCGATGTCCTCTAAGAGACTATGCATTATTATGGGAATACATTCTGTGAAAAAGACTTGGTTCACTCAGTTCACTGTGAAACATTCTTCTTCCTGCATATTGTCAAGTTCTCAGCCTTGGTCCTTGAAGCCGCCTCTCATCAGTCTTGACAAGCGAGGAGTTTGTCTGCTGTCTGTGAGCTCTTATCTGCCTCACTGAGCCACTGGGCCTTCACACACCACTGCTGTGTCTCCATTAATGTGCTCTACCCAGCAGCGCGTGACAAAGTATACTATTTTGCATTTCAGTTCAAATACGCTCTAGTTAAAAAAAAAAAAAAAAACCTTACAGTACCTACAGTAAAGACATGTGAAGATGTTTTCTTATAGATACAAGACCTCAGAAATGCCCCCAAATTTTAAAATCTGTCTGATTTATCTAAGATGGCTTCTATAGATGACCAGTTCAGTGCCATTGCTGTGTTATTTTAGGGTCAGCTGCTGCTTGTATTTGTCATACAGTGACACGCTGACTGTTTCTTTCTGTTTCTCTCTGCTGACAGTGTTTTTGTCTGACTCTGTAGCTTGATTATGCCCAGAGGAAACCATTAAGTAAGCAACACCTAATAAATAGGTCTCAGTGAGGTGACAGAGTGCCAAGAAATCAGACAAATCTTAATCTAAAAAGCAGGATTGGGCAAAATTTGGAATTCAAGAATCAGCCTCCTTTTAGTTCATGAGTTTGAATTTGATTTGAATTGACCACATGCCACAGCATATTGAATTGAAATGACATGAAGAGGAATTCAAAGAATTTCAACACACACTTGCACGCCCTCATGTCTAGAATCCATGAAACGTCCCACACAATACTGTACACAATAATTTCAATACTAATTCCTTAAATTTAAATTTGAATCGCAATTCTCCTTTTTCTACCTCAATTCAATCTCAGTTCAAATTCAGGAATTGAATTGGAATTTGAAAAGGCATTCTCAATTCCGTTATGAATGCCACACAACCCTGCTAAACATGGATGCTGCTGATTAGCATTTAGACTAACAATATTTATTTTTAAAACTTGAATTATTTCTACTTTAGAGTAAAATTGCTAAACAGATCATTTTGGTATCTGACATGAAGTACATTTTTCTTCCATTATTTCTTTGAATCCATCATTTACCATTTCTTTAAAACTGCCAGTTGCCACCCCCCAAGTCTGCATGAGAAAATGTATAAAGTGTGTTTTACGAGAAAATAAATGCCGGGGATGCCTTTTGGTACATTAACTGTCTTCCGAGTCAATGTAGCACCTATCAGCGGAAAGAAATGGAAGCACTTGGAAGTTTTGTAATTGTTTGGATTTGTTTTGCTCTGTTGTCTGTTTGCTGCACAAAAGTGTGCATGTGTGTGGATGCGAGAAGTCAGTCTTTGTGTTTTCTGTGTGCTAGACATGTTGTGACAAGAGTAATATGGGTGAAACTTTCCTACCATTTTATCAAGAATCCCAACCTCAGGCCTGTTAAATGTCCATTGGCACAGCTCAGGCTTCTCTGTAAGCTTGCATCTGTCAATGCCATGAGCCACTGCTGTATGCCTTCTTTACCCTGGATTTGCTCTTCCAGACATTGGGGGAAAATTTACCTCTTTGTACATTCAATCATACCTTTCACTGTAGAAAAAGAATATAGCTTAGGCCTACCAGAATCACCTGGCAACACTGAATGAATAGCGCTGGACATCATAGACCACATCTTGAGTATCTCATTGAAAGCTGAATTTGTTTATAAAATGTGTGCAAAGCGTTGAAACTAGATACTATATATGACCAGTATTTCCTGTGTTGAATAATCTTATATACAGTATATGGTTTGCACATAGAAATGAACTAAATGTAAAGTTTTGTGTAGAATTTGTTTGTAAATTTGTGAATTGATTCTTTCTGTGACTTTATTCATGTATGTAATGCTTGTTCTTTTTTTTTTTTTAATTATTATTATTGTTATTATCTAATTTCTGTGCCAAATACTGAAATGAAGGTTGGATTTGAAGGTTGGCATCTTAATATTGACAAAAAAGAAGTGCTCTCTAGGACAGAATATGTTTGAACTGCTCAGTTATCAGTGTTTTACCTTGTTCCCCAGGCAATTTGTTGTTGTCATACTCTGTTACTGTAACTTTACTCTTTACCTGCTGATTTTCTTACCCACTAACCTGCTAATTTGCTCATTGAAGATGTTATATTTTCATATGTTGATTTGTTTTGTTTGATCATGGCAATTTTATCAGTGACTCTTTGGGTAGAGGTTTATAGAAATCCCTCAAGGGTTGTACTTTGATGTACTTTGAATGCATGTTACTCCAAACTGACCTTCCGGTCTTCTCTCCCCTTCCTACTGACTCAGCCGTTCTCCCCCGTGAGAATTCAGTGCCCACGCTGCTTCATAGAGAAGACGGACTCGGCAGCCTGTGTTGGTTTGACCATATACTTGTGTGTACTTTGGTTTTATCACTGACAAATGATGGGGCTTCATCCTTTTTCCTGTTTAAAACTTTACTGTGAGAGACTGTGATACTGTTGTGAAGCAAAAAATGATTAAAAGTGTTAGGCTGATCCTTGCCGGTAATGACTATGAGAATAACGTACCTCTTGAAAAAAAAAAAAAAAAAAAAAAGATTGGCTTGTAATAGAGTTGTTCATCAACATGATGTTCTCGCAAAGCTAAAATGATTTGTTGAAATAAAAATTTTTTTACAAATTGACAATGGTGTAGTGTTTCTTTTCATATGGCCTGTGACACAAAACGCATATTGGTATCTAGCACAGTCTAGCACTCCCATAAGCCCACCCAAACCAGGACCAGTTCATTCAGAACCAGGAATGTTGGTTTGGAAATTATTGGTTGTTACAGTATAGTCAATGAGCTGTCAGATTAGCATTGACAAATCAGCAGTGCAGCCCACCAGTTACATAACCGTTAGCTGCTGTGTTGTGCGACTGCGCTGTGATTTGGCTCCCTGAGGGCTTGGATCAATAGTCAGCATGGTCTAATGCAGGACACCTATCATATCAAAGCTGCACCTAGGTGCAGCTCTCTCCAATCTCGGTTTCCATTAGCTTTCCTCGTCGTGGTCTAATCTCCTCAGTGTCAGTGAGAAAAGCTGGAGGAAGGATGCCTCCTGTGACCGCCTACTTCCAGGCCACTTCAGCGTTAAAGTCAAAATGATAGAACAAAGCTAAAATGGTAGTGTGCCTGAGAGGGATGAGTAGAGAAACTGGGGCAAAGGCTTTTAGAGTGTGTGTGGAATCGTGTGCACATGTGAGAGGCCAGCATAAGAATGCTCAAGGCAATGCTGCTGATCCATGTCCCCAAGATCCCTCTGTAATATTGGTGAAACTTGATGACTCAATTCTGCTTCCTGGTCTTGAGGGCATGACTGTTGTAGTGCATTTGAATTTACTGGAAGTTCTTTATTCTAATTAGAAATGGAGAACTGTTTTCTTCTGTTTTTGAATTTGATTGGCTGAGTGGCATTCCAATAGTGCCGATATAGGCCTGAAACATGCTAAATGATTAGCCAGCACATACTTGCATTTGGTCCTGAATTGCATACCAACACATTTTGCAATGCAACAATGTGCAAAATCTTGCATCGGTAAAAGCTAACAGCCGAATGCACGTATGGCCGCTTTTATGTACTGCCGGCATTTACATACTCGCATCCAGTGTTGGGGGTCACACATTACAAGTAACGTGTGTTACGTAATCAGATTACTTTTTTTTTCAAGTAACTAAAGTAACGCATTACTTTTAAATTTACAAGAAAATATCTGTAATGCCAGTTGCTGTGTTTTCCCATTTATTGACTGACAGCTTTCCTGTCCCCATGTTGAGAGAAACTTAGTGCAGAGGCGTTGTGTAAACGTACACTGTGTAAACATGATGGTTACTGTAGTTCTAGACAAAATGTGGGTCTCACTTGCACAAAAACAGATTGATTATTCCTCTGAATTAATAAAAACAGTGAAAACACAAAAATATTATGCAAACCCGATAATTGAATGTTAACACAAAAATGTGTAAATGTTTGTATTTAATCCCATTTAATTAACCAGTGTATTTGCTGTTGACCTTCAATCATCCAAATCAACCATGTCAATTAAGCAAAAATGACTTTAGATAAACATAACATTTGTGTTTCTTTTTTTGTGATTTGAACTTTTTGAACTTACATTTCTTTCAGCCTGGGGCTTATTCATTTCACTTCTGGTGTGGGCTTTTACATTTGCGAAAAATAGAACTTTTTATATTAAAAACAAACAAAGGCAGCCCAGGCCAGATAAGAAAAGGTAATGCATAAGTAAAGTAATCAAGTCATGCAATTAGTTACTTTTTTTTAGGGAGCAACACAATATTGTAATGCATTACTTTTAAAAGTATTATTCCGAATAACAGCAGGACTGTGATTACCTGTCACCATGTGGCTATGGCCGAATCACAGCCGTGATGATAATTAAACCAACAAATTCAGATCTTACTCGAGATTTGAGTAATTATATATTTTATATTACATATTCTTTGCATTGCCAAAATAGCTTGTATATTGTAAATAGCTTATATAATGATAACTTTGAACTTTTTATAGATGCGTTCAGTCTTTGTGTTTTGAGGCACGTTTCACTAAATCTCTCTGGAGTCATCAAACATTGCCCAGCAACACTTTTTTTTTTTATATGTAAAGGAAGCATTGCTGATAAAGAAATGAACACTTGAGCTCAGTAGTGCTGTTGAAATTGACATCTCAATCTGCGCTTTATACAAATATCAGAAGACCTGTGGGTATAAAACAGGGATTATGCAAAAGGGCTTTAGATGTAATATATGTAGGTGTGGCTTATGTGCCTCCTCAAATCACCTGTGGCATGCAAATGTTCTTATTTAGTACCTGCACCTGTGAAGAGGTTGAGAGGCAATCCTGCTTTATGGTTTAATTTCAACACTGTACTGACAGAACCAGGACATAATGTTTGAACAAGAAAAGATCAATTTAATATTTGTGCATTCTTGGAAAACACCACAATCAGCATGAAAAAACACTGGGGACCTCTGGGGACTTGTGAAGAAAGGATGGGGACTGCATGGGGAGAAAATTCTAGATAAGTGTCAGGCTTTGCAAAAACCATCAGAGCAACTGAACATCTAATCTGAAGGTATTGTGAATGATTTCTCTACAGTATTACAGAAGAATTTGCTAAGATATATTATTATTTGTAAGATATTTCAGAGTGTTATATATGTCAGTTCAGCTAAAAAGCTTAAGGTGTTCTTAGAAATGTGACTTCTTTAAAGTGTAATTAATTTGTTCTTATTATTTTTCATTTAAATGTTGAGTAAATTAATCATGCACTGGTACTGAGTATGTCTGAAAAATTATGAAATACGATGAAATCCTGAAATGTTGCAGGAAACAGTTTTCTCTGTAGAAATATTTTTCCTGTTGGAGAAAACAAAAATAAGTGAATATTTTTTCCATCCCAGATTGGTGTGCTTCGGTTGCCTGAGGGAAAATAAATGAAACAGTGCTGTAAGCAAGGCTTTTCCATATGGAGAGTAAATGTTGTGGTCTTAAAGTACATGATATAAATATCATGGGCGGTAGGATGCTGTGGACGTTGCCCGGTCAGGTGCATATAACGAGTCTCATGAGGCCAAACCATGGAGACGGAATTCTTCAGAGACTTCCTCCTAGTGGCAGAAGCCCTAGTATTTCCCTCTAATAAAAACAGCTTGGCCTTTCTGAGATTTCTCACCACTCACTGAACTCATCTGTAATTCACAGAAATTTGATGGAATGTATCAAATATCCATTTACACTGCTTCATAATATATTGTTCCTCTCAATGTCTTTCATTCTCTTCCAGTCCATGGCACGCTCCAGATGCAATGGAAAGATCCTATGTCTGTGTCTCTTGCCTTGTGTGATGGTAAGTCACCTGTTGGTGTACATCATGGTGTCCATATTTGTAGCCGTCTCCTACTCCCCTCCTCTACCGCAGCTGCCCCTCCATTTCATTGCCACCGGAGCCTCCGCAAACTCAGGAGCTCTTGCATCCCATCCAGTTCGGCCCTTCTGGAATCTCAGACTAGAGGACGGGGCACTGTGGAACCGCCTCCAGCACATCTGGGACAGAGAGCACAACCCCATACTGAGAGGTAACGGAACAAGGTCCAAAGGTCCAAGCCTTGATGCAATACATCTGCAAGAGACAGAAAAAACTGGTGCCTGTGAACAAGACGCGGCTTGGGCATCTCACCTACCTGACTTTAACACCCTTCCTGATCAAATGAAGGATTTTGTCCTGTCCATGCACTGCAGGCATTACACTGTCCTCGTGGACCAACCTAATCTGTGTGCCTTGCAGGACTCTGAGACACCGTTCCTTCTCATGGCAATCAAATCGCAAGTCGGGAACTTTGAGAACAGGCAGGCCATCCGAGAGACATGGGGAATGAGCGGCTGGATCCAAGGGGACAGTGGAGGAAGAAGTTGGTTAGTACGCACTGTCTTCTTGCTTGCGAGACAGGACACAGAGACAGGGCCTCATCCAGACCTGAGCGCCCTATTGAAGTTGGAGAGCAGCACCCATAAGGACATCCTCATGTGGGACTTCAAAGACACTTTCTTCAACCTCACCCTGAAGGATGTACTTTTCTGGGACTGGCTTTCAAAGCACTGTTCTCATGTCCACTTCATTTTCAAGGGAGATGATGATGTGTTTGTTAGGACTAAGGCTCTACTGGACTACATAACCCATGTTGGAGTACAAAAGACACATGGAAATAAAACAAAAGAGCGGGACGATTTTGTTGTGGGGGATGTTATTGCCAATGCCTGGCCCAATCGGCAACCTGATACTAAATATTACATACCTGAAAGCTTCTATAAAGGAACGTATCCGGCCTACGCAGGAGGCGGAGGGGTGGTTTACACTGGCGCTTTGGCTTTACGTCTACAGGAGGTCTCTCGATGGGTCAGCTTGTTTCCTATTGACGATGTTTACTTAGGAATGTGCCTTCACAGGCTCGGGGTGTCCCCCACTCATCATTCAGGTTTTCTTACCTTTGACCTTCCAGAGGACCTGCGGGAGAAGCCATGTGCGTATCACAATGTACTCCTAGTCCATAAACGCACCCCAAAAGAAATGTTAACCCTATGGAAGGAGCTACAGGTTCCTCCTCAGGAGTGCTAGTGTACACTTGTTCATGAATTCAAATGAAGGTAAATGATGCCGCGGGGACCTGGACTTCAAAGTTATTTTTATTTTTACTACAAGGTATTTTCAATCCAGTTGGGCATGTTAATTTGCATAAAAGGCCCTAGTCTTTCTGTGATGTTGGGCTGTGCTCAGGGCTGTGTGTGCAGTGGTTATTATAAGAAGATAAAATTGGAACGGCAAGACAGTAGACAAGCTAAAAATAGCATACAACATGGTTGACTTCGTAAGACGGGGTTCATGGTAGAATGGTTCTTGTTCTATGGGAATAAGAATATCTAGTGGACAATTGTAGAGTCTCACGTTGCTGTTGTTGTAATTTTAAAGTATTTAAAAGTTTGTTAAGTTATCTCATAATGGAGTGAATCAAAAAATTGTCATCAACATAATTCAACGTTGTATTAAAAAGCTATGCTACTGGTTCAAAAAACTAAATCCGTTATTGGACTATATTTTTACACTTTACAGTGTATATGCATTTTCTGCTCTGTGTCATTGTCACATACGTGTAATTTTCTCTTATTAGCGTAATAATTCCTAATGTGAAAACAGCTGGAAAAAATGATTCAAGAGTATCCGGAGTCCATTTTGCAAGTGCTTCTCAGCAAAATTATCTGGATGACTGAAAACCCCATAGACACCGTCATCTGGTTTAGGCCTTGTGGGCCTAACTATAACCTGGTGTTGTTGGTGGCATAATCTGAATTACAACAACAAAACATAATAATAGGAAATAACGAATGGCAATAATGAACAATGGGTGATTTATTTGATCATACAATTGATTTACATGACTTATTTAGATGTTTGTGCATTCATCTGTTTCATGAGATTTAATGTAACAGCTGTTTTATGAACTCAGAGCTTCATTGTTTCACTTATTTTAATGTTTTCATTTGCATCTCTTGTTAGTGTGTTTAATATTAATAATGGAAATATTTTCACTTATTTCACTTTTGTCCTCCAAATTTATGTTAGTTATAAACATGCCAAATGAAGCTTGTATTTTCTTAATTATGTTATGTACAGTCAGATTTTGCAATTAAATCTGTTAACCACTATTACTTCAACTGTTGGTGTTTTTTATTTCTCCAAAGCAAACAATTGTTTATAGCTTAATATATAATTACTACACTTACAGTGGTTATTTCAATTGTTTGATTTTCAGATTTAATTGTACTAGGCCTCGGCATAGCCTCTAAATTAAGGTGCAGCCTTTAGCAACCTTGTAAAACAAATTAAAAAAAGTTAACAAGTTGATCTTTAGAGATTTTTAGTCTAGTTTTCATATCTCCTTCTTTGGAACATATGTGGTTTCCAGAAAAGGGCTGTATTATTGTTTTGTACCTTTTGTATCTTTTCCTCACCTCAACTTTCTCACTAGGGAGTGTGAGGCACTGTTTTCTGTAGAGTTATTTATTGCTATTTAAGAATATTAATTGTGAAAAGAAAAGTGCTATACAAACATATCTGAGCTGAACTGTTGCTCTTCACATTCATACATCTAATAATTACAAATTATTGTATTACAATAAATTACAAAATATTTTACTATGACAATATAAAAGCCAGTTATTAATTTTGCAAACTAATAGCCTAGGCTACTTTCAACAACATGAAATATAAAAGTCAGTTATTTAGGCTATTTTGTGAAGTAATACTTTTAACAACTTAAAAAAATAAAAAAAACGCTTCACACAATATTATTCTCATACAGTAAATGAGTTTTATAAATGAGGATAGCTGACTTTATATTGAAGGAAGTCAAAAATTCAGAGTTTAACGACCTCCAAACTAGTAGGCGGCGCTGTAACCATAGCAACTCCGTCTTTGTCCATTTAACCCGGAAGTTGTCAGTGCAGCACCGCACCGCGTTCATCATACGATTGTGTTGTTGCAGCAGCGCTAGCTGTGTTTGTTTAGTATTTACATTTTTTCTCAAGTTAATACAAAATACTGTCTTAATAACAACGCGCATAAAATAAGTTAGCTTTGATATTATGATGTCTTTGTGCTGTTAATATTACGTAAATATTTACCGGTTCGTCGTGTTATAATCAACTGAAGTGCAGCAGAGAGCAGTAAGACACATATAGCACATTCAGTCGCGAACAAAGCCGATATGGGTTCATCAAAGAAACACAAGGAGAAGGAAAAGGACCGGGATCCAGAGGACCGGCACCGTGAGCACAAGAAACACCGTCACAAGGAGAAGGACCGCGAGCGAGAGAAGAGAAAGAGATCCCGCTCCAGAGAGAGGAGCAGCCGGGGAGCAGAGAAGGACCGGAGCGGTAAAGCAGAGAGGAGCAATGCGGAGCCCAGAGTCAAGAAAGAGAAGCCTGATCCTGCTTTCGAGGGCAACAGCGGTCAGTCATCCTGCCCACAAACTTCAATATTTACTAGCCCTTTTGTTGACTTGCTCTTGTGCACCACTGTCATCAAAGTATACTCTAAAATGGCAGAAATAATATGTTAAATCCCGGAATACTCTCTCGTATATTAATATACTTGGATGAAAACTATTACTTGCAAATTATGTAAGGAGCTGTGACTGCCTACCTTGACAGCATGTTTAAGCCTTTATAGTTTGGCACTGGCAGCTGATTAAGTTTTTTGAGACAGCCTTTTTATCTTATCTTCTTTTATGACTAATATTCACCATCATTGTCCCACTTGAAATCATTTATATGGCTTTGATAGAAGTCATTGAGTTAGATGGTGCTCATGTTTGTCAACATCTTGTTTTGCAGAGCCAGGTCCTAAATCTGCCAGCGGTGATGCTTCACTCAGCATTGAAGAGACCAAGTATGTTTTGTAGCACACTGTTGTTTATCATTTGAGGGGAAGAAAATATAATACATTTAAATATATACATGTATATTAATATTTGTATATTTTCCTAAATGCTGTTGCTCTTTGTTTTGCAGTAAACTGAGGGCCAAACTAGGTTTGAAACCCCTTGATCTCAATGAAAACAAGAAAGGTGAGAATTTGATGATCGTGTTACATCAAAGTGCTATTTTAGATACTACCATTCAAAAGTTTTAAGATCATTAAAATACATTATAGAAATATAAGTTGATTTCTTTCAACAAGATTGTGACAGTTGCACTAATTAAAAAATAAATAAATAAATAAATAAACACAACTGTTTTCAACACTGATAGTAAAAAGAAATGTTTCTCGAACACCAAATCAGAATATTGGAATGATTTCCTGAAGGATCATGTGACACTGAAGACTGGAGTAATGATGCTGAAAATTCAGCTTTAACATCACAGGAATAAATTACATTTAAAAGTACATAATATTCAAATAGAAAAGTTATTTTAAATTGTAATAATATTTCACTATAATACCTTTCACTATGTTTTTGATCAAATAAATGTAGCCCTGTGAGCATAACTTCTTTTAAAAACATTAAAAATTTCATACTGACCTCACACTTTTTAATGTTAGTGTAATTGCTTTGAATGCAACATCTTATTTGAAGCTTTTTTTCTAAATCTATGATTGTTTGGTGGTTTCTCAGAGGTTGGAACTAAGGAGGAGCCCCTCGTGGCTGAGGCCATCAATCCTGTCCATATCAGACAACAGGCTGAGATGAGAGAGAAACTGGCTGCTCTCAAAGAGAAGCGTCTGCTCAATCAGAAACTGGGGTAGGAAATGTTTGCCACCTGCGAAAGATGACAGAACTTCTGCTATTGCAATTCCCTGTTAGTCACTAAATCAGTCATTAAATCGGACTAATTTCAGACTATCTGACTTTTTTGTGTTTTCAGGAAGGTGAAGGTGCTTGGGGATGAAGAACCATGGCTGGATGACACAGCTGCCTGGGTGGAGAGGAGTCGCAAACTAGCCAAGGAGAAGGAAATGGCGGAGAAGAGGGTGAGGATAGAGAGAAGAGACAGTTGTAGAGACAACCAAATGACTAGCTTTGCTTCGTTCAGCCTTTATCAGTCTTTTTATTTTGTTTTCTGTGCAATTCCTTTCTCAACAGGCCAAGCTCCTGGAGGAGATGGATGAAGAGTTTGGTGTGAGCAATCTGGTCGAGGAGGAGTTTGCACAGGAAAAGAGGGTGTGTGACCTTATTGACCATATTTCTTGTTCCCCTCTTCCCCAGTCACAATCCTTTTTTTTTTTTTTTCCACCAAAAATATTCAAAGCCCTGCTGTGATGTCACAATTACTCATTTACAGATATTTTTTATTTACACTGGGAGGGGCAATATATTAAAATAATAAAATTGATAATTAAAATAGTTATACTATAATATATAAAAATTATTCATAAATAATGATCAATAATTCAAACTAAGTTCCATACATTTTAATAAATGAATGATTTTTTTTTTTTACTCACAAATAGTAATTTGTAACCAGTAACTAAGATTTTAGAGCTTGGCATAATTAGAAAATGTGTTCAGTATAAAAATTTCCATCAGTGCGCCGACATATAGTTGCGCCCCGAGTTCAAGTCCTGCTAAGATTTTATTAATGTATATGACTTTCCATGTTTAGAAATTACACTTTTTAAAATTAGACTTCCTCGTATACAGGGTTTTCTAAGACTGTGGGAAACCTGCTTCTTAAAGAAAAAAATGACAGTTGCTAAGGGGTGAATTAAAATAAGAAATATCTTGGTTTTTGGCTGTTTTAGCTCATTTAAATATTTATTTTGCCTTATTTTAAATCATTTTAAGTCATTTTTAGGCCCCCTTCAAAGTTTGATGAGATTCCTAATGGGCCCTGGTCCCTTAGTTGAAAACCACTGCTTTAATCAGCATAAAAACCAATTGAAAATAGTGAAATAACTTTGATCATGTAACAGTTGTTAGTGGAAAGGTTTCTCTTTTTTATTATGTTTGTATTTCTTAGTAATGTATTATCTATTATTATCATAGTACTGCATAGTCATTTAGATGTTGATTTGATTGATCTGTTTTTACTAAACAGGACGCATATGGCTCACGTAATCTCAAAGGGCTGAAGGTTCAACACAAGATGGACTCTTTCAGAGAGGGGGAAACCGTTATCTTGACTCTAGAAGACAAAGGTGAGACGCTGAATGTGGATAAATGTACTGTTGCTTTAGATGAACAAGCATCTGCTAAATCACTGACACCACCTACACACACTCTCGTGGGCACACTCAAAAGTTTCTCTGCGTGGGTGATTTTCACAGGCGTTCTGGAGGAGGAGGAGGATGTGCTGGTGAATGTGGGTCTGGTGGACAAAGAGAAAGCAGAAAAAAATGTGGAGCTAAAGAAGAAGAAGCCAGATTATAAACCTTACGAAGAAGAGGAGAGTGTGGATGACATGGTCATTGTAAGATTGCATCTGAAATTCCAAATTCTCCAAATGCATTAAAACCTCACATGGCCAGAAATACCACTGATACTTGTTATTAACCAATTAAAAAACCTGCTATGTGATTTCCTCTTTCTTGCGTAATATTCAGCGTGTTCCTTTGAATTCTTTCCAGTTCAAGCCAAAGTCTGTGCTGGCAAAGTATGATGAGGAGATCGAGGGGGAGAAGAAGAAGAGTTTCAGGCTGAGTGCTGGAGGTTTTGTGGGAGGTGAGAGAGAGCGGGAGCTGCAGGCCATCAGAGAGAACCTGCGCAATCAGGCCCAGTCTCTGGACATGCCTGCTCTCACCCTCGCCAGTGAATACTACTCGCCACATGAGATGGTGAGAATAATCTGCTTAAGTGCACTGGGTTTTGAATTTGATTTCTTTCTTGACTGATGTTCATTTTTTTATGACATGCGTGACACCAGGTGGGCTTTAAGAAGACCAAATGCAAAGTCAAGAAAATCAGAAAGAAAGAGAAAATACTTAAGCCTGATGACCTCTTGGTGGATGAAACTCGAAACACAGATTTTGGCTCCAGGTAAAGCCTTAACTCATTTGCTGTTGAAAACTCCAGCGACACCACAGTTATTTCAACTCAAAACCGGTTTTGGCACTCAGGTCTCGAGGTCGAGGTAGAAAGCAAGGTGATAAGGAGGAGGGGGCGGAGCCTGGAGATATTGCTATAGAAACCAGCAGCAAGGCCAGTGATGTCCTCCAGCAGTCAGATGACATTAGAATGGCTGACATGGACATTAGTGATGACGGTTAGAGAGAACTTTTTCATGTCTAAAGTGAAAACCTTTTTTCTTTTTCTCAAGGCATCTGTTCTTCCCTTTGATATTCAAATGAATTGCATCACTATTCTCTGCACATCACTCACACGCTTTCTGCTTGTCTCTCTCAGAGGACTTCACCCCTCCAGAGCCTGCTGTATTAGAAGAGGATGAAGCTGAGCAGGAGCTCCAGAAACAGCTTGAGAAACAAAGGAAACTCAGACAAAAACAAATGCTCAAAGACTCTGGAGAAAAGGTCAGCACTTTTCATTCCTGAAGCGCTGCTCCGGCAATGCAGAATAATATATACACATGTATATATCAGTCCCTCCAGGATTTTAATGCAAAATCAAACAAACTAATAATTAAGATAATTCGGTGAAGCTTGCAATTTTCTAAATTGCTGCAGAATTTGGGCCTAGACGCCTTGTGTGACGCCATCGCAAAACGCATTCAGCCAAAACCCACTTCGAATCGATCGTGCATTCTCTAACACACACACACACACACACACACACACACACACACATAGAAGCGCGCATGCTCTGAGTGACATTTCCATCTACCGGCTCAGTTTATCGACACTGCATGTATGCTGCATAAAAGAGGCTCACACACTCTGTAAACAACCCCAAAATGGACGAGGAGCATGACGGAACTAGTGAAGGAGACACTGAAAAAAAATGTAAATTCACTCTCTGACAACAGAAATCATGTGGTTTCCATGGTTAGCCCCGTAAACACAACAGGCTGTGCTACTTTCTCTTTCTGACACACTGATCATGGAGAAGAAAGAAAGTAAAGTTTTCAAATAGTTGTTTAGATTTGTGTATTAGCTACGATATTTATCAAACCACTAAAGACTTTTTGTGTATTCTTCTAAATTACCATGACATTTAAAGTTAGCTTTGTTATATTATAAAATTTAAACTTGTTATTAGCCATGTAAAGCTTAAAATAATTCAATAATAGTCAGAAAATAAGTTTTTTTAAAAATGGAACTTTTTTTTTTTTTTTTTTTTTTTTTTTACCTTTAGACAAAATATAAAAGGCAAAAAATTGTGATGTTTTGACATACTTGATACATCAAGCTTTTATGGCCCATATAGTGAGAATATGGAGGGGAGAAACATCTCAATATTATTCGGAGACCCAAACTGAGCAAAAATAGCAATTTGGTGCAGTTATTATTCATATGGCCAAATTTTTTTTATAACGATATGAAATTCAGTATGCATATAAATGATGATTGAGAGATGAACAAATAAACATTCTTCAAAAGCCTGTTGTATCATTCATTGATAGATACATTTTAAAATGATTTTTCTAATACTAACGATTTTGCTCATGTATTAAAAAAATTTCAACAAAGTCTTGATCAAGTTGATAATTTAGTCTTTAGAAATGCATTAAATATGACAGTAGGCTTTATAGAGGACAACACTCAAGTTTCTCTTTTTGTTTCTCTCAGTGGTCCTTGAGTTCAGAAAAGTAATTAAATTGGTAGAACAATGTTGTCTGGTATATGTATGTTTTGCAGTGTACATTTTCACTGCAAAACAACAGAAGAAATGCTGCAAATTTTGAGAAAAGCCACTGCAAAATCAGTCATTTTAGGCTGCAAAAATCTGGAAAAAAAGTCATGAAATTCTGGAGGGACTGATATGTATTTTTAAAAACGTTTTTATCTAAAGCAGTGGTTGAATGTATGGCGCCGCTGAGTTCGGAAGCCGTCCAGGTCGCTCCGCTTAGATTGTGCTTTTATTTACTTTCCTTCTTTCTTTTGCTTTCTCTTTTTTACTCACATTTCACTGCTGGTTATATCTCTATATAATCGTGTATGTGACAAATAAAAATCTTGAATGTGTACTTTTTTTAGTACACCTCCCATCCAACAGATGTCACTGTATTATCTTTGTATTATGTATGTTCTACTTGATAAAGTCAGTGAAATTACAAAGTAAAATGTAACCAATTGCTGCTCGGAATAATTACATAAATTTTTAGTTGCTGTGTTAATCCTATGTTGAATAATGCTTATTTATAATAATTAACAACAGGGCTGCCCCTAATAGTTGACCAAAATTTTATTAGTCGCTTAGTCGCAGAAAAAATCATTCATCAACCTCAAATATGGCTTAACATCTGAAATATGCAAGTATTAGCAACTTTACATGGCCGTTCAATCTAATGTGTAACCTAGAGAAATGTGCACTATTGAAGTGTCTGTGTGGAATGTGTGGAAGCTGAACAATACCGCTCACTGCATGACAGATAGAGGCGCTGGAGCAGTCACTTGCTCTTAAAATACTCCGTCATTTTTGGTCATACAGATAAGAGTAATACATCTTTCGAATCTGTAAAGACTGTACGTTTATTTGAGTGCACTCACAATAGCAATGCGCTTTTGTAAAATAATGAAAGCGAACAGGATGTGCTTTCTGCTGTCTTGGTCTCTGTGAACTTGAGCGCGAAACTCCAAATCTCCGTGTATACTTGCCTTACAGATATTAAAATATATCTACAGAGAGCGAAATGCCTACTTTCAAATAACCAATTCAAATATTCAACAAATATTCTCTGATTATGTAATCTGTATGAAACATGCATACAGGCGCATCACTACTGCGGAGATGACACAACTTCATCTCTTATGCTGAAAACAAAGAAAGCACTAGTGTACCAATACATTATTAAAATGTTAATGCAGCCTCCTTACTGTTTTTCCCTGACACCTTCATAATCATTACTTCTGCAGTGCGCTGCGGCAAGCTTTATGCGTGTGCTTGAGCGCTTATAGGCTATGTAGGCAATTAAAGGTGCATTATAATGATTTAAATGGTTTATTAATAAATGTGCGATTAGTCAACTAATGCATAAAATGAACGACTACTATTCGGCCAGAAAAATTTTTAGCCGAGGGCAGCCCTAATTAACAATAATAATGTTTATTCAACTGTTTCTTTTGTATCTCTCCTTGTATTGGTGTTTTCAGGTGGCTCAGCACATGAATCAATTGGTGAAGATGGAAGATGATGACAACGACCCAGAAAAAAGGAACAACATTGTCTTTAATGCCACCTCTGAATTTTGCCGCACTCTTGGAGACATCCCCACCTACGGGCTGTCAGGCAACCGAGAGGACCAAGAGGATATTATGGTACGCACCATTCCAACCCTTTCCCACTTTAGCTATATTGTTTCACTTGCTGGTATTAAATGTGTCTGATTTGTTACAGGACTTTGAAAAGGACAATGAGAAAGAAGGAGGCGGACAGTCAGACTCTGATATGGATGACAACGTGGGCTGGAGCACCGTCAACCTGGATGAGGAGAAAAACCAGGCAGATGTGAGTGTTCTGCTCACCTCACTGACAGCAATTCAGTTGGACTGTGAAACCCTCACTTTAACATGATTTTTCGGCTTTGTTCTAGTTCTCAACAGCCTCCACGACTATTCTGGATGAAGAGCCCATTGTGAACTCTGGTCTCGCTGCTGCTCTACTTCTGTGCAAAAACAAAGGTGAGATGTCAGCCAAATCTGATTTTGAACCGAATACAATAGATCGAATTTATAAAAACAAAAAAAAAAACAAAAAAAAACAGTCGGCATATAGCACAACTGTGCTCGTGGCGATACGAGTTCGATTCACGTCTCGAGGTCCTTTTCCGATCCCGCCCCCCTCTCTCCACTCAATGCTTTCCTGTCTGCTCTCTACTGTTCTGTCCAATAAAGGCATAAAAGCCCTTAAATATAACTTAAAAAAAAATTCAAAACACATTCATTTAACCTTTTCAGGACTGCTGGACACACAAATGCAGAAGGTGGCTCGTGTCAAAGCCCCAAAAGGAGCTCTGCCAAATGATAACTACTGCATCGAAGACAAGATGTAAGTAGATGTAACAAAACTTTTGCCAGTGGTTGTTTATTATTATAAAAAGCGAAGATGTTTCCATTTCCTGTTCTGTCCACCACAGGAATATTGATGACAAGTACAGCAGGAGGGAGGAATACAGAGGCTTCACACAGGATTTCAAAGAAAAGGATAACTACAAGCCAGACATCAAGATCGAATACGTTGACGAATCTGGTCGCAAGCTCTGCCCTAAAGAGGTCCGTGCACATGTGGTTGTTCTCAACCAGTCACATCAGACAACTTCCTCCTTCTGAAATGTCTGTGTTAGGGATGTCACAATACCACAAATACGACTAAAAGTATATGATACTTGATACCAAGTTGATACCACAGTGAAAAAATACTTAAATATTAACTCCTTTATTTAACATTACAAAAACACAACATTAGTGGCACTTGGCCTTCAAATAACACATGCACACACACACACACACACACACCTATACTCTGAATGCAAGCATTAGTATAAATTCACTGACCTTTTTAAAAACCATTACCATAGACAACAATTATTTAAACCAGTAGACTAATATTAGCCAATAATATTAATAAGGATAATCCGTGGATGGCTACACAACTAATGAACAAGCTGTAAGCTGTCAGACAGTTATGTGTGTGTGTGATCATGCGCAGCGCTCGTGCTTTCAGAACTTCGCGCTCTCATTTAAATCTCACACAATCATATTCATAATATATCATCGCCATCTTCCACGTGTAGTTCTTCTGTGCGCTTGTAGGCATTTTTTTCTTCTTTACCCTTTGAGGAGTGACTGAAACACTTCCAGGCATATGCTCTGCCTGCCCCTGTCAGTTCCGGAAGAATTGCAGCCTCGCTAGTCGCTACCTTCAGTTCCATCGGTACTTTTGCTACTGAAGAAAAACAAGTACCGGCAGGATTTTAAAATGTTTATACTGACTTGGTACCGTTGTATTGGTTCTCGTGACATCCCTAGTCTGTATAAGTGCTCAGCCTCCTTTGTCGTCCTCCAGGCTTTCAGACAGCTGTCCCATCGTTTCCATGGGAAGGGCTCTGGCAAGATGAAGACGGAGCGGAGGATGAAAAAGCTTGAGGAAGAGGCGGTATGTTTTGTTTTAGATCACCAAGCATATTAAAACACAAAGCACCATTAACTGACACATTAAAATCATAATGTCTTAATTCATGATTCTAGTATGGGACATAAAAGTCATTTGACTTTTTGCCTGTTTGTTTTCCTGCAGCTGCTGAAGAAGATGAGCAGCAGTGACACTCCTCTGGGCACCGTCGCTCTTCTGCAGGAAAAGCAGAAGTCCCAGAAAACTCCTTATATTGTTCTGAGTGGCAGCGGGAAGAGCATGAATGCGTAAGTATTTATTCATGATTTCCATTCCAGCTATTTTGCTCGATCTACATTTTGTTTAATCGTTTTATCTTGTTTTCACAGGAATACCATTACAAAGTAAATCTGGATACTGGAACCAAACAACAGGTCTTTCACACAAAATCTACTAATTTTAGCCATCTTTTAAATGAATAAACAACTAGTTGTGTATATACAAACATTGTTTTGTGTGCAAATTCATACCCCTTGATTTGATTTCTTGATTCATGCAATTTTCTTTAGAACACTGTATTCTTTGTTTGTTTTTTTTCCCTCCCATTAAAAGCTGTTGTGATTAAAGCTGGTCTAATATTTATGTATTATTACAAGCATTTTAGTTTGTTTTGTAGATGTTAGCACTGTTTACACATGACAATAGGAATATGCTTAAAAGATGTATTAGACATTAGGTACATTCAGGAGTTCTTTAGCTGGCATTTGCACCACCGTTTTTGGCGTAACGGTATTTTAAGTACCAATACGGTTTTAGACGCTGCATGGCAATCTCCTAACGTGGATCAGAATCTCCTGAGTTTTACGCAATTTATGCTGATACTACTGAGTTTTAGATGGCGGTTTACACACAGAATCCGCTTACCTGTCCAATAGAAAAAGAAATGACTTGGGTTCAATACTAAGGATTTTCTTCCTCATTAAATCTTTCCAACTTTTCTAAGCCTTACCGATGCTTGCGCTAATTTTTGTTGGTCTGTCTGTCTTCAGGCTTCAGACCTTCATGGCTTCTTCGACCGTGCAGGTGCTGATTCTTCCGTCGTCTCGGTAAAACACGACAATCACGATAATTTATCTAAAAAGTGGTAAACAGTGAGCGTGAGGATTTTCATCGAGGGTCACGTCATTTCAACATGGTGAATCACATTTGAGGGTGTGTGACCCGCACCATGGATAATTAAAACACTTTTTATGGAAAATTATTAAACTACGAGTAATCTTAATCTCATGTTGAGTGCACACCATTCAGATGGCGCTTCGCAAGAACAATGCAAAACTTTATTAAATTAGCATGAAACTACTATGCACTATTATTTGGTATATTAATAATATACCCTTTGATAAAATGGAAACAAGATGTAAAGGGAACAACTAGTGCCTCTGACGTCAAGTTAATATTTTTAAAAAGTAAAAAAAAAAAAAAAACATTAGACAGTGAATCGAGACACATTTGTATCAGTGCAAACAATAAATCCTTATGTATTTATGAAGGTTTCTAGAATAATTTGAAATACAACACAGCAATGGTAGAAGATGCAAAGCCATACTATAGGCCCGTTCACACCAGAGGACAATAAAGTTCTTTATATTATATGTGTGCGTGCAGTTTAGTCGTCTGCTGCTTTAAATGATCAAGATTTATTTTTTGACTTCTGAAAAGTTTGACTCTGAAAGTGATTCCAACAATATTGTTCCTCTTTGTCATTATCGTTACAGTTATGGTGTGAACATCTCTATTGTCTGAGAATTAGAATGACTTCTAAAACGGTCTCTTTATTGTTATAGTTACTGCCCCTGTTGTAAATCCCTTGTTGTGAATGGGCCTTAACACTGTAACCTCAGAAAGGAGTCATTTAGAGTGCAAAGCCCAATATTACGTTATTATATTATGATGAAAAAAAACAGACTTTACCACAATCACACAGGTTTTAGTAATGTACTCTAGTCTAAGGCAATGCTCACGGGTGATGACTACTGGCAAGTGTTGTTATTATAAAGATGCATTAATGACCGAGTGTATGTAAGTGATGCACATTGGTAGTGTTGTATTTTTTGTATCAGCACCAAGGCACTCTTGAGGCCACTTGGTCCAGAACAGCTATAATGTCTGTCCCTTGGAGCAAATATGATGTGGGGTCAAGAGGTGCGTTGACCTCACACTCCCAGCTGCTCAACTCAGGCAAAGTCCAGGGTGCTGGGAGCGCTTGTACATCCGCATGGTGTCTTCTGTTCTGAGGATGATGCTTAGGATTCTCTGGAAGCGATCTGAACTTTACTCCAAGAGTATTTGAGTCTCCGCCATATGGCCTCGGTGTTGATCCATCTAGTGGAATTGTGGAAAATGTAAAATGTGTAATGTAAATTGAGAAAATAGTCTGGAACCGATCTCTTACCAAAGCTCCAGTGTGTTCTGTTGGGATGTTGGAAAACTTTAAGTGCATCCTCCCTCCAATGATATGTCTCACTTTCAGTCGAGAAGAGTTGATAATTATGCTGTTTATTATTATAATTATAAACCTGGAAGAAGAAATTAGTCCAGTTACTTAATGCCTTCATTCAAATGTATTTTCAGGGATGTTTAATCTCAAAATACTATTTAAATATTTAAAATCAATATTGAATTTTGAATATTATTTTATATTTAGACTAGTGCTGTCAAGCGATTAATCACATCCAAAATAAAAGTTTTTGTTTACATAATATATGTTTGTGTACTTTGTATATTTATTATGTATATATAAAAGCACACACATACAGTATATATTTTGAAAATTTACATGTATATTTATATTCATATAATTTATATTATATATAAATATATTTAATATATAAACATTTGTACATGCATGTGTTTGTATTTATATACACATAATAAATATACACAGTATACACGTGAACGAAAACTTTTATTTTGGATGCGATTAATCTCGATTAATCATTTGACACCACTAATTTAGACATTTTAGACACAGAATTGTTAATATGTACATTTTTGGAAATAATTCCATGAAGTCTAAGCAGAATTAATAGACTACAACAGACTGTAAATTGGAGGAGCAGAAGTAACTGTAACAAAGATATTTTGTATGCATATGAGCACAGTACCTTTGAAATTCTGTTCACAAGATCTAGGCTCTCATTCCGCTGCTGTGTTGATATCAGGTTAGTATCGTTGATCCTATAATATAATAAATGTAGTGTTTATTAATGGTTTGCAAAATGTATAAAGAAGCATTACTGTACAATAGGAAATGAATTTTCTTATTAGACACACCTGTTTGTTAGAAAAGAATGATTGAAACTTTGTTGGGTATGTGTAAGGCTCTTTACAGGCAGAAAGACCGTTCCCTCTGAATTTTGAGGGTCCAGTTTTTTATGTGGATTATTAAATGATGGTCCACACATGTTTAGTTCGGCGCTGTCCTCTGTCCCCTCTAAAATAGGAGTTAGCAGGAAGTCCTCTCCGTGCATTGGAATGTATGGAGCCAGACTGTCCAAGTCTAACTCGCACAGATCCTACAGTAAAGCACAGCACAAAGGAAGGTTTTTCACAACTATGTATGCTAAAATTCACAAATTTGGGGTCAGTAAGTGTTACGGACCGACTGCTTTAAAAACTGGTAATAATAAATGATGAGCACTAAATTAGCATATTAGAATGATTTCTAAAGGATCACGTCACACTAAAGACTGGAGTAAATGCTGATGAAAATTCAGATTTGCCATCACAGGAATAAATTACATTTTAAATTATATAAAAATATTCAAAAAGAAAAGTTATTTTAAATTGAAATAATATTTTACAATATTAATGTTCTTACTGTATTTTTCATCAAAAAAAGCCTTTTTGCAACATTAAAGTATTTTACAACGCCAAGTTTTTAAATCTGTTAGTACGGTGACCGGGAGGTGACTTGTTCGGTTCACTTAGTTTTGTCGTGGCCACGACATAATAACTTGTGGGAACGTGGTAATATGTCATGGCCACGAGATATTAATTTGTGGGAACGTCATATTAACTCGTGGGAACGTGATAGAATGCTGTGGCCACGAGATCATTTTGTCGAGGTAAAGACTTCTTATGTTGAGGAAATGACATATTTTTCTCATGGCTACGAGTTTAATGTGTAAACAAACCTGCGTGACCATAGCAACCCGGGATTATCAAAAATGGATAAAACATTGTTATTAACATTAAACATTTAATTTAATATTTGTATATTATTATTATTATTATTACATTAACTTATTAGGGCTATATTTTTATATTTATTGTTATATATATTTCCCCTTTCAATTTGTGTATCGCTTTACCTAGTTAACATTTTGTATAATTATGCTAGTGTTTGCTAGCCTACCATATATTTTGTAAATAAACGCCTGACAATTATGCCAATAAAGTTTTGACTTTATAATTGTATTTATGCCCGTGTGTGATAAATAAGCGTGTTGTGTTTTCATTTACAAATGAAACTACGTGAATGATTAATTCCTCAATGAAACACTATAGTATCTATATTAATTATGGTCTATTAATTCGCAGAAATAAAATGAAATATATGTTAAATTTAAACTGCATTCCAGTAAAAATTCCAGTCAGCATAATCAAAGCTTTATTGGCATGTCGAGCATTTACAGTAGGCTATTATTTACAAAAGCATTCAGAACGTTAAGTAAAGAGATCAAAATGAAGGGGAAAAGTGAATATAAACGAATATAAAAATATAACCAATAATAATAGGCTAATAATAATAATATACAAATATTACGGGAAAAAGACGAGAGTTAATATGACGTTCCCACAAATTAATATCTCGTGGCCACGACATAAAGTATTATCACGTTCTCACGAGTTATTATGTCGTGGCCACGACAAAACTAAGTGAACCGAACAAGTCACCTCCCAGTCACCATATGTTTGTTCTATGAGTAGTAATTCATTCCCATGATATATATCAAAGTACTATGGTACTGGCATCTGAAACCACAGGTACTCACGCAATTGAAGTTGCAGCACTCTTCTGTGTTATGTGTGATCTCTGTACAGTCATGAACTTCCTGTATGTCACTCTCTGAGCAAAAACAAAATTAATTATTATGATAAACTGTTTTTAATATTTGAAACATCATATCCTGTGATATGTTCACTTGGTAATTTTACCTCTTTGGTTTAAAGCTGTTGTAGGACTATTGTGCTCACCTGATTTGGTTCTAATGCCGCTTTTGTCTAGCTGGGCTGTGGCCAGTGGAAAAGCGGCAGGCTGGGATTCTGTGAGAAGGGAGTCATGTGGTTTCAGAAGTTGTTCTGTCTGCTTCAGCAAATATGTCAATTCGGGCTGCTCCACTCCACTACAATGGTACAAAGTGAACAATTACCAAAAAAAAAACTTGAACCTATGACCTTGGCATTGCTAGTGCTGATTTTCTAACCTAAGAATGTAATTGATGCAGACAACACTCTCTGGCACACCAGTACGACTGTTGCACACCAATGACGCATCTGTCTCTGCCCACACATAGCCACCATGTCCGTGAAGCAGCCGATATTTACCTGTCGACACCTGGCCCTTGGAAAGCACTGTTTTGGACAGATATATGAACACTATTAAAGAGACAGTTCATCAGAAGAAAAAAAAAAAAAAAAAAAGAAAGATTCTGTTATTTACTTATTCTCATCTCATTCCAAATCTGTATGACATTCTTTCTCACATAGAAAACAAAAGAGTTTACTAAAAAAGTAAAAATATAATAACTATACAATAAAATAAATAGTTTGACTAAGACTTGCAGTATCTTTGAATTAACAAAGTCATATGGGTTTGGAATGACATGGGTGTTGTTAATTTAACACATAATAAAACAAGTCAAATTAAGCATACAAAGTGGAAAACACATGACAAGATATCCCTCTTACAGTAAACATGTGCCTTGTGGATTTGCTGGCAGTCAGACGGATGATAGTACTGGTACACAGATTGGCCCAACAGCTCTGTGTCACGAAAGCCAGTCAACTTCACAACCCTGAGCCAAAAAAGAGCTTCAAATATGAAGACAGTCCAAAGAGGGTGAAAGCATTTAGCTTCTTGCATTTGTGAGCAGCATATATAAGATCATACCTTGAGTGACAGTAGGTGAACTTCATGTCTGGGCTGTGTACGCTCATAAACGTACTAATATTCAGCGTTGCATTTAGTTCAATGACCTCCTGCATGGGCAGAACCCTGCACTGAAGAACTAGACAACTGAATCCAGGTGTAGCCGATGACTTTTTCTTTCCAGTACACTGAATAATCTTCCGACAGCGAAAGCAACAATGTGAAAACAATAAAGACTGTGTGCTCTTTTGCGAATAATGGAAAGACAACAATAGATTCTTACTTTCCAAGGAGTAAGCTTCTGGTTCTTCAGACTTTTTATTCTGAGGAACACTTCACATTCTTGCTGTCCTCGGTTTCCTGAAATATTAGAAGCCAGTCAGATCATAAACCAAAATTTATTGTTGAAACCGATCTTTTCAGCGAGAAATGCTCACCGATCAGTTTCGTGAGAATGTCTTTGACCTCCATCTGATCACATGGATGCAAGAACTCAAACAAACTCCTTCCAATCAAATCCATCTGGAAGAGAAACATCTGAGATTTCCTAAAAGTGCCGGTAAAGTGATTCCAAGTACATGCAATTTATTTAGTTTTAGTATCATCACCTGGTTAATTCCAGTGTGTGTAGTTATGCCCTTAGTGGTGAAGATGACCTTGCCATTCAAAGACAACAAAACCACAAACCCTCCGAGGGCAGAATCTAGCAACTCCCTCTCAGGAGATTTAGCCGATACTCCTACAATCACAATGGCTTTTAGAAAACTTGCTTTCTTTTAACCCCTTTTCTACTTTTAACCCCTTTTCTTTCTACCTGGTGAAGGAGGAGAGGACTGTGTCATCATGGACAGCGCACAGGAGTCTAAGGTGTTCATAAGATCCCTCAGTTGCAGGTAAGCGATTGTGAGACGTATGACTGACGCTTTGTCTCGCTGACCATCCATATTGGGGTCCAGAGGCAGAAGAGCAGTTATCTCCTTGAACAGCTGACTCTCCTTCCTCCTCCTGCTCCTTGCCGCCAAACGAGAATTTGCCTTTCTCCATTCTGTGCAGACCCTGTATTTAAAATTAGAGAATCTGAATAACCACAAAACATATGCATTTTAAATTAAGTTGATTTGCTGTATCAGTTCTTTGATATATCTTTCAGCATGGCAGACTCAGAATGCATAGTGAATCTACATGCAATACTCATTTTGTACATTTTGCATTTGCATTTAAATGTTTTATGGACTAGTCTTTACCATAAAGATGCAAACATTTTAAATGACATTGTTTTGGTTGTATGAGCATGCTGCTGTTGGGCTGATTCTCTAATAGCGTCATTCAGAGAACGGAACATTCTAAAGCCACCATGTTCCCTGAAGACAGAGGGCAGCACCAGTACTGATGGAAAAAGAGACGTCATGACTGCGTCACTTTGTCTTATCACTACCCAGCGTAGTTGCCTGCAGCTTCTGATACAATGTCATGCCTTCTGAGAATACATCCCCACGTGCATTTACTTGCTTTTTACACTCACTTTGAAATCTCTCTTTTTTTTTGCACTGACAAGGTAAACAAATAAAGGTACAGCAATAGCTGATTTTTGCATCATGAATCTATAAAATTATTTTATATTTTATAATTTTTTACATTTTATTTATATTAACAAGAATAACAAAAATTGCTTAACTACTAAAGGGACTTTTAGGTAAATATGCACTTTTAGGTAAATACAGTTATGGGCTATCTGATGGCATGCAAATAATTCTCAAAATTCCTCTGTATTATGACTTTTGCATGCCTTTTCGCAAATGCCCGTTTTGTTGTTTGAGTATTATCTGAATATTTTAGGCATTTGCAAAATGGCACTATGCAAAAGGCATGTTAACAGAGGGATTTCAATTTATATGATAAAAATGCTTGTTTCCCTTTTTAACGATTTTTGTCTACCGATTAAAATCATCCAAATTAGTTAAAAATGAAATTAAAATAGTTTTAATATGTGTATTTGGTCCCAGCATCTCAGGTTAGTTCTGAAGAATGTAATGGCACTATTTGCAAAAAATATGCATTGTAAATTCAGCTTCAGTGAATGACAAACAATGTCTTATTCATTCAGTTATTTGCTATATCTGTCCACACAGTGTCTACATGCTATTTTTGTTTTGTACAAAAATATTTGCATTTCTCATGGACTAGGTTTAGTTTTTGATACATTAAATAAAGTTATGGACTATCTGATGGTATATGCAAATAATTGTCAAAATTTCTTTATAATTTTTGCATAGTGCCGATTTGCTGTTTGGGCATTATCTGAATATTTTAGTAATTTGCAAACATACTAAAAGGCATGATAGCAAGGATTTTGCATGCCACCAGAAAGTTCCCAATTTAAGCACTTTATGTTTTTCTTCTGATTAAAATTAGTTCAAATGAAATTTAAATAATTTAGTATGTTTGTTTTGTCCCAAATCCTCAGAATAGTTCTAATGAATTCAATGGCACTGTTTAAATATCATTGTAAATGCAGCTTCAATGAAATCAGCAATGAATGATATTTCAAACAATGGCAGACTCTGAATGCACAGTGTATCTATATTCAGTATTTATTTTGTACAAATATTTGTATTTCCATGTGACTATCATTAACTAGGTTTAGTTTTTTAGTACTCACCTCCTTTTCTTCTGCTCAATGAATATTTGCTTTCTTCTAGCTTTTCCATGGCACTCGACACTCAGTTGATCCCTAACCGTTTCCAAATGCTTTGAAGTCATTTTAAAATGTAGGATGACTCAAAGTGATCATGTGCTCATGTCAGGCATGTTACCAGGTGGCGTATGGTCATGTTCAAAAAACGAGCAATTGACATACTCACAGATAACTGGTTGTAATCTCTGGGCATGCTCATGTTTATAACCACTTTCTCTGCAGAGGCCTTTAGACCCTCCCCTCATGTTCCATGTGACAGTTGGCCATTAATCACCGATAGGTTTGCATCTGTCAAAACAAGATGGTCTTTTACTTTTCTGAGAACTCAAATCTTGTAGATAATCATTTAGTTTTGAATAATAACGGCCACTCATGATTCCAGGAAAACTACGACCAGCTTAAAAAAAAGAGTGTACATTCTACATTAATTAATAGCAATAAAAAAAATCATATTTTCTTATTTCCTGTGAACTCGAGTTAACTAAGATAAAGACATAATTGCCACTATCATACAAATACAGACAGTGTCAAGAGGTCGTGGCACTGGCTACAGACCAAAACACAGTTACATAATCCAGTAATTCAAACAAAGCACAAAAATAAATGCAGAGATCATTGTAAATATTTAAAAATGAGAAGAAAACGCTTGAAATAATCTCTTAACATTCCTAAAAACATATGTAACTACAACAAATATGACACACTGTGCAACTAGTGCAATTTAAAAACTAAGTGAACAGGCGAAGCAAAGACAGTAAGTCAAATCAAATAACAAAACTAACAAATCTGTCGCCTCGATATGGTTGAAACATTACCTTAAAGTTACCCATTCCCCACATGGATCGCTGAGAAGCATGTTTGAGTCTGGGCGTGTAATAGTAGTCCATTGTTCAATGCCCAAACATATCTGTAAGGATACATTTCATAGGTGGTATCACTGCAGGGGAGATCTTCATTTTCATGTCTGTCCCACTTCACTTTATCTCTGAAATGCAGATACATGCATCCATTTTTGATAAAAGCAAATTTTGGGTGGCATAGCACCATGCTGGAATCACAGGCATCTGTAAAGAAATAAAAATCAAATGTAAAAAACTACAAGGAATAATTTCCTTGCTCTGTTCTCTTTGTCCTCTAGTAAGGAGAATGAACATACAGGCAACAGGCGATGTGCCGTCCCAGTGACCTGTTGGATCTATGTGATTTATTGACATTTGCTTTCTGTGATTGGCTTGCTCTAAACCACATCTTTGTTGGCTGAGATAACGCACGCTGGTTGGACTACTTATTAAATATATATATGTATGTAAAGTCTGCTAACCATTTTTGTTTTGGTTTATTTTTTACACAACGCAACTATCTAAACCAACATTTTTTTCACTCTTTAATCTGCTTATATTCATGTTAAAAGACATTTTCTCAATAAACAGAAAAATACAGTATTTTCTTTCAATTATTATACATACTATACTACATTTTATTAAAACCTGTGTATTTGGCATTACGTCTGTATCAGATCAGCCAACCAAGAAAAGAGTAGAGGCCAGTGTAATGTGTAATAAAGCCAGTGACAGTTCATCAGCAGGTGCTTGACCCGTTCAGACCTCCAAAAAAGAAGTTACTATCTTCTCATCTGGCGCCATTGGGATCATCTTGATGCCCTGACTCCACATTGATGACCATTCCCACCCTTTATAAGTGTGCCAATCTTCCAGAACCGGAATAAACACTGTGCTGATTTTAATGTTTGGGAGTTATGCTCAGTTTTTATGATAAAATAGCCTACTATAAAAATAGTGAACAGAAATTGAATTCCAAAAATGGAATTGTGTAAAAATTACAACTTGTTTATCATTAAGTTTATTTACTTACCTCATTGTAGTAAAGTAGTTTTCAAGGTTTAAAAGATAAATTGACTGATTGATTTATTTGTAATTGATTTAACCATTATTCTAATTTATTTAAACTCTATTTGGGCTGGACTTTTTCACCTTCATTATCTCACGCATGGAGACTTATTCCCATCTGCGACTGTCGAGAAATCAAACCACAGTGCAACAAATACATGATCCTGGGTGGTCGAGATGCTGTTCAGACCATGCAAATAGACAATTTCCTGTTGACAGAAAGTTTATTTTAGAGTGCTGGGAAATGAATACCACTTAAGTACTTAAGTGATAAACAATAAACGTTCATTTCAACAACTTTAGCTAAACGTCCAGTCCACTAATGCCGGAAATCATCTATATCGATGCTTTATTTCTTCAAACATTAAACATATATTTGTTTGTTAATATTTTTACACACACAGAAACAAAAAAATCTATTTCATTTTCAATCCCTACGACGCGAAACCTTTTCACCTGCTGTTCCTATTGGTTCTCACGCCAGTCAGTTATCTTTTCCGTCGTCTGATTGGCTGAGGGGCGGGTCATTCAATTGAATGAGTAGCGGAAGTAGATTCGGACGCTTGTGCTCATTTTGACAGGACTGAACGCACAATTCAGGTAGACGTTGTATTACATTATGTTAATAATCTCTTGGATATTGCTTAAAGAGAAACCGTACGTTCACTATTATATAAGATAAGATAATTGTATAGTGAATATATGTTTGCATGGTACAGATTTGCGTGATTTCAGTGTCTGATTCCCTGCACTATCAAGTGTGCTAACAGTATTAGCTGATTAGTCCCAGAAGTGAAAGAGAAACTCTCTTTGTCAGTGCTGACTCACCTTTCAGCCTCATAGCCAAATTTTTGACTGTGTGTGTGTTTATATTTTTACATATTTATCTATTCAACTATTGGCTTGTATTAGCTGTGTGTGTGTGTGTGTGTAGAGAGATGAGTTCAGATGTGATGCTGTGATGTGAATCACCAATAATAACCAGGTCATTTTGTGCTTTTGCATAGTAAGATGTTTAATCATAGACTGATGTTTTTCAGTGGAAGCTGCCTAAAGACTGAAATGGTGGACTCTCAGTACTACCTCCCAAATGACATTGGGATCTCTGCTCTGGACTGCCGGGAGGCTTTCAGGCTGCTGTCTCCCAAAGAGCAAATGTATGCACACTACCTCTCTCGGGCGTCCTGGTACGGTGGCCTGGTTGTGCTGATCCAGACGTCTCCTGAGTCTGCCAACATCTATGTACTGCTGCAAAAAATGTTCCGCGCACAGGCGCCACAGCAGCTGGAGGCAGCGGCGACTGCAGCTGGACTGAGCGCAGAGGAGTATCAGGTGAAGCAACCGGTCACAAACACCAAAGTTAACATCAGTTCTGTGTTCATTGTCGTAACAATGTTATGTCTGTTTCCAGGCCTTCCTTGTATATGCTGCTGGGCTTTATGCAAACATGGGAAACTACAAGTCATTTGGGGACACCAAATTCATCCCCAACCTACCAAAGGTCATATACCCTACTTAACATGTCCCATGTGTGCTCTATCAGAATTTAATGTTGTATCCCAAAGGTTTAAGTGTTTGATAATTCTGCCTATTTTAATACGCAGGAGAAGTTCAAGGCTCTGGTGTGGGAGAGTCTGGCCTTTAAACAGTGCCCTGGCGACATGGAGGCGCTTTGGGGCTGCTGCTGTGAGCCCCTCTACTCCCTAGAAGACAAGCAGAAACAGCTTGGTCTGGGTGAGAAGGTAAAATAAATGTAAAAATTTTATACTGTCTGACTTTTGGACAGCTCAGTCTCGGGTTGGTGTTTTACCTAATAATGCCTTTCTCCTAGGGGATCTCGGCGTACTTCTCAGGGAACTGCTGCTTAGAAGACGCAGAGTTTGCCCAGAAATTTCTGGACTCCAAGGTATAGTGCACATGTTTGAGATCCGGCTAGTTCACTGGAGTAATATGAAAACCGTGTGGAATTAATGACACAAATAGAATATTATATACTCTCATTAGGGATTGCCACAGAGGAATCTGCACATCAGTTATTTTTCAGTATTAACTAGGGGTGTAACAATTTATCATGTCACAATATATATTGCAATACAAAAATGCAACATTATGTATTATGTATAGTTCACCCAAAATGAAAGTGAAAATTATTTAATTTAGCATCAAATATGGTAATGGTGCATCAGTTGTGGTAAACCCAGGAGGTCACACATTTGAGCTTCCATATTTAATAATAAAATAAAAATAAAATGCATTGTGAAAATACAATATTTAAGACTTTTTTAATGTGCAACCATATGTCTTACATAATACTGTATTTTTAGCTAAACGGAATGATGAATATTTCTCTTCTGGTGTCACCATTACCCTGTGTATGGAGGAGAAACCCTGATTTGAGCATTTTAATGAACAGTATTTTTTACCCATTTACCATATGAGTTAAAGTCATAATTAAAATAACCGTTTTAACACTATTTTGGCTTTGTTTAAAGTATTGTTTTGTGAGATCAGTACTGTGTATTGAACGAATTGTGACAAGAGTGTTGTTACACCCCCTATTATTAAAGCATAAAATAAATGTTACATGAAGTATTAACATAAAAATATGTTAAATAGTTATAAAGATATCTAAATATTTTTTTTTTACAAATATATGTAAATGTTTTTCTTAAAATGCTGCTTTTGCTATCATTGAAAGAAATTGATATGACTTTTATTTTTTACTTTGTTTTAAACTGTTTATTTAATCACAGGGAATGCACATATTGGAAACACTCTTTAAATAAATACCCTTTAAATAAAAGAATCTACCAAGTGCATAAAAATAAATAATATGGAAAAAAAACAGTGACAATTTATAATAACATTAATTTAGGTGTCCTGAGCTAACAATAAACAATACATTATAAGCATTTATTAATAAATTAGGCTAGATTAATAAATACAGTAGAAGTATTATGACATTATTGTCCATGTTAGCTAATGCATAAACTAATTTTAACCAGTTGAACCATATTGTAAATTATTAATTTATTTACATTTACATTTGTGCATTTTGGTAGACACTTTTATCCAAAGTGACTTGCATTTACGGTGACCCAGTAGTGCACAACACAATGCAATTAAAAAAGCAAACATAAGCTCACAACACAACGAAATTCAAAAAAAAAACATAAGCTCACAACACAACGGAAATGCTCCCGACTACTAGGGAACAGTTGGTCTGCAGAAACGGGCAATTGTGCGCATGTCACGAGTATAATCTCTGGTCCAGAGTCGCGGTTTGTATTCGCGGGTAAAATTACATAGCGGCGCGTTGCGGTTTTTTGAGCTACTTTTATAATGTACCGCAGGCGCCTAAAGTGAAGATAGATCCTTATACTAATGTGTATAATACTTGGAATATATACCTGAATATATATCTGGCAAAGAACGGAGAGACGGATGTCACAAACTATTACATGACGTGAGTTTCACCCACAGCATAAGATGTTAGGTTTTACACAGCAGAAATACACACGACAACAGCCAGTCAAAGCATGCATGTCTCGTATAAGGCTGCATGTTCCACGTGTCTCTGTTTATATGAATAGCACAGTTTTTTCTACTATACAAACTCAAACACACGTGAAGCTCGTGGTAATTTCAGTGTCACACTTTATCAGCTGTATTATCTCCAGAGCCAAAACATATCAAAACATTCAGTAAAAACACGTTCATTTAAAAATTGATTACACGTATTAAGATAACTCTTGTGGCGTCTCGAGGAAGTATCGGTGTTTCACTGCCAACACTGCTCCCTAGTCGTCGGGAGAATTTCCGTTGTGTTGTGGCTTAATTGCGTTGTGTTGTGAGCTTATGTTTGTTTTTTTAAATTTCGTTGTGTTGTGAGCTTATGTTTGCTTTTTTAAATTTGTTGTGTTGTGAGCTTATGTTTGCTTTTTTAATTTCGTTTTGTTGTGCACTGCTGGGCCACCGTATGCATTGCATTCAAGTTACACATTTTATCAGTTCTAAAAATTGAAGCCATTATCTTGTTGTATCCTTACTGACAGCAGCAATTTCTAGTAGACTAGTTTACCAATAATTGTCTTTGTAGAACCTGAGTGCCTACAACACCCGTCTGTTCAAGACTGAAATAGATGGGAGGCGGTGTTATGAGGTGCGTTTGGCATCTGCCGAGAAGGGTGAGTATACCGAGCAGTTTAAATCCAGTTTGATATAAATAACTCTTCATTCTATTATTCTTACTGTCATTTTTTCCTTCTCTTGTCTTGACTATTTTCTCATTGCCTTTATATTCTTCCCACCTGCAGACAACTGTGCTGTTCAGGGAAAGAGTGAAGTTTGTTGTGGCAAACATGAATTTGAGGATGCTGTGTTCTCTGTTAAGAGGGGCGATTATGCCTTTCTTATGGAAAAAGTGTGTCAGAACTTGGAAAAAGCCAAGGTATGACAACATTCAACCTAAGAAAAAACACTGATTCATTGGTACTTTTGGATGTGAAATGAATAGGATGACCTTTTAAAGCATGAGTAAAGTTATTTTGTTTGTTTGTTTTAGGATTATGCAGCCAATGACAACCAGAAGAGGATGCTGGAGGAGTATATCCGCAGTTTCACCTGTGGCTCAGTGGAAGCCCATAAAGAAGGGTCCCGTTATTGGATCAAAGACAAAGGACCTATTGTGGAGAGGTGACTGACCTATATTTAACAGACCAGGCTGTTGACATAAGCATAAATCTTTGGTTTCATTGTTGAACTAGGCTTATTTATTCTATGCTTATTCTGTTTAAAACCTTGTTTTTTTTTTTTGTTTTTTTTCAACAGTTACATTGGTTTTATTGAGAGCTACAGAGATCCCTTTGGCTCAAGGGGTGAATTTGAAGGTAAGCTAAAATATTTCTGGGTCAACAAAATGACGCCCTTTGTTTTGCCCAGATTTATTTAAAAATGCATTTTGCAGTACGTACATACAGGAGATTGGCTTGAACACCTCATCTATAATTAATATGTTTTTATATATATATTTATAATTAATACAATTTCTAATTTTAAAAAATATGTATTTTTTGGCAGACATAAAATCAAAATGATCAAAATAATTGTTAAGAAAGTTTTAGCTCTTTCTCTTTCGATGCCGTCCGAATATTCTCAGTCCTTGCAGTCATGAAGACATGGGCCCATGGAAAGAATTATGAACAAGACGCCAATTGTCTTTTCACAAACTTCTTCCAAGTTTATTGTTACATCCATACATTATATAGTCTCATTGCTAGGGGTGGTGCAGTGGTACATCCAATGAGAATTATACACCACATCTGTGGTACTCAGGCCAAGAAATATACGTTATATAAAATGGAAGTCTGGCCAGGAAGTTCTGGACGTATTAGGGATACACTTGGACGGAGAGAACTACATCTTTATACCAAATGTCAATAGTACAGCCTAAACTCAGTCACCTCCGAGTTAGGAGGCACCCCCTGCTCAGTTGAACATTTGAACCTGGATGTATGTATGGATAAGAGAGATACAGTCAAACAGAAGAGAGAGAGAAAGCACAGACGGGAGGAGGGAGTAAGACAGAGAGAGAATGGGGAAAAACACGTATGGGAGGAGGGAGCGATCAGAAGAGGAAAGGAGTGAGAAGGGAGGAGGGATTGCATAGAGGCAAACTCACAGAAACATCTGGCAGAGAGCATGATATATTTTAACAGTTCCCCCATTTGTTTATATAATAAACACCATAAAGGCTCTCTGCCCAATTCCCCTTCTCTTAACATTCAATCAACATTTTTCTCATCCCACTTAAAATCAGCACATATAACAGTTCTAGTCATCAAGGCACTTACGAGCATCTTTTACCAACTTGTAAATCAAGACAAAAATCATTCTGAAGTATTCGCTACTTCCCTTGCCTACAATTCCTAAGCATTCCTAGACATATTCAGTAAACCTTCATTAAGCAGCATCCGTATCAGGGATGTATGGGATGTATGCAACACAATATTCCTACGATAACACATAAGCCTTGTAGCTTTTCCTTGGCCTCAGATTTAACAATATGGTTGGCTGGTCACTAACACGTTCATAGCAGATGTATGGTATAACTTCATTATCTAGCCAGTTTTCCTCACCCATCTCTTCAAAGAACTATGTAGAGGTGAGCAGGCTTTCAGTACAGCCAGGCATATTACCAGTTTTGCAGCCATGGCCTAATACTTTTAGTAATAGTCTTGCAAGTTCTAATTTCCTTCACCTAATTCCCTATCTAAATATTATATTTTAAATTGCAAAATTTCAATGCTTTACATTACATTGTTCACATCTTTGGTTTCTAAGAGATTATGAATACCTATTTATTACCAACTAGATATTCGTAAGGTATAAGACCTTAACCAGGACAATCAGATTTGGGCCAATTTAAGAACTAACCCCTATGACTCCTGGACTTCTGCTGTGTCGAGGACTTACTACAGCTCTCATATAATGTATGCTACCATTTTAATTTTAGCCTGTGATAGTAATGTATCCAGTGTAAGTATCAAGTTAATCTAACAAATTAACTTTTAAAGTCTATTTCAATACTATAGACCTATGCAGGAACTCGAGTCAGCTAAAACAATAACATTATCAGTAATGTCAAACAGACAATCAATCTAAACCACATCGCAATCTTCATTCCATGCTGTATCAGAATGAGGTCAGGATCAGGATTATTTAATCAGTCTCTCTTGCATTCTCCTTGTTCTACTGAACACTGAGTTGCTCCTCAATCTATCCTTGATTCCGGAAGGCTCTTTATCAGTTGGAGCAAACGGCGGGCTTTTAAGCCACCAGTTGAGTTTGCTCATTCTCCTTGTTGGTCCCCCTAGGGGACTCTTCTGCCCCTGCCAGGGTTAGAGGCACGCCTGGTGTGAACTCAGGGTGTTTCTCCTTTCAACGACATTAAGGTAACACCGAAACCATGTATCTCCCTCTGTCAGTCCAGATTAGCAGAGTAAACCATCCTTGATATCAGAAGAACTACTTCTACCTGTGAAAGGAGATCTTAAAAAGCTTTTGTTAGAGACAACACATGTTTACTCCTCACCCAGTCGATCCTTGTTGTAGTGACCTGTGAGGAAAAAATGAATGTGGCCTGAGGGCTGTCCATTTTTCCTATAACACCAGTAGATTGACAGGGCTGGGACCCATATCATTCCAATTTCAGTCAATATCATTTATAATCTTATCTGATTTCTTTCATATTCCCCCTGTATACCACGTCTAAGTGGTATACACTGAATTTAAATTCATCTCAATTATTTCTTTGTTGTTTAAAGGTGTCTCACTATTCATCAAATAGTTTCTTAAACATGACTTTTTTTATTCAGGCTTCTCACTAATATCAGTTTTTTCTGTGAAACACTCAGCCCACATGTAACATGTTAACAAACACAATGTATTTCATACATTTGACACAGAATCAATTTGATGAAGTCCATCATGACATCCTGAAAAGGAAAAAAGTTAAATATGGGGTGGACAGGGCAAGCCTTCTTGCTCTGCCTTCCCATGTTTTACCCTGCGCAGGTGTGGCACTTTTTCTTTCTGCCACAAAAATGTCCCAGGCCAGGATAATTAGCCAAATTAATCCATAGCCAATATTTCTCAGGCATAATCTACATTGTATGCCCTCTTTGAAAATTTGAAAACAGCTGTTCATGGCAGTTTGTCTGCCTTGGTGCACCATCACTCACACACTTTCACACACTCTCACACACCCCACCTCTGGCCAGAGCATCATCTCTTTTTGTCACTGCCTCTGAAGACAGTAAACTGAATGGGGAATGTATGTTGTTAGGGTGGAATACCACCAAGTCTACTCGAATAAAACAATTTCGATAATGACAGACACTACTCAACGTAGGCACTGCGGCATTCCCCTTGCGACAGTGTCTAAACGTTGGACTAAAACAGTTGGACGATGTCCATCACAATGGGGTTGAATTTCATCTCGCGGTCATGAACCCAAATATTTTCAATATTTTGTCCAAATAAACTTTTAGGCCTAGGCATGCCATAATTAAAAGAACCAATTTTAATTTCTGAAATATAATTCATTATTCAACTGTGCACTTTTCGCCTTTATTATCTCTTCCTATTGCTCATGAGCTGCTCTAAAAGATTGGAGATCTCCGCATGATCTTGGATCCATGGCCAATAACATTAACATCGTGTTACCGCAATCTCTGGGTAGGACAGCATTTGTGATTTTCCGAATTTAGAATTTTAGAATTATTACTGAAATTCAGCCCTAGGAAATATCTATTAACCAAGATGGAGTGACCAGTTTCATTGTTTTACCATCCATATTTTGATCTTGGACACTTTGTGCCCCTCTATTCCCTTATTTATTTATTTTTTAAGGAATCCTGGAGAGTTTATCAGCTTGACAAGAAGCTCTGTCTTTAAATCAGAGTCTAAACTCTCTATATTTCACAGTATCTCCTCTCTATGCTAAATCCAGTCCAAATTTTAGCTGATCGAGAAATCAGGCAAACACATTCCTTCTTTCTATGGTGTTGGACTGGTGCCTATTAAAAGAAAGCAGTGTGTTGTTAGTTGAACAGATTACAAAGAACTGCTATAAGACCAGTGAATTATCAAGTTGCAAATTAATATGCCAAATTAAAATCCGAGGCGGTCTCTGTAGTGATCATTGTATATGCAGTACCTGCCCACGAGGGAAGAGATGAAAGTCTCTGATATCATGTCAGTTGAACATGTTTTGGCTGTTTTAGCGTCTTTCTCCTTGTGCAGTGTCTTCTGGTCTGACACTCGGTGATGAGGATCTGGTGGGGCATCGGAGTTTTGACTCGGAATGCAGTTATCTTCCTCTGTGCCTCTCATGGCAGATTTTTCATGTCTGCATTGTTTCTCAGTCTTTGTCCATTCTAACCCCTGAAGTGTCAGATTCCTCTTATAGGGGGGTTTAGCCGATCGCCCATCAGCTTTTCCTGTTCTCCACAGCCATAATGTCTCTTTCTTCATGTTGCGTCGCCCATTGGCAGCTGTCCCAGAAGTCATCTGGTTTCTTCTATAAAATGAGCACTCAAGAGAACCGCATTGTAAATTTTGACCACAACTGCATATAAGCAATCTGTGCTATGGTCAGTCGTCATCTTGTGCAACTGTCCAAAATTTAAGGAATCTCATCCAGTTAACAATATATATAGCAGTTCTTTATTTCATTTTAATAAAGCAAGTTCTTCTTTGCGAGAAAAGAGCAAACAATTCCTTCTTTGCAGAATGCAGAAAAGAGCAGTAACCTATTCTGTCTGATCTGAGCATATCATACTTCTATAAGCCTTATAAATACCTCAGCATGATGCATTGTATTATAACTTCAGACTGAAATCTTGTAAATAGTCTAGCAAATGTGGCAAAGTCAAGAAAAAAATTCATTTTCTTCTTTTCTCTTTTTTTTTTTTTTATTTTTATTTTTTATTATTATTAGCTGAAAACGGCCGTTCAAAGTAGTCACTCAATCTTGTTCTCATTGATCACAATGCACAAGTTATTTCAGTTAACACAAACTAAAGTCGTAATCTCTGCACTATATCACATTTCAAGCTGTCCCCCAGGGATAACGGACACAAACTTCATACATCTAAAGATAACAAGATGTAATACAAACTATATCTTTGAAGACCTGTATTTAACATTATACTGTTTATTAAGTTATCAACATAATTCTCTCCTGGCTCCCACATTTCACATAAAGTATAACCTTTAACTTTTCGGAGCCAATAAATAACTCAAATCTCATGAAAAAAAATCTTTTCAGCCAAGTTATCTAAATACAGTTGTAAATCTCTGCTCTATACATTGTCATCCACATAATCAACCGTATTGTCTCCTAATTTTAGATTTGCTGGTGACTGACAATGCTTTCAAAAATAGCAGCGCACTTGATCTAACACAGCAGAGACAGAACAAAGCAAGAGTAGATGGATTTAAAACTTCACAAAATCCAAGTGAACTGAGAATGGCAAATAGCCAGTTGAATTTGTACTAAACAATTTTCTGAAACATACTAATCTGCTGTTTCATCCATCCTATGCAGATCAAGTGACAGACAATTAGAAGAATTGTTATTTAGCAGTTTATTTGTTTTAGTGCCTTGCAAGGACTTCACTATACCAATTTTCTTATTGCATTTAGAAAATCATTCAATCTTGAAAGGACTGAGAATCTCAATGTGAGAATAGGTAACAAAGATAGCTTTTCACTAAGCATCCATTCCTGTTTTTATGAATGGGTAATGAAAAGGGTATTTTGCAAAACATCTATTCTCCTTCCCACATATAAATTGTGAGGATAATCAATCGGTCGCGATCCGATATCCCATACTATAGCCTACGTCCCGTATATCTTAAAATACGAGGATAATACACTCTGCCAAATATGGTAGAGTGTAAATTCACGGCACGAAAATGTGCTCAATTTCTTAACAGACAGTAAGAATAATTCATTAAAGATTATTTCTCACCTGTCTGTAGAAATTCCCGGAAAGACGAGCCCCCATTTGTTAAGAAAGTTTTAGCTCTTTCTCTTTCGATGCCGTCCGAATATTCTCAGTCCTTGCAGTCATGAAGACATGGGCCCATGGAAAGAATTATGAACAAGACGCCAATTGTCTTTTCACAAACTTCTTCCAAGTTTATTGTTACATCCATACATTATATAGTCTCATTGCTAGGGGTGGTGCAGTGGTACATCCAATGAGAATTATACACCACATCTGTGGTACTCAGGCCAAGAAATATACGTTATATAAAATGGAAGTCTGGCCAGGAAGTTCTGGACGTATTAGGGATACACTTGGACGGAGAGAACTACATCTTTATACCAAATGTCAATAGTACAGCCTAAACTCAGTCACCTCCGAGTTAGGAGGCACCCCCTGCTCAGTTGAACATTTGAACCTGGATGTATGTATGGATAAGAGAGATACAGTCAAACAGAAGAGAGAGAGAAAGCACAGACGGGAGGAGGGAGTAAGACAGAGAGAGAATGGGGAAAAACACGTATGGGAGGAGGGAGCGATCAGAAGAGGAAAGGAGTGAGAAGGGAGGAGGGATTGCATAGAGGCAAACTCACAGAAACATCTGGCAGAGAGCATGATATATTTTAACAATAATATAATTAAAAAAAAAGCCTAATTTAAAACGAATTTCTTAATTAGTTTGGCATGATATTTATTTATTTATTTAATTAATTATTATTATTACCTCAAAATCTTTGTCCATGCAAAAAAAAAAAAAAAACCTTACTGGTTAAAAGTTTGGGATCAGTAAAACTTTTTTTTTTTAATTAATAATTTTATTCAATAATGACAATGTGTATAATGTTAAAAAAAAAAAAAAAATTTAAAAGAAGTATCACTGTTTCCACAAAAATATTAAGCAGCATAACTATTTTCTACTTTGATAATAATAATAAGAAACAGTGAAAGTCACCCACATATAGAATGATTTCTGAAGGATCATATGACACTGAAGACTGGAGTAATGGTTTCTGGAAATTGAACTCAGTATTTATTCCATCACAGGAATAAATGCCATTTTAAAATATATTAAAATAGAAAACAATTATTATAAATTGTAATATTTCACATCATTATGTATTGTTTAACAAACAAATATAGCTTTGGTCAACATAAGACTTTTTTCAAAAATCAAAACTGACCCCAGACTTTTAAACTGCAGTGTAAAACAGTAAATGACACACAAATTGCTTAAAACAACCCAGTAAATCTAGTAGATTTCCAATTATGACCACAATGTCTTTCTCTCCTCCACACTTACCATCTTGTCCAACAGGTTTTGTTGCTGTGGTGAACAAGGCCATGAGCGCCCGCTTTGCTCAGTTGGTGAGCTCGGCTGAAGTCTTGCTACCAGAGCTGCCTTGGCCTCCAGCCTTTGAGAAGGACCGCTTCCTCAAGCCAGACTTCACCTCTCTGGATGTACTCACCTTTGCCGGCAGCGGCATCCCTGCAGGAATCAACATTCCAAACTGTAAGCCCTCTCATCCAACATTTTTTTCATATGCAGTCAGATTTGATTTTTTAAACCATTTATCTGTTTGTAGATGACGACATCAGACAGACAGAAGGTTTCAAGAACGTGTCCCTTGGGAATGTGCTGGCAGTTGCATATGCCACACAGAAAGACAAGCTCACCTTCCTTGAGGAGAGTGACAAAGTAAGACTGATGACTGCTGTCTGTGAACATCTAATGAATCAAACATGTTGTAATGGAGGCTCAGAGTGGTAATTTCTCTTCCTCTGTGGCTTATTCCTGTAGGACCCGTACATCAAATGGAAGGGTCCTTCGTTTGAGGTGCAGGTGGGACTCCATGAGCTGCTGGGTCATGGCAGTGGGAAGCTCTTTGTTCAGGTTGTGAAGCACAATCGGTTTGCTGTATTGCTGTATATATGTGACTTGTGGGCTTTATGTGCTAAAAAGGGAAATTTAGATTTTTCTTGAAGAAATTTCATTTTGTATTCACCAAAGATGCATTATATTGATCAATACTGAGTAAAAACATGTATAGTGTCTTTAGGGTTTCTAAATAGTCAACCTTTAAGGTTTCAAAAAGCTTTCTATAGGCCAGATTTACTAAACAGGGCAAATTAGCGTAAGAGCGCAATTCCATAAAAGGGAAAATTCTGTGGCTGATTTACTGACAATGCGCACATTAAAGAACCCAGACGCAACCAGATCATTTCCATAATAACTAGCGCAATCTACTAAGAGCAGCGTAAATTACCGCCTGCTTTAAAGGGTTAGTTCACCCAAAAATTAAAATTCTGTTATTAATTACTCACCCTCATGTTGTTCCAAACCTGTAAGACCTTCATTCATCTTTGGAATACAAATTAAGATATTTTTGATAAAATCTGAGTTTAGACAGCAATGCAACTGCAGTGTTCCCAGGTCCAGAATAGTCCATGTGACAGTGGTTCAAACGTAATTTTACGAAGCTATTATAGCTTCGTAAAATTACGGTTGAACCATTGATGTCACATGGACTATATTACCGATGTCCTTGCTACGTTTCTGGACCTGGGAACATTGCAGTTGCATTGCTGTCTAAAAAGGGTCAGAGAGCTCTCAGATTTGATCAAAAATATCTTAATTTGTGTTCCGAAGATGAACGAAGATCTAACGGGTTCGGAACGACATGAGAGTGAGTAATTAATGACAGAATTTAAATTTTTGGGTGAACTAACCCTTTAAGACATGGGTTTTTTGGGTGTTAAATGGTGAAAATACCAGTAATTTGACGAGCGCAAATGTTAGTAAATCGCGTTGCGTGATTCATTTGCATACTCTCCTCCCATAAATTTTGCTTCTGAAAGGGAAACTCCTACAAATGCATATTCAATACGGTCAGGGACAAAAATAACTGTCCACGCCTTTTCAGCGTTAATTCTTCACTGCACATCTTTAGTAAATCCTGACAGTACTATTTTAACGCCAAAAGACTGTTTGCGCTGGCGCAAGCTGTTAGTAAATCGGTTACTAAAAAATTGTCTAAATGGTCTTTTTAGTAGAGTGTCTGCTGTTTGATTTTAACTTGTGGCTCAAACTATCAATAGAGCAAAGTTGTATTAAGCCCAGAACATTTCATAAACACAAATGTATCACAGTTTCTTTTTATGTGTTTGTATTGAAACAGGATGATAAGGGAAAATTCAACTTCGATCAAACTGCTGTTCGTAATCCAGAAACAGGAGAACTGGTGAGTTTTTTTTTGTTTAGCATTTCATCACATTCATTAGTGGATTCCACTGTGCTTTACGCTGTTTATAAACTGTGCATCGTGAATCACAGTCACAAAATGGACATTTTGGATTTCAGATATCGAGCTGGTACAAGGGTAGCGAGACATGGGACAGCAAGTTCTCCACCATTGCCTCGTCCTATGAGGAGTGTCGAGCTGAGTGTGTAGGTCTCTACCTGTGTCTCAACAAACAGGTGCTCAGGTGAGTCACTGAACGTTTAGTCACTTCTGCAAGAATTCACTCAGCTAGAATTGTTGAGATATGGATGCTGAGCAATTTGTGCATGCGGCAGTATTTTCGGGCATGAAGGGGAGGATGCAGAGGAGGTTGTGTACGTGAACTGGCTGAACATGGTGCGTGGCGGCCTGCTAGGGCTGGAGTTCTACACGCCAGAGAGCAAGAGCTGGAGACAGGTGAGATGTGGGAGTGCGCAGAAATCATTATTCTTTCTCTTGATTGTTTTCCAATCTTAATGCTATCCTGGCTGTCTCGCTGTCGTAGGCACACATGCAGGCCCGGTTTGTGATTTTGCGGGTTCTGCTGGAGGCTGGAGAGGGGCTGGTTGGTCTGAAGGAGTGTACGGGGGCAGATGGACGGCCAGACGCTGTCATAACACTCGACCGCAGCAAGATATACACAGTGGGCAAGAGTGCCATCCAGAGATTCCTCTGTAAACTGCAGGTACAGACTGTTGCTGGGTTCAAATGGAACTCGAGCTTTTTTTTGCTAACTGAATACTGCACCACATACACTAGTCTCATGTTATTAAAATAATATTATAATAATTATACAATAATGTGACTTTATATCAGTGTTATTGTAGTATAATTATTATTATAATTTTTATTAATATTTGGATTTAGCTTTTATTTTATACTTTCCATTTTCATTTTAATTGTAGTCATTTTTGAGAATTTTTTTTTTTTTTTTTTTTTTTGTCATTTATATTAGTTCACCATCATGTCTTACTTGCCAAACTAAAATGACTGTGAAACATATTTTATTAGATTGTACTGTTTTTGATGAAAATAGACAACGGTTTTATTCAGAGGTGTGTTTAACTGATTTATTTAAAAATGTATCACCTGAACGTATTTTAGAATTTTTGTCTAGTGTAGATCTGAAATGTGTAATTTATTCTGAGATTGCCATGAAAATACCCTTGATGCTGGCATGGCATTAAAAAGTGAATAAATAAATAACTTGTATTAAATTTTTTAATGTTTATGTAGTTTTTATTTTATTATACATTTTTATTTCTGTTTTAATGATTTTATTTAAGTGAAAATAAATGAAAATGAGAAATGTTGCCTTGGCAAATAGCTGATTATTTGTTTTATTTCAGTTTATCTTAATGCAAGCAATAAACATTTTCACAGTGTGACTATATCACAATTCTACTTTATTTCTCATAATTGTGAATTGTGAGATATGATATAAATTAATAGATATAATAAATAACAATTTGAAGTTTATCTCATAGTTAACTTTTTTTATTTTCTAACTCCAAGGGTACAGAAATGAGCTTTAATACTTCTGCAAATAGCCATGGTTATGTTTAGTAATACCAATTGAGTTTGTATTCCGGTTTTCTTTTTCTGAAGGTGCACAAGTCCACAGCTGATGTGGAGGGAGGAAGGGCTTTGTATGAAGGCTACTCTGCCGTGACCACTGACGGCACCCACAATTTCCTGCGCCTCAGAGAGACGGTTCTGCTCCGTAAGGAAGCTCGCAAGATGTTTGTCCAGGCTAACACCTACATCAAAGGTTCGTGTTCATCCTCCTCCTTAGTAACACAGCGACACATATATATATATATATATATATATATATATAAGTTCATTAAATGGTGCTGTTTGTGTTGTAGATGACGCTGTGGAGCTGGTTGAGTATGAAGGCAGCGCTGCAGGGCTCATCCAGTCCTTCGTCGAACGCTTCTCAGACGATGCCGAGAAGGTAGAGGCCCAGCTGCTGGAAATGACCTACATGGACTCGTCCTGCTGGTGCTGAGAGGACACAGTGCCGTGGGAAACATCCTCTCAGACAAGTATTAGTCCACACTGAGCCACAGCAAATTTCAGAAATGAACAAAAGGCTGCAGAGTGCACGAGGAAGGAACTGGTAATGATTATAAAACCTTTCATACGTAGGAGGAAGGAAGAACCACACACACACACACACACACACACACACACACACACAGATGTAACACCCAGTATTTCGCCTTTCCCACTGATCAACTTTCTATTTTATCTATTCACTTCTAAACTAAGGCAACTCTGATTAGAGTTTTTAATTAGAAATTTCTGTTCCTATTTGGAATCAGACCGCAGTCCACACTTCCCACACAGGCATGTGTAAGCGCTGACAAGAGTGAACTTGCTGTGTGAGGGTGGAACTTATGTAATCGCAACACGTAACACACTTTCTCAACTTACTCTTAAAATGGAAACATACTCTGTGCCACTTTTGGATCAGATCTAGTCTAGAGTTCATCTGCTGATTTAGTGTTATATAGAAGAAATCTTAGCATTCGTTCTCGAGAATATAAATTCTTCACTGGTTTAAATGAATTTTGGTTTCTCAAAATATGTTGTCAGTGTTCAGCGTGGATGACGAAAACCAACAGCCCCTACCAAATAAAACCAATTATTTCTGAAGGTGTTTTATTGTCTTTTACTTTCAAAATACCAAAACATTTGTGCAATGCCTTTCATATAAATATTATCATAATACAAGATGAACAATAAGACAAAATCCAGTATCTCAATACTGACCATCTCATAAATAAGATATTTCCATAATTGGTTAATTACTCATACATTTTACATTAGAAAAGACTAAAATGAAAAAAAAAAAAAAAAAGTTGGAGTAATGAATCCAGTCATTAATAACCAACCTATAAGAATATTAAACATAATATAACACAAGCAAATGCTTAATAATTTAGCCCAATGAAGTATCACACAACACCAGCTAAACACAATCAATAATTACCAGCAATGGAGACTAAACAGGCTGATTTAGCATCTTACAAAATCTACAAACTTAAAAATAAAGGTTCCAAAAGAGTGGCTTGCAGCAATGCCATTAAAGAATTCTTGGTTCCACAAAGAACCTTTTGGTGAACAGTTCCTTAAAAGAAAACAACATTTTCATAAACTAAAGAACCTTTTTACTGTGAAGAACATATTGTGTAATGGACAGTTTCCATGATGCCAAAACACAGCCTTTATTTATTAGAGGTGTAATCTAATCTTACAGTCAACATTAACTAGATTCAGTGGAAAACACCTCAAATGGTTACTGAGCTCCATTACAAGGATATTATTATTATTATTTCATCAGCCTTTTTTGAGAAATCAGGCATGCTGCATAAAATGCAGAATTGCTTTGACCTACATGTCTGACATCTGAAAAAGTCCCATATTATGAAGCCGCCTCTGTAAGATCCACCGCGCTCCCTCTGTTCAGCTTCTGGGACCTTTCATCCTGACTGGACGCCTGGTAAATAAGAGGAACCCCACTCACGCTCATGCTCTGCAGGTCTTGAATCTGAACGTTAGGTGGGAGAGGCGTTAACACCCCGTCTCTCCTCCAGTACAGGCTGTAGTCCTCCGGCCGGTCCACTCCAAATTTCACAGCACAGAGCTGAGCCATAGCCTCACCGTTGAGCGCAGTCTTCCACATGACAGTTTTTACCAAGCTACTGTCGCCATCTTGAAACAGCACCTTTATAAACCTCTGTAGCATAGAAACAAAATTTGTTTTTTTTGACAATACTTGCACAAATTCAGATAGAGTAGATGTGTTTGTTCAACCAGTGTATCTGACCTGGTGTAATTTGTTGTCTTTCTGATTTGTGGTTTCGTTGCTCCGACGCCGGCTCCATTCTTTCAGAGACTCTCTGGCCTGGTTTGTAAGGCCGTTTGGTGGCACATCCTCCGGCTGACTCTGAATCAGACTCAGACTGGCATAGACACTTGTCAGATAGTAACCCCCTTCAAGAGAATTAATAATAAATAACAATTATTACAGGCTTTACAGAACTTGAGTTTGGTTGAGAGGATAACTCTCACACTCAATGTTTACCAAACGTAAAAAATATAAAAGTTAGGTACGTATTCATGTATTGATTAGCTGTGTAACTCAAAAAAAGTAAATCTGACAGCAGAGTACATGGAGCTGTTTGTGTCCGTACCTTCTCCTGTAAGCCAAGAGCTTTCCAAAAGCTCCATCATATACTCCACCTCTAGAAAGATCTCTGGCATATTGCACAGCACCATCACATATGAGAGAGCAGGGAGGAAGTCATCTGCACCAAATTCCTCCCCTGTTTTTAAGAATACAGATAAATATTAGATGATGGCTAAGGTAATCTAAATGTAAAAATATTGGAAATGAGAATGTACAATTCAATATCCAATATCGACCAATATGTTAAATCAGCCAATTATCAATATGATACCAGTAAATTGTGCATCCCTACTAGTTACACCTACACATATATAGTACTATATATACTAGATTTTTTTTAAACAATACTTTTATTTAGCAAGGATGCATTAAATTGATCAAAAGTGACATTTAAGACATTTATGCCATTACAAAGATTTCTATTTCAAATAAATGCTTTTCTTTTCAAAAAAATCTTGAAAAATGCATCAATGATTCCACAAAAATATAAAGCAGCACAACCCTTTTCAACAGTGAAAATAAGAAATGTTTCTTAAACACCAAATCAGCATATTAGAATGATTTCTGAAGGATCATGTGACACTGAAGATTGGAGTACTGGCGGCTGAAAATTCAGCTTTGCATGAATGAATTACATTTTAAAATATATTCAAACAGAAAACAGTCATTTTAAATGGTAATAATATTACAGAATATTTTATTGTACTTTTGACTAGAGCATAAAATAATTCTTTCAAAAGCTTTTTCAAAAAATCTTACTGACCCCAAACTTTTGAACGGTAGCGTATGTGCACACATAAAATTAACCAATGTTATTCCAGAACTCCTTACCTGATTTATTTTTCATGGCTTTGTAAATGAGTTTGCAGATCTGCAAGAGCAGCAGCACTTTGTCAATGGGCGAGTACGCCTGCTGCATTAGAGTCAGCTTGTGCTTAATTTTCTCAATGCCCTGGGCGTCAGGAACGCCCACCTGAACCCCAAAGAGCTTCTGTGGTGAGGCTCCTTTGGCTCTTTGCAAGCTGTCCATCATTCTTTGGAAGGAACCATCTTGTTTGTGCAGGGTCCGAAGAGCCGCATCAATCTGAGGCTTCAGAGGCTTCAGCACACAGCGGAACATGGCCTTCTCCAGTGCTTGGTCTGCACACAGGAAAATATGGTGGTATTTCAGGATATAAGTGGGTAGATAATACCGACAGCATTATTAGATAAAATCACACTGACTTAACTACCTTTCTCATTCTCAGTCAAAAGAGTTTCTATTGGAGGTTCCAGCTCTCCACACTCCAGAAGGAAAGCTTTGGCCTGATTGATTAAGAGACGCAAATCCTGCAGCAGCTGTACAGCAGAGGTCAAGCAATGGGGCTTCAGCGCCTCTCTCTGCTGCCTCAGGAAGTCCTGAACCAGAGCACCAAACGCCATGCGACGGTCTCGAGACAGGTCCTCCACCATCCGCGCCACTCGCTTCTCTGGGGTAAAAAAGGATATGAAGGCAGCGCTCATTTTGCGCAGAGCAGACATGGACTTCCTGGGAGGTGGCATGACGGGGTTGCTAGTGCCTCGTATGAGAGGAGGACGTTCGGGACTTTCCTCCGTCTCGTCGAGGCTGCTGAGGGAACTGCTGCTGTCCAGCTCACTGAGAGACGGAGCATGTCGCTGTTCCAGCACAAGTCCTTCCTCCTCTTCCGCTTCCTCCTCATCTTCTTCCTGTCCTTTCTGCTCCAGGATTTTTGACTGGGCCTAAAAACACAGAGGTAGTTATTAAAATCTCAGAAATTAAACTAAAATATCAAATAATATAGGTTCCATACCTTCTGAAGAGCTTTAGGCATCTGATAGTCATCTTCTTCAGTGGTGGGAGAAAGAGTAGAGGTGACCTTGGCTTTCTTCTGTGATGATACACAAGGTTGCATGTAGTCCGTGGCTTCCTCCACAGTCTTTCTGATAGCTTCCTCACTGGCCTGAACTGCATCAGGTTGGGTCATCTGCTTTGCAGCTTTCAATCTGGCTTTGCATTTGGCTTTAGCCAGTAACGGCGGTGGAGGTGGCGGGAGGACAGGGGGCGAAAAGGGGCTTGAATTTTCAGTGGAGACACGAACCTTGATGCTGGTTTTGAAATGATGACGCCTGCGCATGGCGTTGCGACCTGGGTGGTCTTGTAGGAAAAGAGGGTTGACAAAACATAAACCTTTGCCTCCCCCGTAATCTAGCTCGCAGGGACTCCGTGTTTGGATTGGACAAAGCTCCTGGAACGGGGTGGGGTTTGGGTTGATGGGCGTTAAGCAGTCTTGTGGGCTTGAAACTGGAGGCAAGAGTATTTCAGTGGCAGGAGGTTCATTGCGAGGACCCCGGACATTTAAGTGGGAACTCCAGAACTCTGTTGAATACAGAAGAGCATCGAGATCAGGAGAAACATATTTTATGATCCATATTAGCTGACATTTACAAATTCTAAAATAATAGTGTAACCTGGGTGTATCTGTTATTGGCTGATTTTAGAATTTTTTTTGTAATTATTATATCAGTTATTGGAATTATCTTGGCCAATACTGGATACTACACTTTCTGTATTTTAGTTTAGGTTAATCTTCAATATTTAAAGTAAATATTAAATGCAAGACACACACACACACACACAATATATATATTTATACATATGATGGAATAACATTATAAATGTCTGGTAACACTTCAGTATATGGAACAATTCTCACAATTAACAAGTTGCTTATTAGCATGCCAATTATTAACATTGGCTGTTGATTAGTCTTATACAGCATTTATTCTACATGAACATATTCTACATCCCTAATCCTACCCAATACCTAAACTTAACAAATACCTTACTAACTATTAACAAGCAGCAAATTAGGAGTTTGAGGCAAGATTCGTAGTTGATAGTTTGTTAATAGTGAGAATTGATCTTTAAAAAAAAAAAAAAAAAAAGTGTGACCAAATGTCTTTACTGTCATTTTTGATCAGTTTATTGTGTCCTTGCTAAATAAAATATTAATTTCTTTCACATAAACTTTTTTTTCACTTTTTTTTTTTTTGGCCAATTTAGCCTTTTTTGTGCAATACAAAGAGAAAGTATACAAGAAGCAATGATCTACCATGCCATACAGAACGGCTTCTTTCAAACCTGCAATTCATTTCAACAGACTATGAATCTTGTACCTACCCACACCCATATGAGAGATTGACTCCAACTGTTTGTGTGAAGAAGCCTTGGCAATTGCTTCAGGCAGCTCCAGAGTGAAAGGAAGAACATCCCTACAGATATATGCAAATCATGGAATAGAAATGTCATATTTGGGGAGTGCCATGCTGTTGTGGTAGATACAAAATAGTAAATACTAATCCATACCGACTAACACAGTAGAAGGCAATGAGTCTGCACAGGTCTGGGAAACTAATAGCAGAGCTTTCCAAAGAGAAGGCTGTTGATAAAAGGGAAATAGTTTGGTTAGATAACTTAAAGTTGACAAAAAAATTCAACTGAAAGTAAAAAGCAGAATAATATGACCAACTTACATATATTTTACATGTAATTTAAAAAATGTACATTTTTTGTTGTTTTTCTTCAAGATGTATTGCTTGTTTACACTTAATTTAAGATATCAAGCTTAATATATTCCTATATAAAACTGGTACCTTTCAAACTCACCTGAGTCTTCTTCTCGGATGATGACCTGTTTGAAGAAGGACGGCATGCTGTCGTCTGCCAGCCGGACGCACAACATTTTTTTCTGCGATGTACTGGACTTACGCACCAGGAAGGTCTGCAAGGTAACAAAAGTTTCCAAAAATGTTGTTAAAGTTTGCTGTAACTGTCTGTTTTTAAAAGAGATTGAGGTACGGATGTGCTGCTCACCCCAGGGGGCTCACACCGCAGGATGTGAAGAGCTGTAGCTGAGTTAATGGAGAGCTGGAGCCACACAGGGTGTGTCAACAAGAGCCGGTCCAGTACACTGATGCTCCTCAGGGATGCTCTCTGTGGACATGTCCGTCTCTCCCCCACGGGCCGAGCTTCAGGATAGTCATAGACAGGGTCACCCTGCATCTTCAGAACGACAGCGAGATTTCAACTCCTTTGGCAACAAATCTCTGTTTCTCTTCTTTGTGGATGTTCGTGTTGGGACTTGATGAACAAAGGAAGTTCTTACCAGTTCAAGAGGATGTCTTTAAGTCAGAGACTGAGACCTCTGTCTTACAGTAAATTATTCATGTACACATCTGTTTTCCTCTAACACTTTGTCACTGTTTTCCTAGAATGGCTATTTTCAACACTATCATGTGCCTACTTATTCCTTCCAACCGTTGCTCTTCAATGGCTGAGGGAAACTCCCTCGCTGACTCTGTCTTTCTCCTGGCCATGTGAGAACCATGTGTCACAGTCTGACTAATAGCACCTCTTTTCGTTTTTGTTCTGCATTCACACAGACCATTAAAAAAAAAAAAAAACACTTGCATTGTTCTTAAAGGCGACACAACAGAAGCGTCATTTATACCAAACTTTACGGAAAGTGAAGAGGAACTGAAATTAGTATTAAATTCAAGAAGTGTGTAATAAAGGTCTTTTATCATGACGAGAATCTGTCCTATTCCGGTAAAAAATATAATAATGATAATAAAATAAGTGAAAGTGAATGATTGTTTCAAAACTTCGCTGATGCATCTTATATAATGAACCCTCTAGTCTCTAAAGCTAACACTAAAGTAACTTGTTCACTAGTTGAATGAGGTTGGGTAGCAGGTTGACTCTGTGTGGGCCAGTATGGAATACTTTTTGGCAAGAGCCAAATGCTGCTATAGCAACAGAGGCTTACATATTCCACTGAGCATTCCTACCCACGGACACACACGCCTCCACTGTTAAAATTTAGGAAAGGCCAGATAATTTTCCCAAAACTTCATGATCCTAACTAGGTTCAACTGAGAATTATGTTTGGAAAAAAAAAAAAAAAAAAAAAAAAAAATTACATATGTACTTAAAGGGTTAGTTCACCCAAAAATGAAAATTAGCCTGTGATGTACTCACCCTCGAGGCATCCTAGGGGTATATGACTTTCTTCTTTCAGACGAATCCTATCGGAGTTATATTAAAAATTTTCCTGGCCCCTTCAAGCCTTACAATGGGGATAAGCGGGTGCTTTTTGTCAACAGTCCAGAAGACGTGAAATAAAGTGCGCGCATCCATAATAAAACATGCCTCACATGGCTCCGGGTGAATAAAGGCCTCCTGTAGCGAATCCATGCATTTTTGTAAGAAAAATATCCATATTTCAAACGTAATAAACACGTTTTTCTCACTTCCGCTGACTGTCGTACGAGAAAGCCGTTCCACGCGGATGACGTAGGACGTATGCGTCGCGCGCGCCTCTGAAATATTCTAGTCTCACGAGTTTGTTTACAGGAGCAAAGGAAGCGAAGTTTCCCTACTTTAGCAAAGGAAAACCAATCTCCTCTTGGCTTATATCTAAATTTTTCTTTACAAATCCTCATTTTGTGTTTCTAATTAGTGACTGGCGTTTTGTTTTGTTCTCTCTCCGCGTTCATCACTAATCACGCAACGCCGACGTCCTACGTCATCCGCGTATGGCAGTTAGATGAAGGGAAGGCGGGCCAAGAAGATGGCGGCGATGTAGGTTGTTGTGTGTTTGCTCTTCAGGGAAATAAAGGTGAAGTGGTGAGATAACCAATTGTTTTGACTGGAGATAATGCAGACATAATAAGTGAAAAAGTCATATAATTCCCTTTTGACATCTTTATGCATGGAAAAAGAGGAAAGAAGAACGTTAAACAAGCTTGGCTTGATAACATGGCGTCCAACGGGTCTGATACGGTTGATCAGTTTGAGGATTCAGCATCGGCCTCTAATAGCGCAGGACTGGGGTTTCAGCGAGATATGGAATCACAATGGTTTGACACATGTCCAGACTTTGATAATGAGGTTACTGTTGCTGCCCTTTCTGATACTCCTCAGAAGCCAGTTGCTACCACCGAAGCAACCTCGAAACAAATCAAGAGTCTGGCAGCGACGGTGCAACAGCTTATTGTGGATATCGGCGTTCATAAAGAGACTCTTAATCATCTGGAATCAGAGGTCCACGCTTTGAGAAAGGAAAACAAATAATTGAAAGCAAGTGTACAGGAATGTAGCCATTACAGTTGGAGATGGTGGCTAAAGTTGCACTGGAGAGGATGTCCGAAGAGTGGTTCTTAACATACTAGAGAAGATCACTCCTGGAACTGGAGACAGGCTCCAGGACAGTGTCGATGTCGCTCACCGTCTGGGACCGAAACGAGCGGATGGTAAGGCCAGATCGATTATAATCCTCTTCTTACTGCGTCGCATCCGTGACATGATTTGGGGCGCTGCCAAAGGCTGCAAATTTCTAACTGACAACGGACTGCGACTTTTGGAGCTTCTATTTCCTGACGACAAGCTATGGCCTCTCTTGAAGAAGGCACGCGAGGAGGGCAAGAGAGCAAGCTTCCGCAGTTCTTTTGCTTTGATGGGAAGCAAGACTTCTATTCGGATGTTACCTAAGCTGAGTTACTGACTGCACTGGATACCTTTCTCATGCAATATTCTTAAACGCGTAAAATGGTTAACAACACTATATCTGCATAAACATTATTTTAAGTTGTGTGTAACATGGAAGTTATTAAGTTTGATCCTCCTTAATTGTTGTCATCCTTTTTATTAATCCTGACTTTTTTTTAAAATTGTTTTTCACATTGAAGCCAATATATTTTATAGGTTATTAACCACCTCTCCCTTTACATTTAGGGTAAAAATAAAGAAAGTTATTCTTTTGTTGTTTTTGTTTAAATTGTTTGGTGGTTCTTCTTATGGAGTACAAGTTCAAATCTTTGTCTATTGTAACATTGAATGTTCGAGGTTTGCGTGACAATCTGAAAAGAAAAGCTATTTTTTTTATTTTGTAGAGGGAATGCATCAGTCAGGGAGATATGACTGCTGCTATGAAGCAGGGAGTCATCTCCCTTATACCTAAGCCTGACAAGGATCCTTTAGTAATCGATAATAGGCGACATATTTCTTTGTTAACATTAGATTATAAAATATTAGCCTCTGTCTATGCAAAAACATTAAGTTATAGTTTAGACAATGTTATTTCAGAATCTCAATTTGGATTCATGAAAGGCCATCATATATCTAACAACATAAGATTAGTACTGGACTTGCTGGATTATTCCGATCTAATTCATTCAGATGGTCTCATACTCTTTCTTGACTTTCATAAAGCTTTCGACTCCATAGAACATAAATTTCTTTTTCGTACTCTGGAATTATTTGGATTTGGTAAAACATTCATAGATACTGTAACCATGTTTTATGGAGGTATTAACAGCTCAGTGATTGTTAACTTTGACAGTTCTAGGAGGTTTGGCGTGTATCGTGTTGTCGAACAGGGCTGTCCGGTCTCCCCATTTTTATTTCTTTTGGCCGCAGAGTTGCTTTGCCTGGGAATTGACCAGGATGAAAATTTGGAAGGGATTTCGGTGTTTGACAGGGAGATCAAAATTGCCCATTTAGCAGACGACACTACCCTGTTTTTGTACCTTCGTCCTCAAAAATGTTATTTTTTTATTGTGAAAATCCAAGGTTATTGTCTGCTGAATATGTTGTTAATTTACTTATGTTGAGTGCAAAGTTCTTCATTCGTAGGCAAAAATGGCTTGAATCTCCTTTGTCTTTCCCCCTTTTCCTTGCTGAATTTGACTCTCTTGTTTCATCTCTTGGACTTGCAAATAGCAGGGGCAGTGCCAAATTTTTGATGTATTATGACAACTTTTCTTAAAAGATGTTGTAATTTTATCTTTGTGCTTTTCCTTTTTTATTTTTCCTCTGTGTGGAAAATACCATAACTTGATATGTGCAAACCCATTTTATGTTTTTTTCTGTCCTTGTGTTTTAGGATTGTTCTTTGTAAGAATACACCCATGTTTTTTTTCCCTGTCCTTGTAAGTTTTTACAAATTCTGCAATAAAAAAAAAAAAAAAAGACAGTTAGATGAAGTGTTTATTATGTTTGAAATATGGATATCTTTTTTCTTGCAAAAACGCATGGATTCACTACAGGAGGCCTATATTCACCCCCCGGAGCCATGTGAGGCATGTTTTATTTTGGATGCGTGCATTTTATTTCATGTCTTCTGGACTGCTGACAAAAAGTACCCGCTTATCGCCATTGTAATGCATGGAGGGGCCAGGACAATTTTTAATATAACTCCGATTGGATTCGTCTGAAAGAAGAAAGTTATATACACCTAGGATGCTCTGAAGGTGAGTAAAACACAGGCTAATTTTCATTTTTGGGTGAACTAACCTTTTAAGTGTAAAAGCTATATTAATAAAGTGCTATATTAAAATTTTCCTCTAAAGGGACCATTTGGTTCCTTGAAAAAAATCCCCCTGAATGTTGTAGATTCATGAGTAGCTTTATTTAGATTTAATCCCGAGACATGTCTTTAATAATAGTTTATCATATTATATTAATAAGTCTGCTTATAGGTCAATAATAAATAAAAATTATAAAAAAAAAGAGAAATCTTTAAAAATACATATTTATTGGTGTAAACACAAAATATTTGCACCTTAAATATACAAGTGTACACAACTTATTTAGTAATTTAAATTATTATTATTATTATTATTTAATTTTATTTATTTTTTGCAAAAATCAACTTTTTGACAATTTTTTTATAAACGTTTACCTGAACAAAATTGGCCTTTTCATAAAAAAAAAAAAAAAAATGTGGGATATTTCAAATTTTCTCACATAACATCAAAATGGATTTCCGAATTGGTGCACTACTTTTGATTTGGTGCACATAGGTATTTCAAATATTAATATTTAAAATAAAATTGCTTCACTGTTTTTATACGAAATAATAAGAGATTACGACTTTTATTTATTTATTTTATTTATTTATTTTTTACACATTTCAGCACCTTGAACATTCTTATTTAGTTTCAAGTTTGTTTTATACAGCACATTTAAAAACAGCAAGCACAGCTGACCAAATTGCTGAAAAAAACAGAACAAAGTTGACCATTCCAATGGTGAATATGGGGTAAATGGAAAACAACAGGGTGTAAACTGCAGTCCTGTCCATCTGAGCTCTGAAATAACTGCTGCCTCATTTACTGGAGTCTCGGCATGAGCAGATCAAGTTCAGACTGGTGAGAAAGAAGCCTTTAAGTATGCACTGGGAAGGAGCTGCTATGATCTCTGTTTTGTAATGCAGGCTGACGTTTTTTAAATTGTTGCCTGAGCAAGATGTTTTCAGGAGCTGTAACAGTATTACAGCACTAAATGTATATACAGTGGAAATATATCTTTTTATTGAAAAAATGGCACAGTATAGTACTTTTATTTAAAAATGCAGTCATATTCGAGACTTGAAAGCTAGAAAACGGTATGGCCAGAATAATATCATTCACGAATTCACTAATAATTCAGCAATAATAATAATTAGTAGTCAATAATATAGTAGTTAATAACATTAGTAGGTCTAGAGAGAGAGTACAATAGATATAAATGTTGACAATGCGAGCTGTCACGTGTCTCTTGTTATTTGTTCAATAACGCAGAATCTGTCAAAAGTCATTATTAAACAATCTTCACTATTAAAAAAAAAAAAAATCCAAAAATCTGCATCTTACTCACGCCTCGTGACTGAGTGCGAACTTCCTCAATCTCACTTTGAAGAAGGATAATATTTTACTGTAAATGCCACATGGCACTAAAACAGTCATAACCAAACACATGACTCTATCTAAAAGCTATAAAGAAGAAGATTCACTTACCTCTGTTTATCAGTCGCTGTTATTCAAAAAGAATGAACTACACCACTTCGTGACTTTTCCCAAATTGTCAGATCCATGAAATGCTCTGAATTACTTTTGGAAATGTGGAAAGTCAAGGAAATACATAATTAGACGTGAATGTTGCTTGTTATTTCCCTTGCCACACGCTTGAAAAGGTGCCTACAGGCGTCTGTATGAAACTGATTCACACTATTCACATTTCGCCTTCCCACACGTGTGTTTTCCAGGGGAGCGTTCTCAGTGTCATACCTGGTTACGCGCATGCGCTGTTGTGACACAAACAATATACACAAATATAATGAGGAAAAAAAATTAAATAAATAAATATAAGAAAAAAAATTATATATATATATATATATATATAGATTTGTTTTTTCTTCAAAAATGTAATTTTGTGTAACTTACGCGTGTGATTTGACATTATGTTCATATTATATCAAATGTCACGAAATTATATTCAAATATTATGTTTTAATGACTTTCCAGCTCAAACCTGAATCCTCAACTCTTATTAAATCACTTATTATGTCTCTCTGGGTGTATCCCGTTAAGTATTTCGAGAAACAACATTCTTCACTATAAAATTGTGAACTTTCCGTATGAAGTATAAGCTTACTCTATGACAACGACAGCGTCCGGATCCTTCCGTCTAGTATTTGTACTCACACGGACTAGTCCAGAAGAACACCGTCAAACGGTCGGGAAACGGATATGAAGTCTCTCCACCGCGTTTGGTAAGAGGATAGACAAACACTTTTGTCTGTTTGACACCTTAGTGCTTCGAATCAGTTCATTAGCATTTGCTCGAAATTTGTTTTGCCCATTCCCGGTATTGTTTTAACAGTGAGTGAGATCAGCGATCTTTTTTTTTTATTTTTATTTTTTGTATTTCCTTGTTTATGGCTGCTAACAAGCTAGCGCGTGGCTAGCAAACTACGCGTGTGCTAATTATGCGATTTTAGTGCCTTCGAGGCTTATATGAACACAAATAGTGCGTCTTATGGGGTTGACAGGTGCGAAAGTTTCGAGGAAGATGTTCAAAGTCAGCTGGCTAACAGTATGCGTGTAAATCAGCGCCAGTTGTCATTAGCTAAACTCCGTGAGCTCAGCGCTTTCTAGAAACGACGGCGCAGCGCAGATTATCAGCGCGTTCCCGCAATTGGCGGGCTAGCAATGGGTTTCTTAAATAACTATAATGATCGGAGACTTTCTGTTTTTTCTTACTTACTAAGAGTTGCGCTACGAACTGTATTATGGGGCTATTCACTCAAAACCCGTTTTTGTGTTTAAGAAAGCATTTAATTTTAAGCGTCGCGTTTGTAAAGCGCAGGTTTGAACACACCTGTTTCTAACACTTGTTTACGTAAAAAAAATGGAAAAGCAGCTACGTGGCTGTTCTGTTTGATATTATATTCATTATATTCAACGAAACTGTAAAAGAGGCGCGTGTAATTAGAATTTCGGTGCCTCAACCAATTCAAGTCATGTTTGATAAGCCCGCCTTCAATTTCAGACCCATTTAGTTTTAGAACGAATTAGGTCTTGCCGGCAAAAAAAAATAAAAAAAATAATAAGAAATAAGGCTTGTTCCCTATTTTTAGGTATTCTGGGGTGCAATGGACGACAGCAGCGCAGTGAAGCTCTTTGTTGGGAATCTGGATTTGGAAACCACACAAGATGACCTAATAGCACTTTTTGCCCCTTATGGAGAAGTGGTGCACATAACTGTACTGAGGCAGTTTGCCTTTGTCCATCTGCAGGGAGAAGGGGCTGCTGACCGTGCCATCCGTGATCTGAATGGTCGAGAGTACCGTGGCCGGAGCCTTGTAGTTGAGGAATCCAAAGGGAGGCCTCTCAATTCCACCAAAGTATTTGTTGGGAACCTGTGCGCTTCCTGTTCAGTTGAAGACCTGTATGATCTCTTCTCGGCTTACGGCAAAGTTCTTGATTGTGATAAAGTAAAGAGTAAGTATGTGTACGATGCACCTGTTTTGTATCAGTGTGTGTTTTTTGCCTTTATATAATGTTATTACGTGTTCTTTTGCAGCAAAGCCCTCCTCATTTACAGGCTACGCCTTTGTACACATGGAGCGCAAAGAGGATGCAGAACAAGCCATTGAGGGTCTTCACGGGACCTCGTTTATGGGGCGTCCACTTGCAGTGGAGCTCTCAAAAGTACAGCCGACCACAAACAAGGTCCCGTGTGCCAGCTGTGGTGCACATGGCCACTTTGCAGGAGAATGCCCGATTAACAGGCCTTCAATGGAGCACCACCAGAGTCAGGCTGCTGTCTTGGCTGCAGCCGCCGCCGCTGCTGCTGGACTTCCCCTTCAGGTGCAGCAGAGTGTCCACAACTCTTTCTACAACACTGCGAGCACTGACCCAACGTTTGCAGCTCTGAAAGACTTGACCACTTCCAGGGTTGATGGCAAACCTGTCAGCGCCGCGGTCTACGGTGCCCTGGCGAGTCAAGTCTACAGTTCTGTTGCAGACCAGGTGCTGAACAGAAGCCAAACTGCGGACGGCTACCCCACCGAAGGAGAGGCGCCGCCGGGCACTGCTGCCGTTAACCCTGCCTATGGAGCAAATTCCAATTTGTACGGTGCCAATTCAGCTTATGGGACCATGGGAGGCACAGAGCGTGACCCCCAAGCTGTCTTTGAAGCCGCTCGGGCACGATTCTTTGAGCAGGGACAACAAGTGCTGGCTGAACAGCAGGCAGTGACCAAATCTGACCGAGACCGAAGTCCTATACGGCGTTCGGCCCCATTACTGCCTGATCCAGTTCCCCAGCCGTTCTCCCAGACACGACCCAAACGACGGGCCCTGCTCCCAACACCTCCTGGTGGTCCAGAACTACCCGCAGTCAAAAATGGAGACCCAATTGCAAGGTGAAGGCATTGTAAATATTTTGCAACATAAAGAATCTCTAGTAAGATGGTTGTAAAATATATTTTTTAGATATTTATCCTAAAAAGCTATAGAAATAGAAACTATTATATACAACGTTAGAAATTGTTTTAATATTATATAACAAGTGTGTGTGTGTGTATATGTATATATATCTCCTAAAAATTAAATAACAGTATATGCAATACAGTATGTATTGTTTTGTCAATAAAACACATCTAAACTCTCCTTTCTCCATACCAGGTGCTATGCTGAGTACTACCAACAGTACCAACAGTACCAGCAGTACCAACAATACCAGCAGTACCAGCAATATCAGCAGTACCAGTACAGCTATCCACCACCACCACCCCCTCCGATGCCCATGATGCCTCCAGGCCCAATGGATGTGCAACAGATGGCCGCCCCTGGCACAACTGCTTCACCAAGAGTGTATGAGCCAACTTCAACACACAAGGAGCCCCTCCTACGCCGTCCTGATTACCCTCAGCAACACACATCTGAGTCCCCATATCGATAGCCCCCACCACCACCACCTCACGAGTGTGTGCACGCGTGTTTGGTTGTGAAAATGTGTGCGTGTGTCAGTTTTGGTCCTACATGACAAAAGAAACTGGAGGAAAGGGATAAATTGAATTATTACTACTACATCAAACCCGAATATTGTAGTATCGCAGTTATCTTTCCCCCTCATAATGTTAAATATCTCAATATGTGTAGAATGTAGACGTTTACAAGGCCATGAAAGTTTTGATTCTGAGCTCCTCTCGGTTTAAGTGTTTTTTTTTTTTTTTTTTGTTTGTTTGTTTTTGTTTTCCCCCGAAGTGCTCAGAATTACATCAGCTCTCACTTTTATAGATAAAATACTGTTTGGCCATTGTGTCGGGTCAAACATTCTCTGAAGTCAAATGACTGTGCCTTGTGAAAATAAACCTTTTTTTGTGTACAGACTTTTGTAAAACCAAGTATTTCAGATCAGGTACCGTTTTATTAAATTCATGGTTCAACAAAGGAGCAAGTCTCAGCCAAATATCTTAATCCAAATTGTTGTGAATATATTGTATTTGGCCTGGATTGATGTTAAATTTCACAGCGACTAGGAAGACCGCATAATTTAGCTAGAATGTACAGAGGACCTGTGTGAAGTCTGTGTGTGTGAGAGAGTGAGAACACAATGTTAACTGATCTCATAGCTTACACATGAGCACCAAAATCAAAAACCTTCTTCGTATATTCATATTGGAGTGAGGGAGGGCGTTTGGGCATATAAAGGTGAATTAGTACCAAACAAATCCACAAACCTGTACTTAAATGCTCTAACCACTGCCTCACTAGTGCAGATGGTTATACCTGCCCAGTTAGACAACATTAAAACTTATATTAAAATCATCTGTTAGAAAAGAGAGGGTAAGAATAGATTCATTGCAAAAGGGACACGCTTGTTTGTCACTCGAGAAGCTTATACGTTGTACTAAATGTTTTCCATTCGGATACCTCTACTGACTCTGAATGAGTTCGAGATGTCGTTGTTGCTAAATAGCAAACAGAACTGGTTCTATAGCCTGCCAGTAGCGATTATGCATGTTTTTCAGGATTTAAAGTGCAAACAACTGCCATCTCTGGCTTTGCATCCCTCTCTTACATGGACAGAATACTTGGGAGTATTGACTTATATAAGTACGTCTGGAAACCCCTCAAAAGACCTTAAGAGAATGAGGTTTTTACTTTCTTTTTGGGTTTTTTTCTGAAAGTAGCCCCATGCAATTACTATTATGTTTCTCTGACCATTTATTTTGTTCACATTTACATTTATCATAGTCTCTTTATCCTTAGAGTCATGTGAATTGATTTCAGGGGCTCTGGGGTGGAAACACTTAGTTATTTAGGGATGGGAAGTGTAAAACCTGTTCAGGCCTGACATATAGTTAGAGCAATTGGTTCTAAGAGTGAAAAAAAAAAAAAAAACGTGAAGTGCTTCATACAATTGTATTTTTTGTTCTTAAGGAAAAAAATGTGTTGTCCCAGTTCATGAGCATTTTAGGCAATTCAATTAAACATTCATGTTATGACATTATAAACTGAAAGTGTGTGAATAATTCATCCAGGTTAAAGTCTATGTATCTAGTGTGTAATGATTTAAATTGTAAGGTATGATCAAGAGAATGGTTTGTTTAATCATGTTATGTATGTCCTCTTTTCCTAGAATGCCCCTCAGGCAGTCTTCAGTCTTTCATTCCAAAGAAATATGGTGGGGTACACACACAAATCTCACTTAGCACATGTAACCCATAATTTCACCACTCTACATTCGATTTCATCTCTTAAACCTCACAGGCAATCATCCACTGTAGTGTTAATGTTCTCAATTTGATGTGTGATAGAATGCAGATGGAAAGGTGGTGGCGGTGTAGCTTTTTGCAGCACACCAGAACTCCACACAAATTATTCTACACATTAAATTATTTGATCTGTTTTGTATTATTATAAATAGTACATGTTTCTTGTTATTATTACTGCTGTTCCAGCCACATTTTCCCTTTTCGCTGACTACAGCTATAATGGCTCCCGGGCCTCAGGACGCCAAGTTGAGCATGACGGGGGAAGAGAATTAGCGCCCCACAATGCCTCGGACGTGCTCCCCACTAAGGTAAAGCCATTTGCCCCCAACCACGCCTGCACCTCAATTATACACTTCCCCATGATTCGAGATGGTTCTCACTGCAAAACACAAGATCCATGGTGCATGATTGGATTCAGATCCAACTCCTCCCATCTTACATATACCTAAACCTACCCGTCTCCACCCCCTGATCCCTAAACCTACCAATCGCCACCCCCTAGATGTGGATCCAACCACGTCCACTGGATCTTGTGTTCTGCAGTGAGGGGCTAATGCATGATTCTAGCACAGCTGCTTAGAGCAGCACAGATCATGTCCACATCAGTTTATACTGACAATACAGTCAACACAATGGGGATGGCACTTGTTTTCTGCTATGTGGTTGGATCAGTGCCTATTGAGGGGGATTTTTTTTTTTTTTATGGCCTGGAGCAGTAGAATCACCTCTTTCAGCTTCCCAAAATGCTCATGGTTTGGTATTTAAACAAACAAAAAAAAGCTTTTCTACTTACTGCATTGTTCATATTTATGTACTGACTCTTTTGGCCCCAAATTCTCATGATAAAAGGTTTTAGTGCCTTTGAGGTTTGTTTTTTCGCAGTATGCTTTTTCAAGATGAGCTGGAAATTAATTTCCAAGTGTTTTTTTATTTTTTTTAAACAATTCGAGGGAAGAATGGCTGACATTTGCCTTGGCTTGTTCTCTGGCATTTAGTCTTTTTGAAGCACTTCCAGTTGGCGAGATGAGGCGCTTCAACTGTGCTTTGAGTACTTAAGAAGGGTGCAGAGATGACGAAAAGTAGGGCAGTGGTCTTGTAGGTGAGTAACCAATGCGTCCAGCTCACATCCACCTCAACTTTATGCCTACTGCCACAATTTTAGCTTCACTAGATCAAAGATCCCACTGCAACACTCTGATTTCAGTTTTCACTCTTAGGAAAAGGTTCATCTGTTTTCCTGCCAAATTTAGACTTTTGACTATTGTAGGGATTATTTTTTCTCCGTTCTTTTAGGGTAAGAATTGAGCATGATTTTGTATGTTCATAAGAAGGAAGTAACAAGTCTTTTTCAGTTTAACCTAGGGACAGTCTGCTATGAATTTGTCAGAAAAAAAATTGGTGAGTGTTTGTTAAAGGTAAGCCTATTCAGTCACTCCAAACATTACTTAAATCATGTTCCTGTCTATAATTAACATTTTTCGAAATCAGTTTATTCATTCCTCTAATCTTCAAAAAGGCTTTAACCTCAAATTTTAGAACTGAACACTCTTTACAATTATGCGTATTGATTTTCTGACTTTCTCATAATCTTCCAATGACCTAAAGCTTCATCTCTAATTTAGAGGTGCTTTTTGAAAAGTTGGACAGTGGAGCATTACTTGTAGATAAACTATGATTGTAGGTTATCAAGAACTGAAATACTCAGTGATTCAGGGATGTTCGAGTATCATTGATCTTTTTTTCTAGGTCTGAACGGGCAACTTTCATTGTAGTTTATGTAATTGTCAAAGTCAGAGGGATCTAAATCCTAATGTTTTTTTATTTGCAAACTGGCTTTAGTGCCATGATATTTGTATTTTCTTCTTGTGAAGTTCAATAAATGATGCTTAAATCATATTATGTGGTCTTGTTTTTTTTTTTCTCATTCTTTATTTTCATGTTCAATTGATTTGTTTACATTTTATAAAACTCTAAATGCATAATCAAAACCTTTTTTTTTTTTTTTTTGCATGTGAGGGAAACCTTACATGTCATAGACTAAAGTTGATTAACTCTTTCTGGATTTTAATTATGCTGAATGAACGTATTTTGTTTACCTAATACTCAGACTTAACGCTGGTCATTCTGAACCGTTCTTAAATCCCGCCCATAACCTTTTATGAAATGAAGTTGACACCAAATACTGCAGCGGTCAATCACTCATATTGGGTCCCGTTCCTTGTTGAGTTTGAGCACCAGCTGCAACTCATCAGCCGGTGGGAGCAGTTACCGCAGACAGGGGTCTGTCTTCTCTCTCCAAACCCACACGGGACTCTGACTGTACGGTACGGGGCTTGTATGTTGAATTAAGAAGTAGAAAATAAGGTTGTGTAGGTTGAGGGGATACCAAGCACCCCACGGAAGACGGAAAAATGACAGCGGTTGAAACGCAAGTGCAGTACAGTTCTTACATGATGACTACGACTGAGGAATACATGACCCAAGAGGACGACTGGGATCGCGACCTGTTACTGGATCCGGCCTGGGAGAAGCAGCAGCGGAAGGTAAAAACTCACGAGTGCTTTTTGTGCTCATTACTTGCTTTTGTTTATAAAGGTTTACGTCAAGTGAATTTAAATATTAGTATAAAAAGATGATGTATAGTTGTTCGTTTAATGGGTGAGTAGGCCTACTTTTTGGAATGCAAAGCAGTATTGGAATGTCAAATCTATTCGAATGTTTCATTCGGTGTCTACAAGTGACAGATCTGCTCTTCATGCACCGCTCAGCAGCACGGACCAATCAGCTGCGACCTCGTTTACTTGAGCAGTGAAAGTACTTGAATAATTTTGTATTCATGTTTAATTTCAACATGAACCCGTTTGGTTGGAATATAATTCTTATTAAAATTTGTTAATGTTAATATGACTGCAACAAAATAACTGTTGTAAATTAGATGAAAATAGCCTATGTCATGAGTGTATGACAGTAACTATAGCACATTAGACATAACTACACCAAAGTGACAGTAACAGCTGAGCAGATGAGGCAACAGTGCATTACAGAGAACAGACAGTGTTCAGAATGGACGGAAGTGGTTAAGCACTGAGAGCTGCAAATAGACCCCACAACTAAAAATATGGGACCCATCCTGTCCCCCAGCCCGTTAATCCAAGCAGTTTGTTCATCATCATCTGTTGATTCTAGTTAAATGACTGATGGTACATGTGAGAGGTGTTTATTAATAAGCAACGATTTGACATGATGACCTTGCAGATTTATTTATATCCTGTTGAGGGCACAAACATTTTTCTTTCTGAAACACTGACTGAAACACATATTATAGCTTTGTGAGTTTCAGTTTGGTTGGGACCAAGTCTAAGAAACTGACACTTTCAATGAACAGGTTACAAAATATGACCTGATGGACCAAAAACGTTGGTCAGGATGTCAAACTAAATTGTACACAATATGGTTTTAGTTTTCATTTTATGCAGATCTTTGCAACGCTGTTGTAGTTTAATGTGGTTTAACTGTGATTTGTGAAAGTTGACTACTTTCATTCTAGATTAGTTTTATGTTCTATAATAGTTTGTCAGACATATTTAAAAGCCCTCCCAAAAAAACATGCATTAATGCCTTTTAATGATTAAAAAAAAAAAAAAATCAGAGAACCATATTTGTAGAGTTTTTTTATGGTACCATGTTTGTAAAATGCGACAGCAGTTTTTTTCTAGTCAAAATAGCCTTTTAAAAATATAAGCTACTCAGTAAACATTTGTTTTGGTACTTTGTATTTCAATTGCCCATAAAAAATGAAATTTCAGAATGATTGTGTAATTTTTAATGCTTTCTAGAGGGTAAATTATGTGAACTCTTGGCATAGTGGCTACGTGGTGGAAGCTAAAGGGGATCTAAATAAAGCTTGAACACAGTGTTTTTGCACCCAAATGTGAAGCGTTCTGTCCATGCAGAACTGTCATGCTTCACAATTCTGTTCAGAAAGACCTCAGGAAGTGCTAATATCACAGCCTTCCTAGCATTTAACCATTAATGTGCTTTATGTTATTCCTTTAAGCCTACCTGCTTCAGAGAATTACTCGAGTCCTTAGCATCCTCGTGCTTTGGTATCTTGGTTACGTACCGTTTATTAGTTCAATCCTGAGACTATGTAGAGACTGGAGAGTAGTTTTCTTGTGTCTGTTAACTAACGTCAGATCCTGCAAGGGAAGCCAAGTGGACCATTAAGTTTTGAGAAGCAAGAGATTCTGAGACATGCTGAATATTGTTGTTTAATTCTGTATTTATTATAAATTTCTATGTTGTGTCACACCCCCACACCTCTCATGGATCTCATGGATCAGTTTGAGGCATGGTGAATGTGGTCCAGGCCTCATCCAGTTACCTCCATCAGCTAAATTTCCAATGTGAGGATTTTGTGGAGATTGTATCTGTAGTTTCTAATAAAGTATTGGACACTTACCTGAATTTTACTATTATTAGTAGTATTATTATTGTTATTATTATATAAGATGTCTGCTTAGTGTGCTGAATAGTATCCTATGTCACCTAAGTACACTTTTTCCATTTTCCTTTCATTTTCCTTTTTAACTAAAAGTTTGGAAGTGGGTGTATAAAAGTATGCATATTTCATATGATGAAATTTGTGTATTTCATTTGTCTTTTATTAGGTCTGCAAATTTATTTTTTCATGCTGATTAGAAAGCCTAATGCTTAGTGCAGAACCTGAGGGTTTCAGATAGGTGTGCACATTCCTCAGGCACACGGTAGGGGTGCGGAAGGGGTCGGAGGTGGGAAATGGGGGGGTGAAGAAAGTCATGAGTACGATCGAATGGCAGTTGCTATTCCAGAAGAGGTGTCCTTCTAGGGGAGCTTCTATAAACTACCTAATGAAAGCAGGGGGGCTGCGGATAGTTTACTGTAGGAGACCAGGTCAGTCAGGTAAACTTATTTCAGGCTGGATTTGACTTTCATGGCCATGTAAATGAGAACAATACTAGAGGGTGGGACATATAATGGGACAATAATAATTGGTTGCAGGTCATGAGTTTCTGTTAGTCAATCCCATTTAAAAAATGAGATTCCAAAAAGGGATTTTTTTTGCAGCGATGCCACAGAAGAACAGTTTTTGTTTCACTAAAGAACCTTTAAATGAACTGGGGTTTTTCAGTTTTTTCTTGGTGTAAAAACAATTTAAAAATCTAAATAACCTTTTGTATAATGGAAAGGTTCCATGGATGTTAAAGGTTCTTCATGAAACCATGGATGCCAATAAAGAACCTTTATTTTTAAGAGTGTAGGTGTCTTTGAGTCTATATTACTTATTTTGTTCTGAAAAATGGTAAAATGTTGGAGAAAGGTGGTAAGGTGAATTTAAATAGTTTATATTGCTTTGTGTATGCACATTTATTAAGTGGTGAACTGGCAGCTAAATGACAGCATGTAAGTCAGATGCCTAGGTTACAGATTTACCTAGGCTGCAGCTTTAAATACCAGGCCTTCAAATGTTAAATATCATGTTACCAGAATCCTATGTTCAGCCCTTTCACCTGAATGTGCCGTAACCTGCTCTACGACTATCTCAGAGTTAGTTTCTATCAGTAAATATGTTGTGACCTCCTGGCCAACATATACGAAAACATCTATGTATCCTGTTAGTGCCAATTGCAGGGGTGATATTATTTCACAGGCAGGTAGTGTTCCCATAAGTTAACTAAAATTAAAACCATAGAAAACATTTTTGTTGCTTGATACAAAATAAACATTGACTGAATCAAAATACAAAAATCCTTAAACTTATTTTATATCAGCTAATTGCCAAGTAACTAAAATTAAAGTTAAAGCAAATTCTAAAAACATAATCTAATTCAAAATATTAACAAAAATTATTGTAGTATATCAATTAATGATACTAACACAGGTTCTCATTAATGTTTATTAACATAATCTGCCAGATGGTAATTTCGTATATAGTTATTGATGCTCATCTCACCTGAAGCACTGCTTTGGACTTTCTATATTTATGTTTTGGGGAAACTTTAGTTTGACAGTCGACTAAAGTGATAGTACTTACAGTACTAGCACATCTTTCGTAGATGTCTGGTTCACAGAATGACTTTGGATAGAACTGAAACACATCTGCAGCCATCTAAAATATATTGAGTATAAATGCAACAGATTTACAGTAAAATTTTATTTAAGTTTGGACGGAAGTTTTATAATTTTAAGGCAGTGTCAAAAAGCAGTTATGTTAATAAGGAAATCCTTAGTAGCTTCAGTAATTTCTTCCTGCTGCTGTAAAAGAGGATGTGTGATCCAATGGAATGTGCTTGTGGCTATTCTGTCATCTGTAGAGCATAAATAATCTGGCAGCAGTTTTGATCAGCTAACAAGAGTGAGACTGTAAAGTAGAATTTTCCCTGAAATTTCTTAATGGGTAAAACATTTGCAATAGTCTTTATTCCTAATGTTCTTTTTTTCTGTGCATATTCATGTTTATGTGTTTTAAAAAGGAAATAGTTGCTCACAATGGTGTAAAAATTGGTGTAGAAACAGTTTTCACTCAGAAATTGCTAGTAAATTTCACAAATACAAAGAAATATGGGAAGTAACATTGAATTTGACATTAAATTTTAAATTAGAAGGACTGAAATAGTATTTTCTTCCATTTTTACTATTATATATATATATATATATATATATATATATATATATATAGCCAAATGTGCAAATAAGTTTTATTAAAATATTAAATGTTGGAATAATATATACATAGATCTAAATCTAAATCTGCTTTGTGCTCTGTGGCCCTTTAGTTTATACAAATATACAATGACATGTTGAATATATAATCTGTGTGTTTGCATGTGTCGATGTGTGAATTGTAAAGTCTTCACTTTAAACAATGCCCTGTCATGATAGCAGCGGGACTGCAGTCCGCTGACTCATTAATGCAAAGCTTTTGCACAGATGTATGTATGACAGGAATAGTTGAAGTGATGATGTAACTGGAGTGCCAATGGATGGCAAGGCTAAAATAAATCCTTGGTGATAGAGAGCATCTCTGCTGTAGTCTGACATTAGAAACAGAACTTAAGATCAAGATTCAGCTGGAATCAACAAAGTGTGTTGCAGCAACATATATTTGCAGGCTATTTTGAATAGTTGTTTGCACCTCGATTCTTTTAGTTCATTAAGTTGTGCAAGACTTCTTTATAGATGTCTTTATTTTCCCTTTTTTAAATTTATATATAGATTTTAAGCTATTGAAATATACATCAATCAAAGCTGACTAGCATTCATATATATGAAAAGTATGATTTGGCAAAGTAAATTTGTATAAACATTTAAATTGTCTTAAAGAGTGTGTACATCAACAATGCTAAAGCAATTAGCATGTGAAAAAATAAATGAAAGCATCACCAACATGCCAGGTTATTTCTGTACAACCAACCTGTTGCTTGACTAAATATTTATACCCCCATTCACAATGTAGCGAGTTCAAGGACGTCCAAGAAAAATGTTTCATATTCCTGGTGCACATACTTGGGTGGCCACTAAAATAATTGCCCTTTTCATTTCTTGAATCCATGTTATGTCATTCAGTCTCCAATTTAAAATAACACTCAGTGAAGTTTATTGCTTTTGATTATAACTGTATGTTTTATGAGGATGGTATGTACAATAAATGGCTCAGTGTCGTGGAACATCACACATTTTTTCTCGCTGTAGTGTTTTGAGCGTCTGTTCCAGGAATGCTGTGCTTTCAGCTGTCTGCCGGTGTCTCATGGCTCCCCGATATAGCTTTCTTCACTCCCCCTCTCTGCCTCTCCTCCTCCTCTTCATCTTCACCTCCCCCTCCCAGGCTAATTTTAGTGATCTTTGGCAGAGGGGGGTGATTTGAAGTGCGGCCACCTGCTGCAAAAGGGTCTCCGCTTCCAAACTTACATCAAATTACGTTGGGCCTTGGCATTCTTCAGTCACCTTACTCGCTCTCTGTCCCCTTCTCTCTCTTAAGCTGGGGCTCCCAGTGAAGCATGTACAGTCAACGCTGCTTATAGATCCAACTATGTGTAGATCAGGGACAGAAATGAACCTTTGCTCAAAGCAAAAATGCCACTCAAAAAATAAATAAATAAATAAATAAATAAATTTGGAGACAAATGCCCTCAGTATTTTTTTAAAATTATTTTAATTTATTTTATTTTGTCTGTTTTATTTCATGTTATTATTAAAATTATTTTTACAAAATGAATTATTTGACATATAATTAAATTATTTCACGTAAAAGGATGACATCCTCTGTTTCTATATGACCACATTATAAACAAAATGAAACATGATACAAAATGGTGTAACTGGATGATGTGTAAATGGATGACTGCTTAAGACTTCATTTATTTTTTTTTACCTTCAGACCTTCACTGCCTGGTGCAACTCTCACCTGCGTAAGGCAGGGACACAGATCGAGAACATTGAGGAAGACTTCAGAAATGGACTCAAACTCATGCTGCTGCTGGAGGTTATCTCAGGTAAGCGTCTCACTGGATCTGTCGATGAGACTTGTGCTCAGTGACCCATATCAGTGTTCTGTTCATGTGTTACATTGACTAATATCAGCTTCGCACCTGTGGAACTGTATGGATGTTAAAGAAATATACTTTTAAGGGAGTATGTGAGATTGGACTGTGGTCCGTTTATTAGTTGTGGGTTTGTATTCTGCATTTCCCATATGTGACCCTGGACCACAAAACCAGTCATAAGGGTTAATTTTTTGTAATTGAGATTTATACATCATCTGAAAGCTGAATAAATAATTGTCTGAGATACAAGTATTTGAAAATCTGGAATCTGAGGGTGCAAAAAAAAAAAAAAAATCTAAATATTGAGAAAATCGCCTTTAAAGTTGTCCAAATGAAGTTCTTAGCAGTCCATATTACTAATGAAAAATTAAGTTTTGATATATTAACGGGTAGGAAATTTACAAAATATCTTCATGGAACATGATCTTTACTTAATATCCTAATGATTTTTGGCATAAAAGAAAAATCGATAATTTTGACCCATACAATGTATTTTTGGCTATTGCTACAAATATACCCGTGCTACTTATGACTGGTTTTGTGCTCCAGGGTCACATATTTCATACACCGTGTGCCCAATTATGCAAGTTGATATTCTGGTCATATTTTTTTCCAAGAACATTTTACCAATTCCAAACCACATCAATCTTAATAACTACTATTGACTTTGTATTTAATCATTTATAAGTGATATATAATTGTCCATGAAGGCTGGAAGTCTTAAAACTTGGAAGGCTGAAAACTCCTAATATTCAGGTGTGCCGAATTATTAGGTTTATCAAGAATATCAACTTGCCTAATAATTCGGCACACGGTGTATCTACAGCTTTCAGGTTCCCAAATGTAGCTCATGTAAAGATAATGTGACCATTATTACTCTACACGTCCCCCATTAACAGTCTCACGTGAAGCAAAGGAATATTTCTATACATGTCCTTATGGTATGATTTGGTGTGTCTGTGTATGTTATATCAGGTGAGAGACTCCCTAAACCAGATAAAGGCAAAATGCGTTTCCACAAAATCGCCAACGTAAACAAGGCCCTGGATTTTATCAGCAGCAAGGGAGTGAAACTGGTCTCCATCGGTGCTGAAGGTGAGGCTTAACAAACCTCTTCTGCTTCAGTTTCTCTAATATAAGCACCTTAAGCCCCTTTATTCTTTTCCTTTTCCCTTTCCATAACTGTTTTTTCTGGCTGTTCTAACTTGCAGAGATTGTGGATGGTAATGTGAAAATGACCCTCGGTATGATCTGGACCATCATCCTGCGCTTTGCAATCCAGGATATCTCAGTGGAGGGTGAGAGGCTCCAAACATCTGACACATTAGCACCTCTATAGAGTAGTGTTTTTTCAAGGTCCACTCTTTTATGTCACACTGGTTGGTGTGAAAGCTGAGTTGAACTTTTATTGACACCTAGTGGAGTAGATGAAGCATCACAGGAAGGTTTTTAGTTTCCAGTGCCATTGTAGAAGCTATTTTTATGTAGTTATTAGTATTTGGCTTAGTGTTAGTAAATTCACACCTGCTCGACACCACACAGAAATGGTGCGTAAAAGATCTGAACATTTTGTTCTTTTATGCATATGCCTATATAACACTATATACCATAATAATAATATATAATAAAATTGATTAGTTAAATTATTGTGATGGCAAAATTAAGCTTTGCAATGCATCAAGGCCTTTTTTTCATTCTGCAGCATTTTTTTTAATTTTGTTGTTTTAATTTAGTTTTATTTTAGTGGAATATACTGATAGGAATTAAATAAAATTCATAAATTGAATCTGTCCTTTTAACTATGCCTGTATTCCTATATTTCATAGGCAAATTTTATTTTGAATTCACACTGTATTGGTTAAATATTTATTGGTTAAAAATAAATATATAAATAAAATAACAAGGAAAATTGCCCTGGATTTCGGCATTCTCGTGATGTTCAGACAAACAAAGCTTCGAATGTCATAGATAACATGCTTTTGGCAAAACGAATCAAGCTGCAATAAGGTGCTTTAATGTGAAATGTGTTTTTTGACACAAGCTTTGGAGTTTTGGTGTCGAATGTAATATCACTAATAACTCCTTTGATAAAATTATTGAAAACAGCCGCATAGCTCGTATTTCTTTTTATTATACATTACCATTATTCTGAGCACCAGTAGTAAGGCTATTTGTTTGCAAGCTTAACAATTTAATTAAATTCATGGGTGGGGATTATGCTAATTATGAATTTGCATGCAAGTGTTCATCAACATGCACACATTTAAATAACAACTCTGAGCATTTGTCAATCCAGAGTTCTATTTTACAAGCACGTTTACTCATATATTTATGAAAGTTTCATGAATGAGGTCAACTGAGCATACCTTTAAATTGAAGGGTTTGGCATCATATTTTGTGTAGTCAGTGAAAGTGATCTACTGACCTTTTTTCCTCACAGAGACCTCTGCTAAAGAGGGCTTGCTGCTGTGGTGTCAGAGGAAGACGGCCCCCTACAGGAATGTCAACGTGCAAAACTTCCACATCAGGTGATTTCTGCTTCACTCCTGTTGAGAGAACAGCATGTTGGCTTCATTTCACAAGCTTTTACTCTGTTTAACCGTTTACGGCTCCTGTCGCACATGTGTACATTATCTCTCTTTAAAAGCCATCCTTCGTATTATCCATCATGCTTCACATGCTTCTAAACTCTCCCATGCAAAACACTCATCGTTTTGTTAATCATTTCCAACTTTTTTTTCTTGTTCTTTCTCCCTGTGTTCTTCCTTTGCTTGTGGTCTGTGTCTTAGTTGGAAGGATGGCCTGGCTCTCTGTGCCCTCATCCACAGACACAGACCTGACCTCATCGACTACTCCAAACTGCGCAAGGTGCCATCGCCCCGTTTCTCATAATGCATCTCTGCCTTCTTTTTGTTCATTTGCTATCTGTCCATTCATCTGTTATGTTTCAGTAAAAACTCACCTTTTCCCTTACACTATACCTGTCATCGCAGTCCTGTTGGTAACTAACTTTGTCTCTTTGGCTGTGAATGCACAGTTCTTAAGTGGAAAAAAGTCTAATTTGTTTTGTTTTATTTACCTCTATGATGTTATTGCCACCCGACTAACAAAAAAGCAAGTATTACCTTGTTTATTGGTTATCTTACCATGGTAATACCATGTTTCTTTCTGAACATCTATTATGGCTTTACAATGATTTTAATATCATGGTATTCCCTTGAAGTATTTTAGAGTACCATGTAATGTATCATGGTACATAAATATGATAATCACGGTAAATATCAAAGGGCTATGATGTTGTCACCTAGCACAGAACTTCTTTGTAAATATTTTAACTGAATTTATCTAAAATGTTCTTAGACATGAATTCAAATTTTGCTTGATTAATTATGTTACTAATGATCTGCAGTGTATATAAAATAGCATGTGCCACATTCAAACATGGTGATTATGAAGTGTATGGGTATGAACAATATGTTTGCATGAGGAATGGTATATCGTTAACTGTCTTTTCTAGCAACTTTCAATTGTAGACTGTGGAAAAATGTTTCTTTATTTACCTTTTTTTCATTGAGTTTCTTCCTGGCTATGTCTGCCCTTACAGGATGACCCTATTGGCAACCTCAACACTGCTTTTGAGGTAGCAGAGAAATACCTTGACATCCCTAAAATGCTTGATGCAGAAGGTATGAACTCTGAGAATACAATGTGATATCATGTTTCACATTGTAAAAATAAAATGGTTTCAGGAAATGTTTAATGTTTGTCTCCATATCAGACATTGTGAACACTCCGAAACCCGATGAGAAGGCTATCATGACCTATGTGTCATGTTTCTACCATGCTTTCGCTGGAGCAGAGCAGGTAAGGGAGTTCTTCTGGAGACGAACATCTGTAAAGGAAGGAGAGTTGCTCCTTTTAGAATGTAATTGCCCACCTTGTTTCCCCTTTGTAATCAGTCACACTGTCCTCCAGGCTGAGACAGCAGCTAACAGGATCTGCAAAGTGCTGGCCGTGAACCAGGAAAATGAGAAGCTGATGGAAGAATATGAGAAACTGGCCAGCGAGGTAAGAAAACTCAAATTCTCTTTTAGATGGGCAATTTTTTGTTAATTTTTCTGAGTCTTGGTTCTCCCCATGGTTTTGACCTTAGCTTCTGGAGTGGATCCGTAGGACCATCCCCTGGTTGGAGAACCGCGTGGCCGAGCAGACCATGCATGCCATGCAGCAGAAGCTAGAGGATTTCAGGGATTACCGTCGTGTGCATAAGCCACCCAAGGTTCAGGAGAAGTGTCAGCTGGAGATCAACTTTAACACCCTACAGACCAAGCTGAGGCTCAGCAACAGGCCTGCCTTCATGCCCTCTGAGGGCAAAATGGTTTCAGTATGTGCTGCTCCTTTTCTCTTAACATTTGTATACAGGGTAAATTACCTTGGCTTTCAAGTACCCCACAGACAGAGTTAAAATTAAGTAAGTTCTACCTGGGCTCTTCCCCTGCAGGACATTGCGAATGCCTGGAAGGGTCTGGAGCAGGTAGAGAAGGGTTATGAGGAGTGGCTGCTCACAGAAATCCGTCGTCTGGAGAGACTGGACCACCTGGCCGAGAAGTTTAAGCAGAAGTCTACTTTGCACGAATCATGGACCACAGGTATTAATCACTACCTCTCTGATCGTACAGTCAGCCATTGTCACTCTACACTGAGAACTGACATATTCCTTCTCATTATGTTTTGTAATGCTCAACACAGGAAAGGAGGAGCTGCTGTCTCAGAAAGACTATGAGTCAGCCTCTCTAATGGAGATCCGTGCTCTGATGAGGAAACACGAGGCCTTTGAGAGTGACCTGGCTGCTCACCAGGACAGAGTGGAGCAGATTGCTGCCATTGCACAGGAGCTCAAGTAAGATAGATGCACCTCAGCTCACTTGAAATACGAAGAGTAAATTCTTATAGAGTTTACAGTAGGTAATTGTAATGATTATAAAGATGTGCTGCTCTTTAGTGAACTGGACTATTATGATGCTGCTACCATCAATGCCCGGTGCCAGGGCATCTGTGACCAGTGGGACAACCTGGGCACCCTGACCCAGAAAAGGAGAGAATCACTGGAGGTACATGTATATGATAACATCTTGGCTGTTACGGTATAACTGTCCTCCTCAATTGTCTAAACACTTGAATTGAGAATGCGGTCAAACTAATGTAGATTCCACTTCCAGAAACATTAAGACTCTTTTGCACATTTAGCCAATGAAGAGTATGATTAAAATATACAATTTACAGTAGATAAAGTATGTGGGGTCGCTGTAATCTTTGTCTTTCTTTGCCATAGCGTGTGGAGAAGCTTTGGGAGACAATTGACCAGTTGTACCTGGAGTTCGCCAAGCGGGCAGCACCCTTCAACAACTGGATGGACGGAGCTATGGAAGATCTGCAAGACATGTTCATTGTTCACTGTATTGAGGAGATTCAGGTAAAAGACAAACACTGAATGCTTGAAGGAGTGCTTATCTTTTTCAATGACATTGCAAACTGGCTTTAGTATCTTATCAGTCTGTTATGGGAGAAGGCTGTTGGTGTTGTTCTTCTGTAATAGACTCCATTTTTTGTACCATCTTTCAATTGTCTCCTTACACATCATGTCTTAACGTCATTTTGTTCTTTCCTGCTATTTTCTGCTATTCCTCAGAGTTTGATCACAGCCCATGACCAATTCAAGGCCACCCTACCAGAAGCTGATAAGGAACGCATGGCCATCATGGGTATTCATAATGAGATCCAGAAGATAGCTCAGACATACGGGATCAAGGTAGTGGGCGAGAATCCCTACACTGTCCTTTCTCCTCAGGATATTAGCAACAAATGGGAAGCTGTAAGTACTTTACAATCTTTATTTTACCATTTCAGCTTTATCAGCAAGATGGCTCAATGTATTGTGTTCTTTGAGCTAGGAGAAGTCCTTTCCCACTTCTTCACTGAGGAATGTTGCTTCCTTCCTAACAACAGGTGAAGCAACTGGTCCCAATGCGTGACCAGATATTGCAGGAGGAAGTAGCCAGGCAGCAGTCCAATGAGAGGCTGAGACGCCAGTTCGCTGCTCAGGCCAATATCATTGGACCCTGGATTCAGACCAAGATGGAGGTGTTTCTCCGTACAACTCACTCACAGTAGCTACATGTCACATGCTATGAAAAAACTAAAACTACTAAGTCTTCCTCTTGTTTAACAGGAGATCAGCCATGTGTCAATTGATATTGCCGGTTCTCTAGAGGAACAGATGAGCAATCTGAAAACATATGAGCAGAACATCATTAATTACAAATCCAATATTGACAAACTGGAAGGAGACCACCAGCTCAGCCAGGAGGGTCTTATCTTTGACAACAAGCACACCAACTACACTATGGAGGTATTGACAATCAGCTATTTTCTGTTCATTCTGAAATGTATTTCCTCTTTGAAATTTAAATGCCATTAAGGTAACGTGTTTTGCACAATTAGACTTCTAAGTCCCTTTAATCTCACCTTCCATATAAGGCATGATTCCTATTTTCTAATTATTTAAATTATCTAATTATTTATTTTAGCATGTGCGTGTGGGATGGGAGCAGCTCCTCACCACTATCGCCCGCACGATCAACGAGGTTGAGAACCAGATCCTGACCCGTGACGCCAAGGGCATCAGCCAGGAGCAGCTGAACGAGTTCAGAGCCTCCTTCAACCACTTTGACCGGGTTAGCAATACATGGACTCTTTGGTTTCATCTTTAAATAAGCAAAGTTATGCAACTTTATCCAAACTGTAGAGTAAACATGTTCTTTTTTTGTATTTGCAGAAGAGGAATGGCATGATGGATCCTGATGACTTCCGTGCTTGCCTAATTTCTATGGGTTATGATCTGGTGAGTGCATTTAGTCCTGGTCAGAGTACGACCCTCACTGCTTTTTTCTTTGCTTTACAATAATACAGAAACACAAGGATGAAAAATCAACTTTCTTTTACATGAACTCTTCCATCATTTTTTTAGGGTGAAGTTGAATTTGCACGCATTATGACTTTGGTGGACCCCAACAACACAGGAGTTGTCACCTTCCAGGCCTTTATTGACTTCATGACCAGGGAGACAGCCGAGACAGACACTGCTGAGCAGGTCATGGCCTCCTTCAAGATCCTGGCTTCTGACAAGGTAATTACAAACTAAGAACCACTAAAAGAACCTATAGGAGAATCTGCTAAACATGAATCCTGTTGTCTAATCACTCATTTTTTTCTACTATGTTCTGCAGCTGTACATTACAGTGGAGGAGCTGAGGAGGGAGCTGCCCCCAGAACAAGCTGAATACTGTATCAGCCGCATGACCAAGTACATTGGTGGTGATGCTCCCCCAGGCGCCCTTGATTATATCTCCTTCTCCAGTGCCCTGTATGGAGAGAGCGACTTGTAGAGCCCTTCCTGACATGTACACCACCCACAACATCCCCTACACCCTACTCCTAAATTCATGAAACCCTTAAATATCTAACTCCAGGAACGATGTCAGATGTAATGGACTGCTGTGCTGCAGTGATTTAGTCCTGTACGTCACCAGATGATATCCCGTGACACCCATCAGTTGCTGTCTGATCTTGTTAGTGGTCCATCTCTTATGTTGTGAAAAATTGTCTCACAAGCCAATAGTGGTTGAAGAGTACAAAAACCTGACAGAATATCATTCTTTACATTGGCACTGTTAATAAGAGACAGCTCTCCCTTCATACAAATGGCTTACATTTTGAAGGAAGAAAAATAAATGACCCTAAAAAAATATATCTTGTGTATTTTGTTGTATTTTGTTAATCTAAGCATACATATTTTATATATATATATATATATATATATCATCTTCGGCAAATCTAACCTGTTCCTGGTAGTGGTTTCTGCAGTTACTTAAAGGCTGAAGGTGAAGTACATATAACATTTGCTATATTTTACAATTTTTTTTTTTATAAAAACTGTGCAAATAACAACAACAAATAAAACACAAATAAAAAAGCATACAAAATGTAAAAGATAAATAGATAGATGCATATTATATATATATATACATACATACATATATATATATATATATATATATGCATAATATTAATTAAAATAAACATATAAAACCACACCAAATGTAAAAACATACATATGATGTAATTTGATTTAAAAAATATTGTAAAAAAAATTGCTTGCAAATGAAAGAAACACCAAACTAGTAAATGACACACAGGTGGAAGAAATTAGATCATAATGAGCACAAGCAAAGGATAATGGGAAATGTAGTCCATGACATAATGGTAAAGGACTTGGGAGGAATGCCCTCTGGAGGAGCTCATGGGCACTCCCGCTGGAGATCGTGACAGACAGGCTCCGACGAGACTCACCCACTGAAGATAAGAAGTGAGACTTCTGCCAATCCAGTCCATCACATTGAAGACAATGAATGAACACAAAGGTACGAAGATGTTATCTACAAGATGAAAAATTATGAAAATCACAGTGCTTTGACAAGCATAATGCATGTGCTTGATATCTTGTGCAGACTCACCTTTCCCGTCAAATAAGCCAGAAGGTTTTGTATAATTGCTGGAAAAATGGACAGTGTGACGGCAAACACACGTCATACATAAACCCAAATCTATAATAAATAAATAAAATAAATCCAACTATGCACTTACTAATTCTTTTAAAATACATTTAGTGAATTTTTCCTAATGGTGGGTAAATAAACAGAAAAGACATTCACTATAGGGTACTTTTTTTGAAGACCTGTGACAGAGTTGACCAGTGGGTTCCTGTTTGAGCTCATTCAGCTTTTTACATGCTTCAGTTTCACCTTCAGTGTCATCAGATCCATTGTCAAAATTATTCAACTTCACTTCAACAATCTCTGTAGCAACAACAAGTACAGCAAAATTCATGATTTAGAAGAACCAACAGTGAGTGGCTTTCCTGGAATTTGTGTAATTTGTCCAAACAATGGAAAAATATACAATGTGACATACCAGAACTATTTGCTGATGGCTATTTCATTGTAGTTTTAGTGGACACATTTTCCAAAATAAGTTGGGCAAATCTCTGTAATAGCTATATAACAAGGAATTTCACTTAGTACAAAATCAGATATAATTAGAATGCTGTTGTGCTAATAATGTACTATTTTCATACAATTTATAAAATTAAAAAAAATAAATAAAAAAAGTAAATGCTTTTGTTAATGACAAGTAAAAAGAAATCATGATGTCCGGTGGCAGCTACCAGATGCAGAAGTACGAGGTAACAGCATAAAGTAAGGAGAGTGGCCGGCACAGGGGGTTATGAAATATCCCAGGGCAGAACTCTCTGAATGGATTTCAATTAAAGATTGCATAAAACACATCTGTCAGAATAAATGGGTTTTTCTCAGACTGCTAATAAAAAAATACCAATTATTATTATTTTACTTATTTAAGTAAAAAAGGTATGATGTGAAGTAAGGCTGCACAGTTAATTTAAACAGCAAAATTCTGAGCCCTTTTATGTACAGTGAGAATGCAAAAGTACTGTTTGGTCTAGACACTGAACAGACACTGGACTGTGAAATGAAGCACTGAGGCTTTGGTAGTCTCCAGACTTGGCTCAGACTGAAATTGACCTATAATTGAATTTAGGGGCTGGAACATGCTCAGGACTGGACTCTGGGAACGAAACAGACTCAATGGCTGATGCTGACTCTGGAGCAGGTTTCACTGAGACAGATAGAATGGATTCATGATTTTGTTTATTTTGTAGGAACTCTGGACATGAGCACTGCAGAGTGGAAACTCTCTTCAGGGCTGTCCTGATGGATATGATAGGTGGGTCTGCAAGCTTTGCCACCAGGTCCATGCTGTTTGAGACACCACCTGTCAGGCCTGTATGTGGCAACGTCTCTCTGTCAGCTGACACTCAGCGGTGTGATCATATCAGCAGTACCAGAGCAGAGCAGAGCATTTTTACGGGCAGAAATTCTTTCTCTCCTGGCCAAACAGGCAACAGAGGTAGTGTGTGGGGACAATGCGCATTGTGATAACACACGCATGCCTCACCACGCTGACACCTTGGCGCCACATGAGCATGTACAAGCAGGGGATCAACATGGGCAGAGTGGTCTGCACAGCTCTGCACAGTTTAGCTCCAACTCTAATCAAACACAACTGATCCAGCTAATCAAGGCCTTCAGGATTACTAGAAACCTCCAAGCTGGTGTGAGTTGGAGCTGGTAGGTGCTAAACTCTGCAGAGCTGTGGCCCTCCAGTAATTGAGTTTGAGACCACTGCAGTAGAGGGTTTCTCAGTTGGGAAACATACCCTGATAATGACTTTTCTTCAGGCGTGCAAAATTGAAATTTCCCCACCCTCATTTGTGAAAGAAAGTGAAGTGAAAGTCGTGACGTATTGTCAAGTATGGTGACCCATACTCGAAATTGGTGCTCTGCATTTAACCCATCCAAGTGCACACACACAGCAGTGAATAGTGAACAAACACGCGCACACACACACACCGTGAACACACACCCGGAGCAGTGGGCAGCCATTGCTCCAGCGCCCGGGGAGCAATTGGGGGTTCGGTGCCTTGCTCAAGGGCACCTCAGTCATGGTATCGAAGGCAGAGAGAGTGCTGTTCATTCACAATCCCCACCTTCAATTCCTGCCGGTGTGAGAATCGAACCGGCAACCTTCAGGTTACAAGCCCAACTCTCTAACCATTAGGCCACGACTTCCCCCGACTTCCCCAATTTAATGCCTGTATGGGATTTATCTTTCTTATTTGGTGTTGCCAGACCCAACATTTGAGCCAACTGAAACAAGTGACTTGAGAGTGCTTTCATTTAAGACGGCATTACTGATCACGCTAGACTGTGGGAAGTGAGTTGGAGATTTGCAAGTCCTCTCCATTAACAGTGCTTGTATGCAGTTTGTCCCAGATGATTGTATAGAGAGCCTTACGCCCAGACATTGCTATACACCAAAAGTGCTCTCAATGCCGTTTAGAGCCCAGGTTATAACACTACTTTTCAGACCCCCAACTCTGCCTCTGGCGAAGCGTCTAGAAGAAGCGCCCTGTGCCTATTTGTTTTATGGTGGGCTGATCTTCACAGGACAAGATGGCTGAGCAGCCATTGGTTGGCTGAATTACCTGTGGCAAAGCCCCTCCATAGTGTGTTTCAACTATGTCGTCTAAGCTGATATGCTGTACTGCTGTTCGTAGCTGTGCATGCATGACACAGCGTTTCATGCTTAATTAATAGTACTTCACGGCCCCACCTGTAATTTGTCTTCCCCAATTTTATTCTTGTGTCCTTGGCACTTCCTGCACAACTGTACTGGTCTGCGTTTCCCAATAATGCTGTCTCTTAGTGCACTATGAAGACTCTAATGGTATGCCTTAACTAAAGGTGTACCATTTCAAGGCTTGTTCCCCGAACTATACCTTAGGAAGTTGTTTAAGCAACCCAAGATGTTTTCCGACAGCTGCTCCGCATGGAAATGTTTCCTCTTCCCTGTTTTCTCATGTGCGTCCCATGCACAAACCTCTTTCGTATTTCCCTCGTCATGTCAACACGTCAGGTTTTGACCGTTTTTTTTTTTTTTTTTTTTACTGCATTTAATGCAGGCTTCAGAAACCACACAAAGTGAACATGATGGTCAAGTCTAAAATATTAGTATTTATATATATATATTTTTTTACACATACACATAGCTTGCACATCTAAAGACCCCTCTGTCAAGCTCCTAAAATTTACAGATGACACCACAGTCATCGGCCTCATTCAGGACGGTGACGAGTATGCCTACAAACAAGAGGTTAAGGAGCTGGCTGTCTGGTGCAGTCTTAACAACCTGGAGCTTAACATGATCATAGAGATGATCGTGGACTTCAGGAGAAACCCCCCTGCTCTCCCCCCACTCACCATCATGAACAGCACTGTGACTGCAGTGGAGTCATTCAGATTCCTGGGCACCACAATTTCTCAGGACCTGAAGTGGGACAATCACATTGAGTCCATTGTGAAAAAGGCCCAGCAGAGGTTGTACTTCCTTCGCCAGCTGAGGAAGTTCAACCTGCCACAGGAGCTGCTGAAACAGTTCTACTCCGCCATCACTGAATCCGTCCTCTGCACTTCAATAACTGTCTGGTTCAGCTCAGCTTCCAAATCTGACCTCAGAAGACTACAGAGGGTAGTCCGGACTGCTGAGCGAATCATTGGTACAACCCTCCCCAGTCTCCAAGAACTGTACTCATCCAGAGTGAGCAAAAGGGCTGGCAAAATCACTCTGGACCCATCACATCCAGCACACTCCCTCTTTGAACTGTTACCGTCTGGTCGACGCTACAGAGCACTGAGCACCAGAATGGCCAAGCACAGGAACAGTTTCTTCCCTTAGGCAATCCATCTCATGAACACTTGACAATAAACGTGGAACACACAACATACATTATTTATTTAACACACATACTTATTTACTTTCTTACTTTCTACTTATTTCAAATTTGCACATATCATACCTGTACATACATAATTGTCTATATTATATATTGTGTTTTTGCTATTTTGTACATTGTCTATTTTGTATATTTGTATATTATTCTTTTTATTATCTGTGTCCTGTCCTGTCGCTGTCATTCTGTTGCACTGTGGAGCTTCTGTCACTATAACAAATTCCTCGTATGTGTAAACATACCTGGCAATAAAGCTTATTCTCATTCTCTCATTCTTTGCTTAAGAAGGAATTGATTCATCAACAGGGGTCATATTGGTTACTGTCATTTTCATTTTGTGTGGTTTTTGAAGCACCATCCTTGGAAGCAGGGCCGGCTCCAGGCTCCAAGCTTAGCCCACCCAAATGACAGTGTTTTAGGAAGTTTAATAGTCTACATGAATGTGTATCATAGCCTACCACTGAAATTACCTAAACAGTTTTAATGTTCTAAAAAACCCACTCATTCAATAAAGTGCATTCATTGCATGGACGGGGGAAGAGCATAAAATAAGCGTCTAAAATGCATGTAGGCTATATAGTTCAGTTGAAATCTTACCCCTTTTGGCTCGCTGTTTATGTTGAATGTAAGAATGAAAACTGAAAGTAAAGAACTTGTGCGATAAAAGTTGCATTCGTTACTATAGCAACAGTCAGCTCAACTGAAGTTCTCCTTCTATGACATAAACGACCAACAATATCCAGTGATGCAAACTATTCGACTTTTTTTTTTTTTTGTCAAATTCTGCAGTTTTTAATGGAAAGTAGGTCTACCATTTACGTGATTCATGTAATTAATAATTGATTATGACGGCAATAGCATTTTACTGTTTTGCGTTTTCAACAATACAACTGAAATTGAATGAGTGCATATTTTAAAATAAAAATATTATTTGCAGTTCAGATTGTTTACTTTACAAAAATTCTTATTCTTGTTTTTTTACTGTTCTTTTTTCTTCTTTAAATTTAAATCCTTTATTTATTTAGTTTCTTTAAATAAATACCATTATCATAGTGGTCTGGTCTTTATATTTTCCTCAAAACAATTGATCCCTCCAATGTTCTAGACATGATTATGGCCTTGATTGGTATAAATAAAAAAGTTATTTGAAAAGAGTCACCAGTGTAGAAACAACGATCCAGAGAAAGAGATTTTTTTTTTTTTTACACTATTCTATAAAGAAAAAAAGTTTATTTTGCTGTGAAAGTGCATGGTATTCTAGGCTTCCCATGAAAGTTTTTTTCAGTGTACATATAATATAGTTAGTATAGTTAATATAGCAATATCTACAGTATAAATATCTTCTAGATTATGTGATGACATGATGACTAAAAAATGCCCACCCAGGATATCTGCCAGACCACCCTTCTATAGCGTCAAGAAGCGGGCCTGCTTGGAAGTCCCGTACACTTGCATTATATGCAGAGAGATTGACTGATTTATTTTTCCCCCCAAAATGTTTGTGTTCATCTGAAGAAAGTAGGTAATGGAATGGAATGAAAGGATAGAGTTTCCCTTTAAGGCTGCTTTTTTTTTTTTTTGTGTTCCACTTTGCTCCATTTTAATTTTTGTTGTATGCACTAGATTGATGTTTTTGACATGCAGCTGTTGTGCTTTGTTTTGTTTTCTCCCTTTAACCAGACCTTTGTATTTTTGTATTTTATTTGCTTATTTATTTTTTCCTAGGACACTTGCACTTTTTTAATACTCAAGTGCAATTTAAAGTTGTACTTTTTGCTAATACTCAAGTTTTAAAGTCTTTTACTCAAGTTTCTTGAAATCTAATACCCCATATATTCTATTTAACCTGCTAAACTTTCAGTTATTTATTTCAGCTATTTAACCCGCTAAACTTTCTTTCACACAAAGCGCCATGATAAACAGGAATATTGTAGGAAGGGCAGTGTCAGGACTCCAACAACCATAATAAATTTTCCCTTACATATCCAGTCTTTGTGTTCTTAGTTTATGTTAAACTATAAACCCATTATCTTACCAATTAGGACTTAATAATTTCACATAATCACTTCTCTCTCCTTCTGTTAGTCTTTAACAAATTAACAAATATATTGTTTAATTCCAAAGAGTAATCTATTGCCAATATAACTATATTAACTTTTACAAAATTATTTTAATTATAAATTTAAAATATAAATTATCATTTTGCATCAATATTTCATTCAGCGGGCCTATGTGACAACAGTACTGAAATATTTTCCCTCCACCTTTACCAATCAAGCCCTGTTATACCTCCAGTGCATTGATAATATCCTATTAATGTATCAATAAATATTCGTTCAGTAAGCTGTTTATGTGTTAATGTGTCAGGCAAGCAATTTTAAAAAGGAGGGTGTTATATTTACATTTATTCATTTAGCAGACACTTTTATCCAAAGCGACTTACAATTGAGAAATACAAGTGATTTGTCATAAAGAGGCAAATAAACACAGGAAGTTTTTCAGGTATTGTTCAGATTAGTACAAGCTAGACAGGGGGGAGTAAGGAAAAAGAAAACAAAGCTTCTAACAATTCTGCTGTTCTTTACATCTATATTTTGATGAAAAAAATGCAAAATGAATTCATGACAGTTGTCATTTAGATTTTAACATAATTAGTTTTTTTTTGTAATTTTTAAATATATAATGGTGTACAGATGATTTTGAATTATTTTGGTGTGAGTGCCGGGAAACTTTTTTCTTTACTTTGTTTTCTTTACGATTAAACATTTAACATTTAAACCAAGGTTAAACATTGACCACTGAAAGTCAATAAAATCCTCCTGCTGACCTCATTATAAAAATGTCCCCCTGTCCATTTGCTTCTGTGTGTTTTTTTTTTTTTTTTAAATCTCAGCTCAACTTGGAATAAACAGCATGGAGTGTAAGCCGTGGTTGAAATGGTTAATGCTTGCAACGATTATTGAAGGTAGGTCTTTCTGATTATTAAAATAAATGCATTCTGAAACAAACAGATAGAAATATATATATATATATATATATATATATATATATATATATACATATATATATATATATATATGTATATATAATTTTTTTTTTTTTTTTTTTTTGGGCTGTTTTCACTACAGGTGCTTCATCCTCCATATCAGAAAGAGACAGCTCGTGTCCCAAAGAGAATCTAAACATTACTGGAGGGAGCTTTGTTCTTTCTGACAGCTATTCACATAGAAGTCTGCTAAAATACATCTGTCCGAATGGATATTACCCATCAGTTCAGTCACGTCGTTGTCAGTATGGACTCTGGACCTCAAAGACCAAAATCAGAAAAACCCCAGAGTGCAAAAGTAAGAAACAAGGCACTATTTTGTGTCATTATATCATGAATAAATGACATATATTTTTTATTATGTTCTTCTACAGTATGTGTTTATTCATGCATTTATTTTAGAGATCACATGTCCCAATCCTCGTGTTTTTGAGAATGGAGAGGTGATTCCATATAAAGCCAAGTACTATGTAAATGATACAACCACCTACTCATGTCATTACAATTATACGTTCCGTGGCTCAGCGGTCCGTGTTTGCAAGCCTAATGGGAAGTGGAGTGGAAGCACACCAATTTGTAGACGTGACTGTGAGTAATTACTGTTACTTTGTAAATATGTAAACACACAGCATTTTCCATGAACTAGTCTGATTTAAACTGAAATGTAGTTCTATCATGACAGCTCTCTGCAGATTTTAGCATGATAATAGATATGACGATCTTAATGTATTTGGTCTTGGTGGAACAGATTTGCTGTGCTGCTGCTGCTGTTGGTTATTACTGTAGTTGTAGATTATTGCTGATGCTGCTGCTGCTACAAGCAAGTACAGGAACTTGCTACTGCCAACGGACATACGGACATCTAAACCTGGGCCTCTGGACATACCATAGGTAGATCATTAATATACAGTGGGGGCCAAAATTATTAGAACACCTGACATATCTGAAAATATTGACCTTTTTTTGCCTCCAAAACATGATTTAATTTCGTAATGTTCAGAGAACATGCAGATGATTGAGCACAACAAATATCAGATGGAGTGAGTTGTACTGTTTTTATCCACCTTTAACTTTAAAGGGGTCATCGGATGTCCATTTTCCACAAGTTGACATGATTCTTTAGGGTCTTAATGAAAAGTCTATAACATACTTTGGTTAAAATTTCTCAATGGTAGAGTAAAACAACACCATTTTTACCTTGTCAAAAACAGCTCTGTTCACAGCGACCCGTTTCGGTGCATGTCCCTTTAAATGCTAACAAGCCCTGCTCACCCCACCCCTCTGTTCCGTGGGGTGAGCAGCAGTTCTCATGAGACCGTAATCTTTAGCCGTATTTAGCCGCGGAACTTGCTAACTAGCACATTATTAGGAAGGGCAATTTGCAAAGATTCATTAAAAAAAAAACCTTATACTCACTTCATCTGAAGGTGAAGCTGGATCACGAATGAGTCGCGTCAACATAAATGTATTTAGGTGGATCTGGGGGCGCATTCCATTCAAAAACAAAATTAATCCACTGCGTCTTCAGCGGCACAGATGTGGGGAGTAAATGATGACTACTATGTTCATTATTACACCCAACAACAAAACACCTCAATTGCTTAGGAGACATTCTTGTCTACACCTGCTTCAGCGTCGAAACAATGGCGGACTGTTGACAGCTTACACTGTCAATCAACAATCGTGGGAGCGGCCTGGGTCTGTGTGACATCACACAGCCAAGAATCTGTGAACGGCTTGATTTGAGAAAGATTATTATTTATGGGGATTTAAAAAAAAAAAAAAAACACTGGATGGATTTTTATCATTATGGGGCGGTTGTGTACACACATTGCCAAGACACATTTCAGTTCAAACAACATGCAAGTGAAATTTGCATCCGAGGACCCCTTTAATATGTGGTAGCCTATGTCCACCTTTTGCAGCGATATTGCCTGAGAACTTCAACACTAATGTTATCCCATGCCTTCTGCAACTCAAGCCAAAGGCTTTCCTTTGAATTTACAATAGATCTGTCCAGTTTATTTTCCAACTCTCCCCAAATTTGCTCGATGGGGTTGAGGTCTGGACTTTGAGGGAGCCAGTCCATCATTTTCAATGTTCCAGCAGATTCCTTCCGTCGCAGGTAGTTCCAGTAATAGTTAGAAGAATGTTTATTGTCATTGTCCTCTTGAAAAATAAATCCAGGCTCAATAAGACGGCTCCCAGATGGTATTCCGTGCCTCACCAGAATGTTGTGGTATACTTTCTTATCCATGATGCCATCAATTTTCACTAAGTCACCTCTTCCTGAGGCTGAAATGGCACCCCACACCATAATACTACCCCCTCTGTGTTTAACTGTTGGCAAGAGACACTCATTTTTATATCTCTCCCCCTCCCTCCATTGAACATAGACTCTTCGCTTAATGTATTATATAGCAAATCAGTTACTCTTTCTTATTAAGTGGATACACATTAATTCAGATAATGAGGCATGGATGGATTTGGAACAATATGATTGTAATGATATTAAATTAAGCTATCTACTCTTTATTGGAACATCAATTAAAAAACACAACTGTTTTAAAAATAAACTAATTTCTTCAACTCACCTTGGTGGAAAATTAAAAATATAACTAAATCTTTAATGGACCCATGTATACATTCTCCAGTTTGGTATAATCCTGATTTCTATTTAAAAAAAACAAAACAAAAAACAACAACAACAAAAAATCTATTTCTAGAAACTTTATTTCAGTAAATAGAGTTAATGCAGCATAATTTGTCTTCATCATTTATTTTTTGATAAGTTTATCTCTTTTAAAGATTTAACAAGTATGCTATTCCTAAAGGAGAATTTATTCATTATTTACATATAAAGGAGGTAATCAGGAATAAAGTAAATACTGAGTACAATACACTACCACCTTTGCAGCTGTTACTCAGATCAGAACAGTCTCACCTTCAAAATGAATGTTATCTAAATTAATAATTAGCATAGATAATTTGGTGTACCTACCCAAATGGGACTCAGATATATGTTTTTCTCATGATTTTAATGTGTGGATGCAAATTTGTAAAAATATGTTCTCTATGATTAATATTTCTCACAACTTACAACTTATTCAATATAAGATTTTGCACAGAGTACATATTACACAATATAGAAAACATAAAAAGGGTTTTACTTATTCGCCCATCTGTGTCCAATGTGATCTTGGTAGTTTAGACACTTACCTTCACTCCTTATGGTATTGTACTCCCGTTCAGAATTTTTGGTCGGGGGTTACAGAGAAGTTGCACATGGTACTTGAGATTGAAATACCATTGTCTCCTTCGTTCTGCTTGTTAGGAATATTTTCGGAGACGGATGTTGCACTACATTATGTAAATTTAGTTTACATTGCTCTAATTATAGTTAAAAAAGCTATTCTACAACACTGGAAAACTAAGCAATCATTAAATATTAACCACTGGCTGAATTTATTATTAGAAAACATGGTAATGGAAAGGATGGCTGCTGTAGCTAGGAAGAGCATCAGATCTTATTTGGAATTGTGGTCACCTTTTATTAGTTTTTTTTTTTTTTTTTTGGAGTGGAGGAGTGATTAATTTGTAAGGTTTTTTTTCCCTCTCGTGTGTGAAAATAATATTAGGTATTTAGAAGAATCTGTTGAAGGCAGGCTTTTATATGGGTTAATCTATGTAAGTTTTGTATTATTAATTATGTAATTCTGAATTGTATTGAATAACTGGTATCATGTTTTTTTCCCCTTTGTGTGTGTATGTAACTGTGTGTTTATTGTGTGTTGATGTAAAATGTATTATAATGAAATTATATTAAAGAGTAAAATAAATAAATAAAAATGATTAAATATACTAGCAATTTGTTAATTATCTTTAAGTAAATTGCCCTGAACTTCTAATTCATTATCTTTATCTCCTTATTACTATTTTTCTTTCTACTTTAATATTCTTTGTCTGTTTATTACTGTCTCACAGCTGATCACTGTCCTGATCCTGGTGTTCCCCCTGGTAGCAGTCGAACAGGGAGCATATTTAACATAGACAACAAAGTCACGTACCGCTGCGAGAGTCCATTGTCCTTGATTGGTTCTAAAGTACGAGTGTGTCAGGATGGTGGCCAGTGGTCAGGAACAGAGCCACAATGTTACGGTGAGTCTTGTAATAGTTACATCGGAATTTCAAAATCATGTGTTTAGAATGGACTCAAAAATATGTTTTCTCAAAAAAAGTTGTTGGCCATAAGATTTTGCTAAATAAAAGTGGCTTTTCTGAATAATGTTGTTGTTGTTGTGTTAATACTGTACAGCTGATTTCACATACGACACCCCAGAGGAAGCATCAGAAGCTTTCAGCAGTTCTCTAAAGTCAAATCTAGCCATTTCTCAACTGTATGAAAAAGAAGGTACCTTTGTGTGATTTAAAGCATTAATCACACACACACACACACACACACACACACACACACGTTTCACAATCCTTGTGGGGACTTCCATAGGCGTAATGGTTTTTCTACTGTACAGACCGTATATTCTATTGCCCTAAACCTAAACTTAGCCCTCACAGGAGACTTTTTGCATTTTTAGATTTTCAAAAAACTTCATTCTGTGTGATTTATAAGTTTGTTTACCCGTGGGGACCTCAATTTAGGTCCCCACCGTGACACGAGTCCCCATGAGTCTGTGTGTATTCAGGTTTAAGTCCCCACCTGAATAGAAAAACAGGTACACACACACACACACACACACACCTTATTGTATTCCATCTGTCTTTAGAGCAGCAGGGGAAGAAAATAACTATGGATCAAGGTGGAAATCTTGATATTTACATTGCTGTGGATGCATCTGGCAGCATAGACGAGAAGGATTTTAATAATGCAAAAACCACCATTAAAATGCTTATAGACAAGGTATGTTGTTTGTCAAAACCTCAGAGGTTGCTGCAGTAAAGTTCTAAGACCACTTATTTAAGCATTGGTTTTAGGCTACTGTTGTATGGAGCCTTTCCTAAAATCTAAAAGCAGCTGTTTAATTGTTGTTCATTTTGATGTTAAAGCTTTGATAATAATGTAAATGCCAATATTTGAAAATGAAGAATTACCATTGTGATACACTGAATGCTCTCTAGAGTGAACTTGACTTTTAACCTCCTCATCATTGTCAGAAACCTCCAGTATGAGCATTAGTGTGTTTCTGGATGTTCTCCCACAATCCACTGCATACTTGCTGCCTCTCATTGAAAATCCTGTTTCACATTATGGAAACATTAACTGCAAAGCTCTTTCCCAAAAGATTAGTTATTACTCGGTCTCCCCAAACTATGAGATCCTGATATTTGCTACAGATGTTTTACCAGTAATCAGAATGAATAACTTCAAAAAGCGAAAACCAAGCCTATTGGAGATTTTTAAAGATATGGACGATTTTACTTATGAGAGTAAGTATTCTGTTTGAATGTCTCTTTTTGAGTCTTATTGTATGCATGGGTACAATTTTATTCTTTCAGAAATTATTATTACAGAATAATGTACTATGCAAAAACAGTACATTTAAGCCTAACTTGAGGAAAATACATTTATTCATTGCTGTTCAGTGTAATAGTTAAAATAAAACAAATATCACATTCTTTTTTGAAAATCCCAATTTATGTTCTAATTTTGTTTCATTTTATTAAGATTTAGTCAGTTGTTTCAGTCAGAAAATGTTTCTCTGCTAACTGTAATATTTTGATGTGAAACAACAGGTAGAGGTGAAAAAACAGGTACCAATATCGCCAAAGCCTATTCAACCATTTTAGAGAGCATGTATATAGAGAAGATCGATAATGCAACGACCTTCAGTGAGACCCAACACATCATCATATTATTCACTGATGGTATTGACTTTTCACTATTATTTACATACAATTTAATAATTTTTAAATACAAATACTTAAAAATTATTTTGCATTTAATCAGTTTAATTTTTTTATCAGGACAAATAAATTAATATATTAATAAAATACCCATGCACAGTATTACAAATTACAATAGAGATCAACTTTGAAGCAAATATTCAATGTAATTTATCTCATCTTATTTTATAGGTCAGGAAAACATGGGGGGGAATCCCAAACGTAAAGTGGACCAGATCAAACGTCTTGTCACTGAAAAGGATCCAAAGCGGGAGAAGAAACTTGGTGAGCAATGAAATGTATTAATCATATTTATATTTTAAATGAAATTGCTTGGACTATAAGTATTTTTTAAAGGTGTGTTTTATTAATAAGGAGTTTCATTAGGGGCAGCAAAAAATACACAAATTTGTTTAGAAGTCTTGATATTAATTGCGACCCCAATTTCATATTGATATGGATGTGTCCTCCCTTTCCAGATCTTTATGTATTTGGAGTTGGAGAATATGTGTATCAAGAATACATAAATAGCTTAGTGTCACAGAGGGACCATGAAAAATATTTCTTTAAGCTTCAAGACTTGACAAATGTTCAGGAGATGTTTGACGACATGATTGGTACTGTATCTATTCTTCACCCAAAAGTGACACTTCTGTTCTTATTTAATCACCTTTATTTTGTTCATGTTTTCTGTGGAACAACAACAAAAAAAGAGAGAAATGACTGTAATGCTCTAAAAAACACAGTTGCAATAACACTGTTTGGATGAATCAGTTTTGCAATTCCTGACCTCTTGTAATAATTCTTTACAATTTACTCCGTATTAATTGTTGTTGTAATTATTATTAACCCTTAGTATATGCTTCCTTACACAGATGAGAGCACCAGTGTAGGATTGTGTGGGATTGTGTGGGAAGGCTATGAAAATAAACGCCGTGCATTTCCCTGGTTGGCACAGATTAATATTGTTGTGAGCAGAACCTTTTTATCATTTTGTTGTATATAAAACTCAATGACGTTAAAGGAACCACTCAATGAAGTTAAAAGAAACATTTTCTCCCACAAGAAGAAACATGCATGTTATGACTAAAGAGTTGAACCACGTGAGCTTTATGAACATCAGTCTTCTCTGCTCTTCATGTAGCGTCGTTCACACAGCTCCAGTTGCATGGGGTCATTAGTTACCTCAAGTTACATCTTGACAGCGGCTCACTGCTTCAAAGAGGGAGACACACCTGATAAGATAATAGTTAAACTGGAAAAAGACCTGGGTATGTCCTGATATATTTTCAGACCAAAGAAAAACATGTTACAGGGTAAATCGTAATATTGATTTTACTTTAATAAGAATATGAAAAAAAGAAGAAAAAAGCTGAACTAATTAAATAACGTCATGTGTATTTCTCTACAGACCGATCTGCATCCCATGCACCAAAGAAACCAATGCAGCTCTGAAACTTTCAGAAAGTGAAGGGACGTGCAGAAAACATGGTAAATCCATGTCAGACATGCTGCATGCATATAAGAATCATATCAGAAAGTATGAAACATAAATTAAATGATGATATATTAAACATGTGACATTGCTTTTATGCAATTAAACATATCAAACATAAAATATCATACATTTTTTCACTATGCATTTGTTACAGAGGAAATACTAATGAGCAACGAGCTTGTGGAAGCTGCTTTTGCATCTGATATGGATAGTGACAATAGTCCAAAAACAATAAAAAGCATCACAATCAAGCTTGGAAAATATGTAATGATTTTTTCTTATTTCTAATCTTATGTGTAGTTTGAAAAGCTTAATTTATGTTAATTTTTACGCGGAGGCTAAAAATATTCTTGAATTTTGTCAATATTTAGAAATACTCTAACATATAAATCAGAAAAAAACAACAAAACTTTGGTCTCATGGGTCATGAATCTCTGCACAACCATTTGCTAGCATTCGAATTATCGTTTTGGTATTCAACATTAACTACTGTATGTGCAATATACATTAAAAACATTATTTGAATCGAAGAACAATTCTTGGTGCACTTTTTCTTTAGAGGGATGCTTGTGTTGAAGATGCAAAAAAAGCAAAAGGAATCAGTGTGCAAAATGCCAGGGAAGCAGTTACAGACAATTTTCTGTGCAGTGGTGGTATTGAACCAACAACAGATGATGTTGCCTGCAAAGGTATGTTTGATTTTTGCCATCAAGACGGCAGCTTGTATTTGGTTCTAATCTGTATTTATTGATAACATAATCATTAGCGATCCAAAATGAATTAAATTCTTATATAGATTCTTGTGTTGTATGTTATTTTGTAACAGGTGATTTGGGTTCGGCCACTTATGTGAATAAAAAAGGTCGAGTGATTCAGGTGAGATTTCCGTTTTCTTTTGAAAACAATATTGATGATGTGGCTGTAAAGTATCATGTACAATGTGTTACATATTACAGAGTGAAATTAAAGACTAATTTGAGAGAAGCTGAGAAATAGGAACTTTTTTGATATCTGTAAAATCTTTGATAGGTTGGTGTCATGAGTTGGGGAGTGAAGAACATTTGCAAGGAAAAAAGTAGATTCACTTCGGAAGCAGACTCCAGAGATTACCATTCAAATCTTTTCAGTGAGAAGATACGCTCATTCCTTAAAGAACACCTAGAAAATGACCGTACTGGAAACCCTCTTAAATTCTTGTGAATGCTTTAGCAGACTGAAACCGTGTGAGAGAAGTTTGATAAAACATTTTTTATTTTCCGATGAATATATTAAATTTTAATCCAAATAGCTGGTCTTTGTTAAAAAATAATAATAATCCAGTTTATTATCAACAGTCTTTCATGTTTTACTCATTCAATGTTAAGTGTTTATGTCTATGTTGGTGCGGGACTGTCTGTTCTGTATATCCAACCATTGGCAGGCAGGGGAGTTTCATTATTGTTGCAATTTACAACTTATTTCTGTCTATCTTGAGAATGATATAAGTAATAAAAGCTTAACAGTATGTCACTAAACCAGCTGTTTTAGGGCTGAAGTATAATGAAGAATATGAAGATTACATCCTACATGCTGTGGTATTTGATCAGACAAGCCACAAACCATTGCCATGTTAAAATGTATTCCAAACACACTTGTTAGGCTGGATGTCCCAAAGTACATAAGCAATTCTGTGCAATTTTTTACTGAGCAAACATGTGAGGGTGCTGAAAACATCATCTATGTGTGTGAAACTGCGCACATAAATAGTCTTGATGAAACTCGATTTTCTTAGTTTGTCTGCAGTTCCTGTAAAGTACATTTCTAACCAGTCAGCAAGCTGATTTTTACTGTGATACCTTCAGTGCTTTGATAATATACTATGAATGTGTCAATAAATATTCATGCAAAAAGCTGTTGTTAATATGTAAGGCAACAATTTTAAAAAGGAGGATGAACGTTCTGATATAGTAATAAAATAGTTCTCAAATGACCCCTTGAGTTGAGTTTCTCTCTGACTAAGATCAAATTATTGTGGTCTCTAACCATTAAAAATATTCTGTCTCAGTATTCACCTAACAAATCTGGGTTTTCTGCATCTATATCTTGATATAAAAATGCAGAATCCATGACAATTGGACATTAACATAATTACCTTTTTTGTGATGATCAAACAGTGGACTGGTCACTGTTTAATCCCATTTGAAGTTATCCTAACAGCAATAGAAGGGCAGTTTTAAGCATATTTTATAAGTTAATTGTATTATGAAGCACAGTATAAAAAACTTAAATGAGATATTGGAGAAAGAACTGATCAAAATTAGAAAACACTTACCAATTATTACTCCCAATTATTGGTGTTAATCTAGCACCTGGTGCTAATTTGATTAATTATATGACAAACCCTATTTAACAGGCAACATTTCTCCAATTTCCACTGAGATTGTGAGATGGTGGGCTGCTCTATGGTGACTGAAACCCTGTGACAGGAGGTTGTCCAGATGAAGTCCAAAGGGATGCCCATAGGAAAGAAAAATCGAAAATGAGATGTCTTTAACATATCAAATATTTCTCCTAGACAGAAATGAGGTTACTTTAAGATCGATTGGAGATTTTTGCTTGAGTCTCCTGCTTCTCAAACTTGTCTCCTGAGACAAAAACTCTTAACACTCTCACAATGGTCTCCTTTAAAGCTTTAGAAGAGCTCTCAACATCACACACTGTGCTCAGATATTTCTCCTTAGCTAGAAACTCTCTCGCATTTGTCTCCTTTAAAGCTTTAGAAGAGATCGCCACAAAATCACACATTGTGCTCAGATATTTCTCCTTAGCTTAAAGACTCTGGTGGTCTCACATTTGTCACCTTTAAAGGTTTAGAAGAGATCTCAACAACATAAAACACTGTGCTCAGATTTTTCTCCTTAGCTAAAGACTGATACTGGAATCTCTCACTTTTGTCTCCTCAAAAGTTTAGATTAGAAATCTCAACATCACACTGTGCTTAGATTTTTCTCTTTAGCTAAATAATCTGGGGGTCTCATATTTGTCTCCTGTAAAACTTTAGAAGAGATCTCAACAAGTGAAGTTATATTGAGAGAGAAATTATGCAGAAATAAGGATAATGTTACTTTTTATAAGACAATGTTTATTCCTTAATCAAAACTGATTTAAAGAAAATGTAACCCTGGAGCTGTCTTTGCTGAAAGGCACATAAATGGCTTATGACTCAGTCTTGTTTATTAATTAACTAATTTGATTATTAATACATATTGTATGGTAGAAATGTTTGTGCTCATATTGAGGCATTTGACTTGGTGCACACTTTGTAAAGCTGAGATCACTTCTGAAATTTAGAGGAGACAAATATGAGGGCTTTCAAGTCTTTAGTGTAGGAGAAAAATCTGAGCACTGTGTGTGATGTTATTGAGATCATGTTTGAAACATTGGAGGAGACAAATATGAGACCACCAGAGACTTTAGGAGAAAAATCTGAGCAAAGTGTGTAAAGTTGTTGAGATCTCTTCTAAAGCTTTAAAGAAGACCATTGTGACAGTGTTAGAGTTTTTGTCTCAGGAGACAAGTTTGAGAAGCAGGTGACTCAAGCAAATGTTTCCATTCAATCTTAAAGTAACCTCGTTTCTGTCTAGGAGAAATATTTGAAATGTTAGAGATCTAATTTTGTTTTTCTTTCTTCCCTCTGGTTAGCTTCAATGTCATTTATCCACACCATTTCAATCAAAGATAATACATGCATTGTCATATTTTAAGTTGACAATGTTTTATTACACGATTTAACAAGAAACCACAACTTATATTTACGTACATGCAAAAATGGGCTGTACAAGACAAAATTTTAATGCTAAACAAAGCAAAAAAAAAAAATTGGTAGTGTTAACATTTCTTTAAAAAAAAGGTATTGCTCTTATAGTAAACATTTTGCACTTGTAAGTCCTTTCTAGTGTGTTTGGAAAATGTGGTGTATATACAATGCTGGACATTGAAGATAAATTTAAACATTTAAACTAGTAACCCTTGATATTCTGAAATGTTTAATGCTATTTAAATGATTTAGTATTTTCAATATTAGTAAAAGTTTAACGTTTCTCCTAAAATAAAACTGAAGACATCTTAAGACAAAGTTGATATCTCAATGAGACATATAAGATAATCACCCCTGAGTATCCTGAACGTAGAGTAACCTCTGTCAGAGCCATAGCCTTGTGGGCAGCACATCGACGTGAAAGCACAATTGCACTTCAGACAGCATGGGTTTGAATCCCAGCTAAAGGTACTTTACTGCTCCTGTTCAATTCTTACCTGTCCAAATGTTTCTTATCTCTACTCCTACTGTCCTGACCATTAAAGGTGAAAAACCCCATTGCAATAAAAAAGCAACCTCTGAGTAGTAAAACATTTTTATAATAGAGTCTTGCAAGAGACTACAGCAAGAAAATAAAGAGATCTCCCATGTTTCTCATTCTCACACGTTTCTCTCCCATTGTCATTTTGGATTACTTTCTTTCAGAACTTTCTCATGTCTCAGTTGTGTCTTTTATTTCTCCTAAGGATTTTAGCAGAAACATCTGAGACACTGTTGAGACTAAAATGAGAACTACATGAGAATCTCCTGAGGTTAGAAAGAGCAACCACTGAGCAATAAAATATTCCTATAATGGACTCTTGATAGAGATTGCAGCAGGACAATAAAGAGATATTCTGTTTCTTCCACCACATTCTCAGTTTTGACACTTTTTTTCTCAAATATTTCTCATCTCTCATTTGTGTCTACTTCCATTTCTCCTAAGGAATTTTAGGAGAAACATCTGAAATGCCGTTGATACTAAAATGAGAGATATATGAGAATCTCATCTAAGTCTCCTAAGCTGAGGAAAAGCAACCACTGAGCAATATTTTTTTTCCTATGGGTGACCCTTTCAGCCACTGCTAGAGAAGCTGGTCATTCCAAATCTATGATTTCTTGAATATTGCAGGTTTGCAATGACATTAATTCATTCAAGTCCCCCCAAAAGGCTGGTCGTCCACGTAAGACAAATGCATGAGAGGACAGGATAATGCAGAGACTCTCAGTGGGGAATCGGTTCAACACTGCAGCTGGAATTGCTTGGCAGCTGAATTCTAAACCGTGTAAGGATCTGTTTAAGAGACGTGACCAAACCTCTCATCAGCAGAAAGAATCAAAAGGCTATGCTAACTTTTGCTGAGTTGCTGTGTTGTGTGGAGAGAGGAGAACTGGTCCAAAGTTCATTTTAATGATGAGGGAAAGTTTAATTCATTTGGGTCAGATGGGAAACATTATGTTTGAAATCAAACTGGGGAAAGACTGGAGGTGGAGAAGGAAATGTCATGGTTTGGAGGATGTTTTCTGCAGCAGGAGTTGGGCCTTTTATACAGCTACATGGCAGAGTGAATGCAAATGTTTATCAGAACCTCCTTCAGCAACATGCGGTTCCTTCCCCACAAGCATCTTCCAGTCAGCCTGCAATTTTCATGCAAGAAAATGTCCCCATCACACTACAAAACAGGTAAAGCAGTTTCTTGAAGCTAAGATAATTGAAACAATGAAATGGCAGGCCCAGAGTCCTGATCTAAACCTGATTGAAAATCCTTGACAACAAAGTTGTGGCTAAGAAACCCACCACAGTTACCAAACTATGGAAGAGACTGGAAGAAGAGTGGACCAAGATCACATTGTGATAAACTAGTGGTGTCCTGCGGTGCAGATGAGCTGAAGTCATTCAGAGCAAGAGCCTCTACACTTCCTACTTGTTTTTGACAACTGTGTCTCTCCAAGTTTTCAGCTGTAATCTTCTTTCGTGCTACAGTGGTTATTGTTTTCTAATGTTGATCAATGTGTTTTCCACAAAATAAAGGTTTTTGTTGACATACCTTGGTTATTTTGTCAAACGTTAGTAGAACAGTAGTATACCTACAGCTAATATTCCTTCAAATTTTGAGTGATGAAGATTAACAATATTTCAGAGAAAAGTATTTATAGTTGTTCTCTAATTTTGATCTCCATTGTATAATGGTTTACTGATAACAATAATTATTTTGCTGTGTTTGCCGGGAAATTGATTTTCTTTCTTTGATTTGAGGTTAAACATTGACCACTGAATGTAAATAAAATTCTCCTGCGGACCTCACTATAAATATATCCCCCTGTCAGTTAGCTCTGTTTTTTTTTTTTTTTTTTAATCTCAGGTCAACTTGGAATAAACAGTATGGAGTGTAAGCAGTGGTTGAAATGGTTAATGCTTGCAATGATATGTCCTTTTATTGCAGGTAGGTCTTTTTGCTTATTAAGATAAATGCTTTCTGAAATACAGACAAAATATTTTGGCTTGTATCAAATGTTTTTCTATGGAAATAAAATAGCAACAACTGACAAAAAGTTACTTTTGTCATATTTTTTGTGGCCTCCTCCATTGATCTGTTTCCACGAGAGGTGCTCCATCCTCCATGTCCAAAAGAGACAGTTCATGTCCCAAAGAGAATCTAAACATTACTGGAGGGAGCTTTGTTCTTTCTGACAGCTATTCACATGGAAGTCTGCTAAGATACATCTGTCCAAATGGATATTACCCATCAGTTCAGCCACGCCGTTGTCAGTATGGACTCTGGACCTCAAAGACCAAAATCAGAAAAACCCCAGAGTGCAAAAGTAAGAAACAAGGCATTATTTTGTGTCATTATATCATGAATAAATGCTGGACTAAAGGTTCAAGGTTAAAGGTTCTGTAATAATATAAATACAAATATTTGAAAAGAAAGAATTACCATTGTGATACACTGAGTGCTCTCAAGAGTGAACTTGACTTTTAACCTCCTTATCATTGTCAGAAACCTCCAATATGAGCATTAGTGTGTTTCAGGAGGGGCGTAGTCTCCCGCAACCCACTGCATACTTGCTGCATCTCACTGAAAATACTGTTTCACATTATGGAAACATTAACTGCACTGAAATCCAGCATTTTGATTGGTGTTGCTTACAGCTTTGAATTCTCAATGCTCTTTCCCAAAAGATTAGTCATTAGACTAATCTTTTCCCAAAAGATTAGTCTTTTCCCAAAAGATTAGCACCAAAAAGTGCACCAAGTTAAGTAGAATCCCAGTTAAACTGGAAAAAGACCTGGGTATGTGCTGATACATCCATATTTTCGGACTGAAGAATAACATGTTACAGGGTAAATCTTATTAATTATATTTACATTTACATTTCAGTTGTAAAAGTGAAAAATTATGCAGTTCATCTTGACTTTGACCTCACTGCAAAACAGGAAATGGGAGAAAAGGAATTTTACGAATTTGATGTAGCTCTTATACAGCTGGAAAAATCTATTGATATGAGTGCTAATCTACAGTGAGGAGCACAGATCATGTGATACTACTTTAGTAAGAATACGAAAAAAAGAAGAAGAAAACAGCTGTGTATTTCTCTACAGACCGATCTGCATCCCATGCACCAAAGAAACCAACGCAGCTCTGAAAATTTTAGAACGTGAAGGGACATGCAGAAAACATTTTTTGGTAAGTCCCTGTTAGACATGCTGCATGCATGTAAGAACCATATCAGAAATTTGAAACATAAATTATATTAAACGTGATATTGCTTTTATGCAATTAAACATATTAAACATAAAATGTCATATTTTTTCTCCATGCATTTGTTACAGAGGAAATACTAACGAGCAACGACCTTGTGGAAGCTGCTTTTGCATCTGATATAGATAGTGACAATAGTCCAAAAACAATAAAAAAACATCACAATTAAGCTTGGAAAATACGTAATGATTTTTCTTATTTCTAATCTTTTGTGTAGTTTGAACAGCTTAATTTATGTTGATTTATTTACACAGAGGTTGTCTATCTGTTTTAGGTGTCAGACCTCCTAGTGTTATAAAGTAAAATGTTCTCAAATTTTGTCAATATTCATAATTACACTAACATATAAATCAGCTAAAAGCAACAAAACTTTACCTTTGATTTTATGGATCATGAATTTCTGCACAACCATTTACTAGCACTTGAATTATCTTTCTGCCATTCATTAGAAAACATTATTTTAATCACTTATGGAGATTTAGTGATCAGCAAGCTAAAAACACTTCTTGGTGCACTTTTTGTTTAGTGGGATGCTTGTATTGAAGATGCAAAAAAAGCAAAAGGAATCGATGTGAAAAATGCCAGGGAAGCAGTTACAGACAATTTTCTGTGCAGTGGTGGTATTGAACCAACAACAGATGATGTTGCCTGCAAAGGTATGTTTGATTTTTGCCATCAAGACGGCAGCTTGTATTTAGTTAATCAACCTTTTAGATCATAACCTTTGTTGATAACATCACTAGAGATCTGAAATAATTTATACAATTCTCATATAGTTTTTGTGTGTTTCGTGTGTTTTTTGATCTGTTTTAGTCTCATAGTCTGCTTATTGTGTTTTCAGTTTGCCTTTATCATTTGACCTAGTTTTCCTGTTTCCTGATGATGTCATTCTGTTCACCTGTGTCTTGTTAATTTACTCATTAGTCCCTCGTTTGGTTTAGTACTTATAGCCCTGCCTTTCCTCAGTTTCTTTGTCCTGTCTATGTCATGTAAAGAGGTTGTGTTCTCCTATTCTCCAATGTGGATTTATTAAAGACTCTGTTTGTTTTGACTGTCTTCCTCCTTTGTGCTCTTTTGAGCTTCTTCCCCCAGCAACCCGTGACAATAGCAAGTAATAAAAGCCTAACAGTAGGGGTGGGCAATATGACCAAAATCTTATATCATGAATCACGATATGAGTAAATTTATACAACGATAATATGTATCACAATGAAGTTATTTTTGCCTTTAATGAGGTTTTTGTGACATCAAAGTGTTTGATACCATAGAATTTTAATAATTCTTGTCACCACTGTCAATATCAGAAAAAAACTAATACAAGCCGAAAAAAAGGAGAAAAACTCAAACTCACTGAAGATAAGTAACTAATTTCAAGCAACAGGTCAAAAAACTACAATCAATAAATGCTACATGCATTGTATAAATTAATCAAAAACACTGCATAGTTTTCACTGTGTAAATTAAACTTATTATTATAGTTACAAAAGTGATTTAGTCAAGAGCAGTGAGAGATTTTCTCTCACTGTTGTTTGATTAACATGAATGACAGAAAGCAGGAATAACAGGCAGATTCATCCCATATAAGACCAAACATCTCGATCCAATATACTGTTACACATGCATTTTCTTTCTCAGCTGTTTACTTTCACTTAAAGGGGTCATGAACTGCCTCTGCTTTTTATTTTGTACTGTTCTCTGAGGTCCACTTATAATGTTATCAAAATGTTTACATAAAAAAACATAATTTTGAAGTAATAGGCTATTTTCTGTCATCTTTTTGACCCCCCTCTTCAGAACGCTCTATTTGAATAGGAGTGGCCAATTGTAGTCCAGGAAGTAATCGCCCACTGCTGTGATTGGCTTGTGTATATTTGACGGTTGCCTTGTTTTTTCCAAGTAAGACATGTTCCTGGATAAACATTTATTTGTTGATCCTGGATCAACATTATTGTCCAAAACATAGACCTGACCCAGGGGTCGGCAACCCGCGGCTCAAAGATGTTGATCCAGGAACATTTTGCACTTGGTGAAATTATGTTCACCATGTTTAACAGTCTACATCCTTCACAGATGGACGCTGCTGTGATTTAGGTTAAAAATGCATAAATATTCAGTACATATTAAACGATTTGTAATAACAGACAAAGCAATAGTGATCACATAATAAAAACAGTTAGGCCCTCACACTTGTGTGTTGTGACATTACTGTCAGATCCAATATAGTCAGCACAGCATCTACAAACCCCACGTCGAATTTTTGAAAATCCTACATCGAATTGTGCTTTGTTTGTAAACGAATCCATGGTAAAATGAAGTGAACAAAGGATCGAGTTCTTACTCACGTGGTCTGGATCTTCATTAAAAAGTTCCTCCACTCTTTCCTAATGTTGGGATCAGAAGGAAGGCAATGCAAATACTGTTTTTTTTTTTTTTTCCCACAACTTGGCACTGCACAGCATCTTGTTGTCTTCAGAGCCATCTTTATCATTTGGTTTCTGCATAGACCTGGTTTCTGCATTGACCATTGTCAAGCTAGCATTTATTCCAAAGACACTTGTTAGACTGGATGCCCCAAAGTACATAAGCCATTTTGTGCAATTTTTACTGAGCAAACATGTGAGGGTGTTGAAAACATCATCTATGATCATCTTAAAACAGTGTGTGAAACTGCGCACATACATAGTCTTGAAGAAAGTCATTTTCTAACTTTGTAAAGTAAATTTCTAACCAGTAAACAAGCTGATTGTTACATAATTATAGAACAAGGGTCTTCAACATTTTTCAGGGCAAAGACCCCTTAGGTGATAGCATGGAGCAGGGAACCCCTGATACAAAATGTGTCAAGCAGAGCTACATATTAAGCACATGGCCTTCGATATTAATACTATAACCAACCAACTAAACATATCATGATTAATGATAAATTTATGTTAAGAGATATCAGAACTATGCACATTATTGCTGTTGCACATGCATCTCTTTTTGTTGTCAAAATTGAGATTTATGCATCATAACAAGAAACATGTTGAGATAAAAATCACAAATCATGTCGTTAATATACTATGAAGGGGAGTATGTGAGATTTTTCTGTATCATGCATCAGGTTCCCAAGCTCATGGAAAGATAATGTGGCCATTATTACTCTAAACTTCCCCCATTAACAGTCTTGCATGAAGCAAAGGAATATTTCTATACATGTCCTTGTGATATGATTTTGTGTGTCTGGTGAGAGACTCCAGACAAAGTCTGTTTAAGTCACACTGGTTGGTGTGAAAGCTAGCTTGAACTTTTATTGACACCTAGTGGCGTAGAAGCATCACAGAAATGCAAGTTTTTTGTAACAAGTGCCATTGTAGAAGTCATTTGTATTTAGTTATTAGTATAGTGGTTTTCAATCCTGGTACTGGGGACCCACCACTCTACAGATTTTCTGTCTCTCTTATTTGACACACTCAGTGCAATTCATGGAGCTCCGTCGTAATGAGCTGATGATCTGAATAAGGGAGACATACAAAATGTGTAGAGCGGTGGGTCCCCTGGACCAGGATTGAAACCACTATACTACTAATAACTATATACAAATGGCTTCTACAATGGCACTGGTTACAAAAAAAAAGAAAAAAAAAAGAAGAAAAAAAAAAGAAAGAAAAGTGCTTTCTGTGATGCTTCATCTATGCCACTAGGTGTCAATAAAAGTTCAAGTATTAGCAAATTTACAGCTGCTCTCAACCACACAGAAACGGTGCATAAAACATCCAAACATGTTGTTCTTTTAGGCACAGGCCTATATTTATCATTATTATGTGAACTCCATTACACTTACTGTCTTCTCACTAAATCTTAAACAGTGTGTCCGGGTTCAATCATTCATATGCTATAAAATGGACAAAAATGTTTGTTTTTTAATGATGAAAAAGGCAATCTTTATCAAAAGTAACAGTTAATAATATCTCATATCAAAGCAAGGTTGTTTTTCAGTGACACATGCATGTTTCAAAGTTGTGTTCCCACTTTTTGTCAACACTGTCAGACATTCATTAAAATATAATAAAATCAGGGAATATCAGGGGCAGCTGTCACTCTAAAGGACACCGTTGCCACAATCCTCCTCTGCAGAGTACATCATTGTCAGACAGGCTCTGCTTAGTTTTAGAATATTTTAAATCCTAATGTTAATATTTCCTGGTCACAACCATGATATGTCTGTCAGGCTTGTGTTCTGTTGTGTTCTGTTTTCTGTCTCCTGCTCTCCATCCTCGTGTATGCCCATATTTGGTCCTTCCAGTTTCCTGTCCTCGTTTGGTGTGATTATTAGTTCATTAGTCTTCAGCTGTGTTTTATTAATTATCTAGTTTCATCCTGTGTATTTAGTTCCTGCCTGTTTAGTTCTTTTTCGTCTGGTCTACTTGTTACATTCCCTGTGTTTCTTTGATTTATGTTCAATCCTTCATGTTGGATTATCCCTGTGTTTCGTCATTAAAGACAGTTTAAGTAATTTCATGCCTCCTGCGTTCTCCTTGCTCCCTTGTTACGTGACAATGTCAACGCCATTTTCCAGTTTCTGAGGAAATTATTTGAAATATTTAGATCATTTTATTCTCCTGAAGCAGGTTCCATTAGCATCAACAGGAAAAAAAATTAAAAAACAAAATGGCTACTACATGAACTCCATTTGTTTTGTGAAAGAAATGCCAAATTTGTCAACACCGTCAGATGTCACTACCGTAAGATTTTGCGTTCCAATGATATATCAAAATACTTAAATGTGACTTGAATAAAAGCTTTATAAACAATAACATACTCACTGTTTGTTGTGTTTGATTTAATACAGTAATTGATTTTTGATTGATTCAATGTATTTGATAGTTAAAAAGACTATAAATTCAGGTTTTCGTCACCACCGTCAGATGTGTCAAGTCCGTCAGTTCTGTCACCTCCATCAGTTACATATTTTGATAATATTTCATTATGATATTTTATATTTGTTGTGGAATTGTTGGTCACATTTGAAAGTGTAATCTATCTGCTAACATGAAAATGTGTTTTGAAATGTTAAAAACATCTTGAATGCTGTTAAAGATAAAGCTGAAATTATATTACACAGTAAAAAGCACATTTTGTTAAAAAAAGAGAAAAGTTGGGAGGTTTTATTTTTTCAATTTTGCACCCTGTTTTGTCCCACTTCTCAAGAATGACTGAATTATTAATTAGTTAAATGTAAAAAGAAATGTGACTGCAAAATTAAGCTTTGCAATGCATTTAATTCACTTCATCTGTGATAAAGTATGCAAACACCGTTGTGAGTGCCACTACGAGAAGCAGAAAGTGTTCGATTTCAACTCTCGCGATCGGCCTGCGCAGCTCCGCATGAAGTCGAACACATCTAATGCTTCAGTGTCATAGATCACATGCTTTTGGCAAAATGAATAAAGCTCAGATATAATTTTGTGTATGGCCAACTACTCTTTAGTTGTAATTCATGGGTGGGGATTATACTAATTATGAATGTCCATGCAAGTATGCCCTATTTACAAATGATTGGAATTCATTAACTTGCACACATTCAAGTACCAAATGGGGTTTATGGAGCATTTGTGAATCAAGTACGTTTATTCATATATTTATGAAAGTTTCTTGAATAAGGTCAATGGAGCAGACGTTTAAATTGAAGGGTAAGGTCAGGGATTCAACATTATATTTTGTATAATCAGTGAAAATGATCTACTGACCTGTTCCTCACAGAGACCTCTGCTAAGGAGGGCTTGCTGCTGTGGTGTCAGAGGAAGACGGCCCCCTACAGGAATGTTAACGTGATTTCTGTTCTGTTCTTCCACATCAGGTGATTTCTGTTTCACTCCTGTTGACCATGGGGAAAGAACAGCATGTTGGCTTAATTTCAGTCTCTTACTCTGTTTAACCATTTATGGCTTGTGACATTGTCATCCTTTTTAATATGGCATTTGTTTAAGTATTTTAGAGTACAATGTGAATACCATAGTACATGAATGTGATAATATAAATCATGGTAAATATCAAAGTGCTACAGTATTACCATCTGGCAGTACTTTTTTGTAAAGATTTTTAACTGAATTTATCGAAAATGTGCTCACACATAAATTCAGCTTTTGCATGTTTAATTGTTACTAATGTTCTGCAGTATATAAAGTAGCATGTGTCACATTCAGACATGGTGATTATGAAGAATATGAGCAAAATGTTTCCATGATGAATGGTATATAGTTAACTGTCTTTTATCAATTGTAGAGTGTGGAAAAATGTTTCTTTGCTTTATTTACCCATTTCTTCCTGGTCTGCCCTTGCAGGATGACCCCATTGGCAACCTCAACACTGCTTTTGATGTAGCAGAGAAATACCTTGATATCCCTAAAATGTTTGATGCAGATGGTACGATCTCTTGGAGAATCCAATGTGGTATCATGTTTCAGATTGTAAAAATCAAATGGTTTAATGGCTCCTGTTGTCTAAGCACTCATTTTTTTCTACTATGTTCTGCATTAGATTACATTGGGGGTGATGCTCCCCCAGATGCCCTTGATTATATCTCCTTCTCAAGTGCCCTGTATGGAGAGAGCGACTTGTAGAGCCCTTCCTGACATGTACACCACCCACAACATCCCCTACACCCTTCTCCTAAATTCATGAAACCCTTAAATATCTAACTCCAGGAACAATATCAGATGTAATGGACAGCTTTGCTGCAGTGATTTAGTTCTGACAGACCTGACAGAATATAATTTTTCACAATGGCACTGTTTATTGTAGACATCTGCTCCCCCTTCATATAAATGGCTTACATTTTGGAGGAAGAAAAATAAAGTTATAGTGCATTTCATCAGTCTAGAGTGCTTAAGTTAGTCAATAATTAGCCATTACTCTAACAGTAATGTTTATTTGGACTTAAAAACTAGGCCAATTCATGTTAAATCCACAGAATTCCACAAAGCATCAGCAAATCTAACCTGTTCCTGACTGGGGTGTCTGCAGTTACCCACAGGTTGAAGGTGAAGTGATTGTACATGAAGCGTTTACTATATTTTACTATTTTATTAAAAACTGAGTAAAACAACAACAACAAATCAAACACACAAAAATCATACAAAATATTAAAGAAAAACAGATGCACCCAAAATGAATAAGAAATACCAATCAAAATAAATAAAAATATAAAAAACATACCACATATAAAAACATACATCTGATGTACGAAACTGATTGCAAATGAAAAAAATTATTAAACAAGTTAAAGGTAAAAGACTTCCCTTAAAAAACACCCCATGGAAATGCAAGTTTTAAAATACAGACACATAAATAAAAAGATTAAGAGAAAAGTTACATATACAGTATCTAAATTTCAGTTTTTTTTTTCTTTATGAGATCTTCAGAAATCATGACTATAAAGTGCTATAAAGCCCAAAGTATATTTTTATAAATTTTTGACATCTGTACAGTCTGCTGATGTCTGTGTGCAGCCCATTTTTTGTTCACATGGGCAACAGTGCATGACTGAATTCTTGAATGTAAGTGCCACTAGTCTGAACCAAATGTACAGAATATATACATGCTTGTGATCAATGGAGTATACTTGCACGCTCAACTGTGCACAAGATAAAGCGAAGAAAACAAAAGAAAAGAAGTAGCCTATACCCGTGCCTCAAAACAGTAGTCATTTGAAACAAGTTTATGTTGGAGGGATAATGGGATAATGAGATAACAGAAATGTGAGCCTGTGGGATCTTCCCTAAACAATTCTTTTAAGGCCAAAAGAGAAAGCGGCACCCAGAGAGAGTCCCAAAGCCAGAAAGAAGGTCATCAGAGCCCCTGCTGTCTCTGCATCTTTAGATCTCACCAGCCTAGATAAAAAATAAACACAGTTTGTGGGTGTTCTGAGATATTTTATAGGAGACAAAGGGTTTGTCCTGAATGAGAAGACAAAGAATGTCAATTACGGTGACATGACAGAATAAATTCACCATTTACTGACCCCAGCTGATTATGACAGTAAATAACCTTGATAATATCTTTTGTGTTGTCTTTAAAAGTACTTACTGTGGAGCATAGCTCATGGAGAGGCAGGCAAAATATCCATTCGTCATGGCAAACAAAGACATGATGATGATATAAGCCATGTCATGATTGAAAAAGACTGGGAGATAGAAGCGGGGCTGAATGTTGCAGAGCATGAGGGCAGGAATGAAAACTACCCGTAATACCACAAAAAAAGGGAATAAATGACTCTTCATCGAAGGCTGGGAGTTTGGGAAGGAACAAAGATGGATGTCAGATAAAGAATCATTTCCATAATTAGGCATTGTATTGTGTTGATACAGGCTCAGACGAGACTCACCCACTGAAGACGAGAAGTGAGACTTCTGCCAATCCAGTCCATCACATTGAAGACAATGAATGAACATAAAGGTACGAAGATGTTATCTATAAGATGAAAATGATGAAAATCACAGTGCTTTGACAAGCATAATGCATGTGCTTGATATCTTGTGCAGACTCACCTTTGCCGTCAAATAAGCCAGAAGGTTTTGTATTTATTGTAATTGCTGGAAAAACGGACAGTGTGACGGCAAACACACATGTCACACATAAAGCCATCACCCAAATCTATAATAAATAAATAAAATAAATGCAGCGATGTCCTTACTAATTCTTTTAAAATACATTCAGTGAATTTTTCCTGATGGTGGGTATATAAACAGAAAAGACATATGCTATACCTTTTTGAAGACTTGTGGCACAGTTGACTTCCCCTCAGTGGGTTCCTGTTTGAGCTCATTCAGCTTTTTACATGCTTCAGTTTCACCAATGTAATCAAATCCATTGTCAAAATTATTCAACTTCACTTTAACAATCTCTGTATCAACAATAAGAACATCATGATTTAGAAGAACCAACAGTGAGTGGCTTTGCTGGACTTTGTTATTTGTCAAAACAATGGAAAAATGTACGATGTGACATACCAGAACTATTTGCTGCTGGCTCTTTCATTGTAGATTTAGTGGACACATTTTCCAAATGAAGTTGGGCAAATCTCTGTAATATAACAAGGAATTTCATTTTGTACAAAATCAGAAGTAATTAGAATACTGTTGTGCTAATAATCTACTATTTTCATATATTACAGCAATTTAAAAAAAAAAAAAAAAAAAGCTAAAACATTTAGTAAATGCTTTTTATCTGTGTCACAGTTAAATGACAAGTAAAAAGAAATCATGATGGCCGGTGCCACCTACCAGATGCGGAAGTACAAGGTAACAGCATAAAGTAAGTAGAGTGGCGACACAGGGGGTTATGAAATATCCCAGGGCAGAACTCTCTGAGTCAGTTTCAACTAAAGATTGCATAAAAACACATCTGTCCGAATAAATGGGTTTCTCTCAGATTGCTTATAAAAAGTAACAACATTTTAGGTAAAAAACAAATAGTGTCGATTATGGTTGCACAATTAATTTAAACCACAAAAGGCTTAGCTCTTTTATGAATAGTGTGAATGCAAAAGTACATTTGGTACACTAAAAAGGCTAAACGGTACACCAAGTAATTAGAATGTAATTTTTATTTTTTTTTTGTCCAGCTTGAGTGGAATATTTCAAGTACTTACAGATATTCGATAACAGCTTTGCAATACCAGAGAAGATTCCTGCCACTGCCTGTCCACTCATGAACAGGGAGCTGAATCTCGGGGGCATCTTACCAACCAGACCGAACAGACTACCTTGCAGCACAGCCCCAAACACTGGGCAAAATTGCAAAAAAAAATAAATAAAAATAATGATTTAGATTTGTCAGATGATTCGCTGACTCAACTGTATTTGAGAGAAAGTGGTTTTATTGTAATACTCTTTTTATTATAATGTGAAAAGGGGAATGTGAACATTCTGTAGATGTAATTCACATATAATAAACTTCAATATTATAAGAAACATACTGTTAATAAACCAGATTGTCGCCATTGTAATGGAAAAGAAGTGGTCCTGGTCCATCTTAACTTTCACTAAAATGGCCGTGAGACTGAAGAGCAGTAATATGAAGACCATGCTGCCAGCAATGCGCATCTTCTCTGCAATGCTACATAAGCAAAAGATTAATATATATATATATATATATATATATATATATTATAATATTAGAGGTTGTTAAATAGTTCACTCAAAAGTGAAATTTTGCTGCAAATGTACTTATCCTAAATAAATGTGAGTATTTTTATTAGAAATCTGTGATGAGATTATTGGTTTTTATCAGCTGTTTGAACTCATTCTGAGTTCTATTCACTGCAGAGTATCCATTGGTGAGCAAGTAATGGAATGGTCAATTTCTTTAATGGAGAAAAACTCATCTACTTCTTGGATGGCCTGAGGGTGAGCAAATTTTCACTTTTGGGTGAGCTATTCCATTAACTTCTCGTACCTACATAGCTATACAACACTATATAACTTGCAGAAGTAAACAAATGTTACATGAACCAGATACTCACTGCTGGTATAGAAAGGAGTTGAGAAGTGTGAATAGCAGCAAGGGAAGCTGGGCTAACAGCACACTCATGTTATCAAACATGTAAGTGTCAGTCTGTGTAGAATTTGTACCATTTTTCAAACGGTCAGTGAAATACTGCAAACAGAAGGGAATGGAGTATGAGCACGTGAGATTTAGAGATAACCTTTTATCAGTGAAGGTCTGTCTGTCTTACATTCATTGCAGTTATGAAGAAGTTCCATGGAAGCAGAGTTCCCATTCCCAACAAGAAAAAGATAACAGCCACAAGGCCACTGTCAAGGTTAGAGAGATACAATTATGATATATAATATCATAAATCAAATATCACAAGCACAAAAATTAATGAAAGTTATCTTAATTTTTATTTTTTTTTAATTAATTAACAAGACCATGATCTCAACTGATTTACTGTTATCTCCAGTAAATCAGCTGGCATCAGAACTACACTCACCTCTTATCTGATGTTCCCTTACAAATCCTCATTTTAACGTTCTGAAAAAAAAAAAAAAGTTATATTTTTGTTGTTAGATAATGAACCGAGTTTGTGACATCAATAAACAGCCATATGTGACCCTGGAGCACAAAACCAGTCATAAGTAGCACGGGTATATTTGTAGCAATAGCCAAAAAAACGTTGTATGGGTCAAAATTATTGATTTTCTTTTATGCCAAAAATCATTAAGATCATGTTCCATGAACATATTTTGTAAATTTCCAACCGTAAATATATCAAAACGTAATTTTTGATTAGTAATATGCATTGCTAAGGACTTCATTTGGACAATTCAAATGCGAATTTCTCAATATTTTGATTTTTTTTTTTTTTGCACCCTCAGATTCCAGATTTTCAAATAGTTGTATCTCCTATCCTAACAAACCATACATCAATGGAAAACTTATTTATACACTTATTTACTCACTTTCAAAAATTGAGGTTTTGTGGTCCAGGGTCACATATATCACATTTTTTGTAAGTGTGCATAACGACATCCACAGGAGTTATGGGTGAAGTAAAAACATAAAAACTGTGAATCCTAGCTGTCAACTAAGTTGAGTGGTTCTCAATGTTTTTGATTCGAAGGCCCCCACACTGTCCGACACAATTATTCAACCCTCTCCCCCCATATTGGCTGAGATGTTTCATCTGGTATTTCTGCTGTAATTTTGAAAACGCTTCATACTTTTTTATTAAGAAAAACTGTAGAGTTGATAAATTACATTTAAGTACTTAAACATGATTTGTTTAGTGATTCTAGAAGATCCAAGTTTCTTACTCAGTATATCCTTCAATAAAAACATTGATTTCAGTTTAGCAGTTTACTTCTCGATCTTTTTTTTGTGTATTTAGCATTTTAAGTAAGTCACACACACACATACACAGGCTAATTTAACATCATCCTGTGACGGAGGTCAACCATCTGTAACAGACAAGAAATCAATGCGGAAAATATCTTTTCCGCATATGTCATATCTCGCGCAGCTGGGTGTGTATATCTATATATGTATATCTAACGTTATCTATAATAGATCAGTGGTGTGTACGCGTCTCATCCGCTTCAGCAATGAACTTTCACAGTATTTACACTTCATATGGTTAATAATAACAGACAATATTACAAATAAAAAAAAACTAACTTAAAATACCTTATGGAAGTTTTACTTAAGCAAAAGTAGTTGATAATAGAATACAAGAAAATTTCATTTTTAGTTGTATGTAACACAAATCACTTACCTTACGCTATATGGCGAATCCAAACACGTTATTTCAAACTATTACTAGTATTAGTTAATTAGGACGCGTGAAGTGGCAAGCTTCAGAAGTTTGAATGGAATGAAATCGGTTTTCTGACAGCTGCTCTGACTTCCCCACGCGCGCAAACCTCTTCCGTATTTCCCTGAACCTGTCAACGCGAAATAGCCTACCTACAAGGTCAACTTTTGATCGTGTTGATATTATTGAAATATTGAGGTTTATGCATAATATATGCATTCGTGTAAAATAAAATATACACTAAGTTATAGCATAATTTCATGCGTATGAATAGCCTAAACTTCATTGTAAGAAACATACTGAAAACAGTATCCTAAACACGTGAATCAATCACTACTAAAAATCTGAAAGTACAAATAAATATTGATTCAGTGATCGCACTAAATAAATGTAACATTTTAAGATGAGAAAAATATTTTATTATTTTTTATTAACTAAACCTTTTAATTAGACCCTGTAACTTGAATAGCCTATATTATTATTCTCGATGCGTTCTTTTAAATAAGAATTTAATAATCGGTGTATTAAAATATATAGGCTACTCACAGAGTCGTAGTCACACACGTCTTCAACACCAACAACACACAGCGCGGGAATTTCAGTTTTCAAAAGCTTCCCGGGTTCTTGCTTTCGCCATCATCATTTGACACATAGCCTACCACGTCATAACGCCGCCTATGCGCGTCATCTGAGGGATGAACGACAATGTGCTTATTTCATGTATTTCCTTCTTTCTCCATCTGTGTTAGTATTTATCTCTATCAGTGTTGAAACAGCTACCATGAAAATAGGGCACGTTTTAATAATGTTTAATGTCATATAGACATAGGCTAACATTGTACAATGCAAGCATCTTCATGATGCTGCTCAATTTTATGTTGCAAAAATATATAGGACTATTGTCAATATTCACTTACAACTAAGTAAACTTAAAAAGGTTGATCAAGTTGTCAGGGGTGTAAAAAACACGAGTGATTTTACTTGATTACCGTATTACTGTATTGTTTTGGATTATTTGTACTTTATTCAAGTAGCCTATAATTTAAAACTGACTTGGTTACATTTCTGAAGAAAAAAACATTAGGCCTACTTTTTACGATTTTATTTAAACTTAAAATGCTCATTACAGTTTTGCTTTTTTATTTTATCTTATGCACGTTCAGTATGGTAAATGGCAGCTCAAATGTTTGGTTGATGACGTGTGAGAACCAATTATGTTCTTTATTTTCACACATCAAGCACATGCGTTCAGCTTCAGTTATAACTTTAATAAGGGAAATTTTTGGCTTCCAAAGTTTGCCATCAAATCTGAGGAGGCATATTGAGGTAGCTAAGTTGCCCCCACCCCCAAAAGGTTTATTCATTATTTTTGTCTGTTTTGATATATCTGTTAGATGTAATATATTGTTTGAATGCAGAAAATTGAGTGCAAATAAAATCAGTGATGTGAATTTCCATACAATTCATGATTTGGTGTGAATATTAATTTTTTTTATTTTTTTATTAAGTGTTACAAATCTCCAAAAAAAAAAAAAACATTTAAATGAACACTGTATGTTAAATTTTGTAGTCACAAATAATTATATATCAATATTCGCTGAGAAAAAGAAAAACAACAACGACAACAAAAAACTCTAAATGCCCTTAATAAACAAATAAAAAGATGAATCATTGTTTCAGTAAGGGGCATTGAACAGACAACACAAAAAGTGTCTTTCAGAAATGTAATTTTGTATGTTTTAATTCTATGTCTCTCCTCATTAATTCAACATAAGTTCTTCTGTCTTCAAATTTTTAAGTTCTACAAATGTTTTTTTTACTGCATTTAATGCAAGTGTAAAGGACTTCTAATGCATTTAATGGAGGCATCAGAAACCACACAAAAAGTGATACACAGGCCAACTTTTTGAGCAATGTTGCTGGGCAACTTTGGGCAATGTCGCCATCAACGGACAACCAGGTGAGACACAGGGCCCACAACCAATTTAAAGTATCCAGATAGAAATGCGTTACCCATTCTCAATGGAAAAGTGCCCAAGCAACATAGCTCAAAAAAAGCTGCCCGGCAAAATTGCTCAAAAAGTTGCCCTGTGTTTCAACATATGCCTATTGTTTCGCTAAAGAAGAAATTTATTCAGGGGTCGTATGATCTGTTTCCAATTACAGGTGCTCCGTCCTCGGTGTCCAAAAGAGACAGTTCATGTCCCAATGAGAGCCTAAGCATCACTGGAGGGACCTTTGTTCTTTCTGACAGCTATTCACATGGGAGTCTTCTAAGATACATCTGTCCGAGTGGATATTACCCATCAGTTCACTCATGTCTTTGTTAAGATGGACACTGGTCCTCAAAGACTAAAATCAGAAAAACTCCAGAGTGCAAAAGGAAGTAAACAAGGTATTATTTTGTGTCATTATGTCATGAATAAATGCTTGGCTTATTTATTTTTTATTATACTCATCTATAGTATGCGTTTATTCCTGCATTTATTCTAGAGATCACATGTCCCAATCCTCGTGTTTTCGAGAATGGAGAGGTGATTCCATATAAAGCAAAGTACTATGTAAATGACACAACCACTCATGTCATTCCGATTATACGTTCCGTGGCTCAGCAATCCATGTTTGCAAGCCTAATGGGAAGTGGAGTGGAAGCACACCAATTTGTGGACGTGACTGTGAGTATTCTCTATTACTTTGTAAATAAACAGACAGCAGTTTCCATATATGGAAGCATATGTGTAGCAAAATTCAATTTGAAATGTTATATGTAAAATGGCAATGTATTTCTGTATTTAAATCTATTTTACCATACCATATGTGCAACATTTAGTGCAAAATGAAAATGAAAATTCAATTATATAATTTAAATTTGCCATTTTCTACACTAGTTTTAATATGCAAATTAAACACATTTTAAAGCTTTATAAGTTGCAAAATTAAAATGAAAATGTATTACCCAAATTGATTAGATATGTTTAACATGTCCAAGCAAAAACTGTAGCAAAATTATCATTTAAATGCTGTTTTTCCTAAATGCATTTAGACTTAGGGGTAGGACACTTGGGATTGCATTTTCATCGTGATACCCCGTGATAATTGTAGCAAAATGCAATGAGAGTTTCAAAATGCATTCTGAGCCAAAGGTGCAGCAAAAGGGTAGCAAAATGGTGATTTAAATGTCTTTTAATTTTCTTAATTGCATTGACACTTACATATATGACGTTTCAATTGCATTTTCATTAAATACCCCACGATGAATATAGTTTAAGTCATTGTGGATTTGAAAATGCATTCCAAGCCGAGCACGCCCCCTAGCTGTCAATCATTACATCAAGGCGGGGCTCAGCAACAGGAAGCACAATAGGTCAATATTCACATTAACCAAACGCTTTTCACCTGCCTCAACATCTCTCACTGTTTACACTCGGATTGATGCACATAAGCAGGGGCGGATCTAGAAAATAATTTTTAGGGTGTCAAAGGGGTGGCATGGGGTCTATGAGGGGTGGCAACACCAAAGCAAGCCCCCATGCATAGTTTTTGAGGATTTATTGTCTGACATGCACAGTTGTGTTCACAAATATTGCATTACTATTAAGTAATCATCTATACCGTTTAAAATGAAAAATAAATAACAACATTTCAATATCCATCATGGCACCAAATCAATACACAATATAAAAAACTTCAACACGTTATAAATGTTTCTGAGCTTGTATCATTAAAGAAGACATGCAGTTCTATTAATATTACATAGGCTATTTAAAGGCTTTTCACATTGCGCTTAACCCCGGGTTATCGTCATTCCAAACACTGCTTTTAACTCCGGGTAAAGATTCATTTCACACCTGTAATTTGAAATTTGAGATTTAACTTTAATTTGAGATTTTTACTCGGGGTTATGAAACCCTTCTCTGGAGCAGGGTTAGCACCGCATTTGTGGTGTTAACCCCGCATTGCGGTGCTAAGTTTGTTCAGTGTGAAACGGAGCGGTGTTTGCTTGTTGCTGCTGGACGCTTGGCAACAGACAGCCAATCAGAGATTGAACAGCGAGGCTCATGTCAGGTCAGTAACAGGAAATGCATGTCGTGTAAACAGCAGCTGGTGAGAGAAATGTAATAAGTACGTTAACGTTAAGTAAGAAATGTCGAAAGACGGAAAGCGTGTGAACTGGAGTGATGAGGAGAAGGTATTATTCTTACGCTACTGTAGGCTACAAATAAACACTAACATTAGTCTCTCCACATTTAAAAGAAATTCAAAGAAATATTCACATACTTTGCTCCTTGTTTTCTTTCTTTTGTACTTTTGTCTCTGTTTTCTTGCCTTTGTGCGTCTCACGAGGCTTAAGGGGCTGTTCACATGTCGTGCCTAAAAACGCGTGGAAAACGCTAGGCGCGTCGCTTTCTCCTTCTTTCCAAAGCGCTCTGTAGCCAGCGCTCTATCAGAGATTTTCTTAATATAGGGAGATGAGAGGGTCTGTATTACTTACTATTGGAGAAAGCGGAACGGCTAACTTGGATCACGTGAGCCTTAATAACCAATCACATTACAGCCTTGATGTCATTGAATTTCAGACGGAGATGTGCGACACTCAATCGCCGTTTACGGTTACCATAGGAATGAATGGGAAATGCCGTAAGCTGAATACCACCTGTCACAAAAAGTCAGTGACTTCTCTTATAAAACAGCATTTTTTTCTTGGTAAACTCTAAAAATAGTTAAAGCTGCCTTTAACGGAGGCTTTACTGATTACCTCCACTGATCAAAGCATTCGGCACAGTCGTCTGTGAGTGACGTCACCTCCCAAAACAAACACGCCCCCTAGTTTAGTCCCGCCCCCTCACATTGATTGACAGCTTTCAGTGTAGACATCGGAAATTCAAATGCAAAAGGAATTGCGATTCCATTTGAGTTTTGCAGGTTATATGTGCGGCGCAGAGAAATGTGCAATTGTGGTAATTAATATTGCTATTTAAATATGACAGGTTCATAACTCGTAAGACATGGGAAATACAGTTGCAAACAGACTTTGCTTTTTCATTTGAAATGTGGCAGTCACTGTGTTCGCGAAAGCGAAAATGCAAACGGTAATGCAAGGTTTGCAATTGCATTTGGATTATGTTACAATTTATGCGTCCACATATGGAAAACGCAATTGAAAATACAATTTGAAATTCTATTTGAAAATAGTTCGGAAAATAGTTCCATACTCCTATACTTATGAATGGGAGAAAGTGCAATGCGCAATATGGCGGGATAGTCCCGCCTTCTAAATGAAAGAGCCAGTTGTTGATTGGTAAAGTCATTGTGTCACTGCAGCGGCCTTAGAAGCTCCGGTTTCCATAGAAACCTGGGGCTGGACCAGCAGCTGCGCATGCGCAGTCATAAGCGCGTTGGAGCTACGCATGCACATTGGCTGGTCTAGCCTGAAAAATAAGTTTTTTTAAACGCTATTCGAGCATAAGAAACAACATTCATGGGTCAGTTCATTTCAGATTTTATTGCTGTTTTGAAATATGTAATTTAATCGCGAGTTCAGCGAGCCGTTTTTGAGATTTCAGGATTCCCCCATTCATTTAGATAGGACTTGGTCTTGTTTGAGCTGCCCGGAAGCGTTGCAAATATGGCGGCCGAGTGAACGGACTTTCCTTAAAATGGACTTTGCTTTGGCTTTATGCTTGTGCTCCCGTGGTGTCTGCCGTTGCTAAGCAACGGTGACCTGCGCTCTTAGTGAAGACGCAGAAGTTTCAGCAAAGCATAAATGGATTTTCAGCACTAAATCGCTTGCAGTAGCTCTGCTACTAAATTCATTTAAAAATGGCTATCCCTGTACAGCTATGATCAGCTGTTCCTCCATCTTCGCTGAGCTAAAGACATACACAGCGACATTTTTTAATAACTGGCAACTTAGCAATTTTGTCAATAGGGTCTGGCTGCAGACTTGCACTTGCATTTTCAGACTTGCACTCTCAGACACCTGCACTTCCTTTTTCTTCCAAAAGCACCTAGCAACAAATTTAGCAATTTTTAACATTTATTTGGTAACTTTTAGCAACTTCTGATAAGTGACTCAGACAATAAAAAGGCACACATTTTCCATCCAAATTACACAGAAAGCGGAAACCAAAGATGCCTCGCAGTACACACATCACGTGAACTGAGTTAGCTGCTATTTGCAATTGTTAAATTTAATACTACTACTACTACTAATAATAGAATAATTGTTCATTAGCTTGTACCTGCCATTGTTGATCAGTTAGTACACAGTAAGAAAAATGGAGAAGATACTAGTAATTTTCCAGGACATTATCCATTGTAACCCTGTAACCCCAAAACACAATGCGGAATTTAAAATGCAGGTAAAAAAAAACAAAATGGAAAATTCTTTAATATTAACATAGTAGATTGTGCCCTATTTTTACAGACTTTTCTTAGAGTGTAGCATAATAACTAATTACTAATTCACTGCTTAAAGCATAATTGTTGAGAATGTGTAGTATTACTAGTTTACTAGCTATTAAAAAAAATCTAAATTGTAATAATTCAAAATTGTGTAAGTGTTCAATAATTCAATGTATTTAAAAATACAGTTATATATATATATATATATATATATATATATATATATATATATATATACACACAGTGGGTACGGAAAGTATTCAGACCCCCTTAAATTTTTCACTCTGTTATATTGCAGCCATTTGCTAAAATCATTTAAGTTCATTTTTTTTCCTCATTAATGTACACATAGCACCCCATATTGACAGAAAAACACAGAATTGTTGACATTTTTGCAGATTTATTAAAAAAGAAAAATTGAAATATCACATGGTCCTAAGTATTCAGACCCTTTGCTCAGTATTTAGTAGAAGCACCCTTTTTGATCGAATACAGCCATGAGTCTTTTTGGGAAAGATGGAACAAGTTTTTCACACCTGGATTTGGGGATCCTCTGCCATTCCTCCTTGCAGATCCTCTCCAGTTCTGTCAGGTTGGATGGTAAACGCTGATGGACAGCCATTTTTAGGTCTCTCCAGAGATGCTCAATTGGGTTTAAGTCAGGGCTCTGGCTGGGCCATTCAAGAACAGTCACGGAGTTGTTGTGAAGCCACTCCTTCGTTATTTTAGCTGTGTGCTTAGGGTCATTGTCTTGTTGGAAGGTAAACCTTCGGACCAGTCTGAGGTCCTGAGCACTCTGGAGAAGGTTTTCATCCAGGATATCCCTGTACTTGGCCGCATTCATCTTTCCCTCGATTGCAACCAGTCGACCTGTCCCTGCAGCTGAAAAACACCCCCACAGCATGATGCTGCCACCACCATGCTTCACTGTTGGGACTGTATTGGACAGGTGATGAGCAGTGCCTGGTTTTCTCCACACATACCGCTTAGAATTAAGGCCAAAAAGTTCTATCTTGGCCTCATCAGACTAGAGAATCTTATTTCTCACCATCTTGGAGTCCTTCGTGCGGGCTTTCATGTGTCTTGCACTGAGGAGAGGCTTCCGTCGGGCCACTCTGCCATAAAGCCCCGACTGGTGGAGGGCTGTAGTGATGGTTGACTTTCTACAACTTTCTCCCATCTCCCGACTGCATCTCTGGAGCTCAGCCACAGTGATCTTTGGGTTCTTCTTTACCTCTCTCACCAAGGCTCTTCTCCCCCGATAGCTCAGTTTGGCCGGACGGCCAGCTCTAGGAAGGGTTCTGGTCGTCCCAAACATCTTCCATTTAAGGATTATGGAGACCACTGTGCTCTTAGGAACCTTAAGTGCAGCAGAAATTTTTTTGTAACCTTGGCCAGATCTGTGCCTTGCCACAATTCTGTCTCTGAGCTCTTCAGGCAGTTCCTTAGACCTCATGATTCTCATTTGCTCTGACATGCACTGTGAGCTGTAAGGTCTTATATAGACAGGTGTGTGGCTTTCCTAATCAAGTCCAATCAGTATAATCAAACACAGTTGGACTCAAATGAAGGTGTAGAACCATCTCAAGGATAATCAGAAGAAATGGACAGCACCTGAGTTAAATATATGAGTGTCACAGCAAAGGGTCTGAATACTTAGGACCATGTGATATTTCAGTTTTTCTTTTTTAATAAATCTGCAAAAATGTCAACAATTCTGTGTTTTTCTGTCAATATGGGGTGCTGTGTGTACATTAATGAGGAAAAAAAATGAACTTAAATGATTTTAGCAAATGGCTGCAATATAACAAAGAGTGAAAAATTTAAGGGGGTCTGAATACTTTCTGTACCCACTGTATTTTAATATTATGCATATTATTTTACAAACAAATCTAAATTAACATTTAAATATATTTTTTGCTGAGATTTGATGTTGTGACAATTTTGTGTCGTGATTACGCAATGATGTCATTGCGCAATGACATAACTACGTAATTTAACAACTTTTAGCAACAAATCGACCTTCCTTCAGCACCTTCCCCTGAAAATTAGTTGGCAACACTGGAAGTGAATACCTTTTATTTTCTCTTGAAATCCTTTATTTGGTTCTTTGCTTGCATGTCATTGAGACATGAAACATGGATAACATCTAGAAAAATACTTATAAAAGGAAAATGACAACTATAACCTGCGGCAACCTTGCCGGTGGGCTTAAATGGGTTAATGTTGTAATTTTGATTCATTTTAATTTAGATTTAGTCAGTTGTTTCAATCAGAAAATGTTTCTCATTAACCTGCTGACTGTAATATTCTGGTGTGAAAAAATAGGTAGACGTGATAAAACAGGTATCGATATCACTAAAGTCAATTCAGAGATTTTAGAGAGCATGAACAGAGGAGAACAACAATGCCATGGCCTTCAACACTCGAACACATCATCCTAGTGTTCACTGATGGTATTGACATCAGTATTTACATACAATACATACAAATTAATATATTATTAAAATACCCATGCACAGTATTACAAATTAGAATAAAGATCAACTTTGAAGCAAACATTCATTGTAATTTATCTTATCTTACTTCATAGGTCAGGCAAACATGGGGGGGAAATCCTGAACGTGAAGTGGGCCAGATCAAACATCTTGTCACTAAAATTGATCCAAAGCAGGAGAAGAAACTTGGTGAACTTTTAAATGAAATTGCTTGGATTGTAAGTATTTTTTTAAAGTGTGTTTCATTAACAAGCAGTATCATCAGGGGCAGCAAAAAATATACATATTTGTTCGTAAGTCTTCATTATTGATTTCATATTTATATGGATGTGTCTCCTCTTTCCAGATCTTTATGTATTTGGAGTTGGAGATGACGTGTATCAAGAATAAATAAATGGCTTAGTGTCGCAGAGGGACCAAGAAAAACATTTCTTTATGCTTCAAGACTTGAAAAAAGTGACAGAGATGCTTGAAGACATGATTGGTACTGTATCTATACTTTACTCAAAAGTGACATTTCTGTAATTATGTAATCACCTTCATGTTTGTTCATGTTTTTTTTTTGTGGAACACAAAATAACGAATGACTGTCATGCTCTAAAAAACAACAACAACAGCAACAACAAAAAAAAAAACAATAGCATTAACACTATTGTTTGGATGAATCAGTTTCACAGTTCCTGACCTTTTGTAATAATTCTTTAAAATTTACTCAGTGTTAATTGTTGCTGTTATTATTAACCTGTTGTACCTGCTTCCTTGCACAGATGAGAGCACCAGTGTAGTGTAGCCGATGTTGGATCATGTCTCAGGCATCACCACTTCTGCTAACTTCACTGATGCTAGCCAGGATAGTCTCCAGCTTTCTCTCCGAGCTTCAAAGAGATTCCAAGCGGGAAGGGACATATTACTCCCCCATCACCAGTTGGAGCCACTACCCATAGCCCAGACACACTCAAAAACCACAATACACATAGGAAAAGACATTGGCTCCATTTATCCAAAATAAAACTGTCACAAAATGTATATAGTGTAGTCCTGTGTTGTATGCATGTTCCTATGTTATATTAGCTTAGTTACAGCTTCATAGTTACTGGAGTCTTAATTGCTTATATACAAACTTATGAATGTATCCTTGCCTTAATGTTCTCCAAACCTGGCATGCCTAGTGTCAAAATAATCCTCTTGTGATTGATGTTGAATAGTATGTTACCATAACTTGTACCATACTCTTTTTACCACACTTTGGCTTAATATTGCACAAATTCTTCAGAACAACATAAACATGCAAATAAAGGTGTCTGGTAAGACAAAGAAATATTTTCCCTCTCAAAATTCACACCTCTGCATTGGCCAGTCCACCAAGAAGGAGTGTGACCAGAAGAGGGTTAAAAGACCCTAACCCAAACCAATCATTGCTCAAACCCTTTGACACAGACACACTCCAAGACTCATCCCTCTGGAGTCTGACCTTTCGGCAGTTTTACCATAAAGTAACTTTGTTGATTTGCTGTGGACTCTCCGATCTTCAGAAGATCCTGACAAAAAGCCTCCAGCTCACTTCTAACATACTCATCAAGTATCTCCGATGTCTACCACATCCGGACTCTTGTTCAGTAATAAAGCCAATGCAAGTAGCCGTTGTCCAACTATTTAGATGCATGTATAAGTTTGGGCTCCTTTATTAAGGTGATTTTGATTCTGTGATGATTCTCATTAGGTTGTGGTTAACTGATGTTAAATACTGCCATGCTTTTGTTCTTCTCTTTCTCTTTCCTTACTTTCCTTCATTCTGTATGTACGTGTTTTGCTTAGTTTAGTTGTATGTTACCTGTAGTTTCATTTATTAAACCCTTATTCACAATAGATTGCCTCTGTTTGCTGCTCATAGTTCGGAGTCACAGAAACATTGATCTTGCTACATGCTAATGCTGCCTTCACATGCTTTTGGAACAGGGTGTGTACAAGGTGCTTGAAGTGCTTTAAGTACTTGAATTTGACTTAAATTCTGGAAAACCCTTGAAAACAACCATATTAATGAAAAGGTTCTTGAAAAGTACTTGAATTTTTAAAAGGCAGTATATACTGTATGAAATCAGTGTTAATTTCACACAATCTTTTCACGCAAATTTAACAATGCAGCGTGTCTTAATGCTGGAATACACTACACAACTTTTAAAATCTGAACAGATTTTTAAATCAGGAATCATACACTTACCGACTCTGTAAATTCTAGTTTATTCATGGTTTTGTGACAGAGCCCTGACACTCTTGTAATGTCTTTGTTTTCACTCTCGTTTGCATGCTTTGTTTCATGTTGGAGTATGGTGTTCAGATCACTCATGTCTTGTTCAAGTTTTGTTTTTTTTTGTCAGGGTTCAGACACTTGCGGTTCATTTTCTGTCTTGTTGTGTGAGTGTGCGGTCTCAAGTTCGCTTTGGCCGTGTGCTTTCTCATTGTCTTGTGTTGTCGCACACAGATCGTGGTTATATTGGCCGCACGTTTTCATGTTTTGTCTTGTGTAGTACGCGGCTCGGGGTTCCCTCGGCCACTTGCTTTCATGTTTTGCGTGAACATGCAGCTTATGAGTGTTCTCATTAGCTGCGTATTTGTGTCTTGTTTTGTTCAAGCACATGGCTGGTGACTGTTTTGCTGGCCATGTGCTTGTGTTTTTGTTTTGTGTGAGCACATGGTTTTTGTCTTTGTTTTCTGTGTGCCATGTGCTGTCAAGTCTATTGTCTTGACTCCCCCATCTTTTTACCTGATTATTGGTTCATTTGCCCCACCTGTCCTCCCTTGTTACCTGCCTTGTTTGCTCCCTATTTATTCTCCTTGTGTTTGCAGTCCTGTGCCAGTTCGTCATCTTATGTTTCCAGCCATGTACCTTGCTTGTTCCTGTCCTGCTAGCCAGCCAAGTTGCCTGCTGTGTTTTCCCCCTCGGGGTAGTTTTTGTTGTTGGTTTTTTGTTTTATTTTTTATTAATAAATCCCATCTACTGCACAAGTGAGTCCTCGCCTCATCCCCTATACCCCAACCCTGACAATCATACACTACCACATGACTGAGGATCGCACACTACCAGACCTTCAGGTTGTTCCGATCACTACTCATGCAGAAACGTGCAAAAACATTAAAGGGGTCATCGGATGCAAAATTCACTTTACAAGTTGTTTGAACATAAATGTGTGTTGGATGTGTGTGTACAAATCCTTCCTATAATGTCAAAAATCCACCCAGTAGTTTTTTTTAAAATCCATATTTTAAAACCCCCTTTCTCAAATCAGGCTCCTCTGAGGTTCCTGTCAGAATGACGTAGTTCTGCACAGACCGCTCCCACGATAGTTGATTGACAAGGCCGTCTTACTTAGACCTGCCTTGAGTGAGCTGAGAGCTGTCCGCCATTGTGTCGACTCCAGTTCAGGGGACAAGATGTCTCCAATTAAGTGATTGAGGTGTTTTGCTGTTGGATGTGATAATGAACATAGCAGTCGTCATTAACTCCTGACATCTGAGCCACTGAAGACGCAGAGGATTAACATTACTTTAGTTTTGAAGGGAATGCGCCGATCCCGATCTGCCTAAATCCGTCTATGTTCACGCGAATCATTCGTGATCCATTTTCACCTACAGAAGAAGTGAGTATAAGGGTTTTTTATGAATCTTTGCAAATCGCCTTTCCTATTAATGTGCTAGTTAGACAGTTTCGCAGCTAAAGTAAACAGTACTGCTTGTCACCCCATGGAATAGAGGGGCGGGGTCAGCAGAGTTCATTAGCATTTAAAGCAACATGAACTAGAATGGCTTGCTAAAAACAGAGCTGATTTTGACATGGTAAAAAATGTGTTTTTTACAATACCATTGAGAAATTTTAACCAAAGTATGTTATAGACTTTTCATTAAGACCCTAAAGAATCATATCAACTTGTGGAAAATGGGCATTCGATGACCCCTTTAAAGTATTCGATTTCTACAGTGATTGATTTTGCGCACATTATTCTCCTTCTACGTAACCTGTTAACTGCATTGACCGGTTCTAACTTTAGCGACACCAACACTATAGCAGTTTGCGATTATTACTGGAATTCAATCAAATTGCTTTCCCAACTAATTTTTTGTGTCCGTCTGTCCTGTGTGTGGCATATTATTTCTTCTGCGTGGCCTGGATGTAAGAAGTGCGCGGCCGTACACGCATGCAGCTTAGAGGGAACATTGTTGGGCGGACATTTTGGCCACCTGAACAACAACAAAAACAACAAAAAAATATCAGACCACCATTTTAAAAAACAAATATTTGCAATAAATATTTTCAAAAATGCAAACTTGTGAATTCTTTTACAGTTATCTAAAACATCCTCAAGTAGCAGAGTTTGCACACTACTACCTATGTGTGTGACTGTAAATGGCTTGGAGTTTTGTTACCGTTCTGTGCCAATCCTCCATTATTTCCACCACTTAATCAAGCCAATCTTCTTTAAAACATGATGACCTTTTATTTCACGTCATTGTGTTTGCATTGGCTCTCGTCTTGAGCTTTGTTGTCCGCAACCATAAGGAGAGTAGCTGACACACATACAACCAAGCCTTTCCTCAGAAAGGGGCCAAAACACTGATGCCATGGGCTGCTCACATAACTTGGCAAAAACGAGGGAACCCAATTCCAGATAAAGAGGGGACATTCCAACCAAGTTAAGAACATAACCATCCTCAGATATCTATGCTATGTGAGCAATACTAGCCTGGATACATAAGACCACTGAAGAGGATAAGCTAGAGGCCTCAAAGGAGCTCAAAGAGATTGCTACTTAAAAATCCAGAAGGAGAGTAGCTGCTGTGCTAGGACACAGCTATCCTCAGATAGTTATATCCACAGGGTTTTATGAAGGCTCGTAGACAAAGAGAAAACAATATACAGCTAGCCAAGATAGCCAGGTAAGGCCTCCCTGTAAAGTTGCCGAGACCACAGAGAGTGGACTTCCTACCGCTGCTTAGAAACCCTGATCAGGGGAGCAATCTCCGAGCTGGCACATAGCTGTCCTCAGATAGCTATGTTTCGGGAAAGGGCTCAAGTAAAACCACAGCTAGCCTCAGATAGCTGTGTTCAGGTAGGCCCATCCTGCCATAACAATGGCTGGGATATAACCATACTCAGATCGCTATACTAAGGAAGGTCCCCAATCAGTGTCAGTCCCACAATAGGCTAGCGAAGTGCTGTGTTATTGACCAGAAGCTCACAAGAGGGAGATTTGGACCATCAGTAAATGATTCGCTCAAAGCGAACACATAATAAACAACATCATTAGTCCAGAATCAAAACCTGAAGTAAGAAGTGGTCATAACACAGAGGAGGGGGGAAGGGAGGGAGGGAAGAGAATGATCTGGGAGTCCCAGCCCCGGGATGCAGGCGATCACTGTGTCTATCTAGGATGTCCCTGAGATCCTTATTCCCTTTGTTGGCTTTAGCCTTCCCTGCCGACTCATAGAAGGAGGAGGGGCGTGGTTAGCGACGCTTGATATTTGAGCTTGTAAGGTCCACCCGAATGGCCCAAGGAAGGTATCCGATGGTGGATGAAGGTTTCCTGTATGTTCAGTCTTTTCAGCGCACAAAGTTATTAAATCTAGGTTAAATTCAAATCTTACTCCATTTTATTATCTAATATGACTCCATTTTATTATGACCTCGAATTTAGGTTGAAATGAAAATTGTTTGTTTGTCCATTTTTAATTGTTATTATTCTGACATTTGATTATTCTATTCAACTCTTTAATAAGAATCTATGTAGCTCAGGGTGCCTCACGGCGGCCGTTTTACGAGGACCCCATGATCACAAACTCGCCAGCCTGATCATTAGCCAGAGATTATGACTAATACTATTTAACAGGTCGCCCATGCTTTCCATTCTTTAAATAGTAGTTCAATTTAGCCCCTTACAGTTACCTATGTGCAACTTAGTTAAAGCTCAGTTAGAAGCTGATTAGAAGAGCCCAGCAGCGCGCTATCGGGATCATATGACTCTAGTGAAAGAGTGTCTGGATCTTGTGCCACCCTCGAGCTCACCGGGCGGAGTTTTTGAAAGAGCCATACCTTTCGCAAACTTTTCCGCAAGCTTAAACTGTGATTCCCACGAGCTGAGCTTCCACAGGGTGCAGATGCTTGCCTCTCTTCCCTCAAAAAGAGAGACAAACATGATTGGAGCTTCTGCATTGTGAATCTTTTACAGTGCATGCATTCAGAACCCTCAAGCACCGAACGCATGTGCTCCTCACCTAGGCACATAACGCACAAGTTATGCATGTCCTCAGGTGTCAGAAACCTAGGACATGGAGGCACGCACTTCTTGAAATGCTCACCCGACTTGACAGACATGGTACACACATGCTTGAAACATACTGCTCCTGAAGACAACAAAAGTTGGTGACATATTCAGCAGGTGCCCATTTATAATTCTGGGCACCTACCTATTACGTCACGGGCTATGTGGACCAAAAGTACTGGCATTTTTACACATGTGCTTAAGACACCACTCATGCTGGCAGCATTTCCCAATGTGTCCCTCTAGGGGACACAGCGTGAAGTTCCCTAGAAGGGGAACTGTAGATTTCCAAGTTGTAAGCTTTAAAATCAGCAATAAACAGTAATACCTTATTATCTTTTAATGGCATTTATTCACTACTGTAAATCAGAACAGTCAAATACAATTTGTATTAATGTTTCACTTTTCAGAAGTGAAACAACAAAAATAATAAAACTCAACATTATGCAGGGCCGATTGATGAGCTGATGAGTGGCAGTTGATGGTCATCAGAAGGCTAGTGAGAGAGAGCGCTCTGTGTGGGTTCTGTTTACGGAAAAGCCTGGTGAATCCATGACACATATGTTGTTCCAAACCCGTGTGACATTCTTTTTTCCATGTTTCAAAATAAACTGAGTTATTGTTATTGTTCATAATGAGTGTCAATGGTGATCAAAATAGAGCTTGATTTGTTTTCCATTGCTTTGAGATGTGTGACATTCATGGTAAGCCAATCGAGCTGTGCAGATCAGAATGTCTCGGTTATGTATGTAACCCTCGTTTCCTGAAGGATGGAACGGAGACGTCTCGTCAGTATTGACCAATGTACTTTGAGTGTAACTAAATGAGCCAATGCACATTGGCATGTGATGATTGTATCCAGCTGCCGCTGATCGCAGCGTGAGTATAGTTAGGCAGCAGGTACAACGCATACTTACGTTTTTGCTGAGGAGCCGAGCCGGTGACCCGGCCGCTCAGCGGTGGTACAGCAGCTGTGGTGACAGGACGTGACATCTCCATTCCCTCTTTCAGGGAGCGAGGGTTACATACTTAACCGAGACGTTCCCTTTCAGTCGGTCACTCTCAATGTCACGTCAGTATTGACAGACGAAATTGGGATCCCTACAAAAGTGTCACGGATGCTGCCCCTTCCAGTGTCCTATGCGAGCCTCATGCACCCCTTTTTGGTGTATGTCGGGGCTCGCAACAAGAAGACCAGTCACTGTTGTCATAGCACTACCCACTCAGTGAGATTGGATAACACTGGGAAAACATACCTGTTCCACTTGAAACAGGAATGTTGCAGAAGCCCCATCCTTCCCAAAGAAGGTTTTGGAAGCACTTATGCATATGAATAACCGTTTAGGTACATATGGAAGAATTAGAGGTGGTTGAGGAATGGCAGAGAAGTCTGCCGGGGAAACATGGGTTCTGAGCTATACCGTGGAATTTACACATATGGGATCCACTTAAGTCACTACATATGAAACCCAGCCTTCTACCAGTTCTCAGGGATTCATAGAGTGAGGGCCTGGCGCCGGATGCTTCGTCAAGTCTGGCTGCCGAGAGGACGGAGGAGCTCGACAGGGTCTACAGTACAGAAACTCCGGAGCAGTTTTAGCAAGCCAACACTAGCTCTCTAGCTCACTAGCCTCTCGGTGCTTCTACCCGTTTGAGGTGAGAACACAGGAGGATACCAGGGTTGCCAAGGGGGTCGCCCAGCCCGCACCTCTACAAATATCTGTCAGCGAGGTGCCACAAGCCAGCGCCCAGGAGGATGCAAAACTCCTAGTCGAGTGGGCTCGCAACCTGAACCAAGATCTGCCTGATAAACCAGGGTGATGGCATCCACTATCCAGTGGGTCATCCTTTGCTTAGAGACGGCATTCCCCTTCTGCCAGCCTCTGAAACAGACAAGAGCTGATCTGAAGTCCTGAAGCTTTGTGTCCGGTCCACGTACCATCTCAAGGCTCGGACGGGACAGAGCAAAGCTAGGGCTGGGTCTGCCTCCTCTGGGGGCAGCGCTTGCAGGTTCACTGCCTGATCCCTGAAGGGAGTAGTAGGAATCTTGGGCACATAGCCAGGCCAAGGGCCTCAGGGTTACCTGGGAGTCAGCCGGCCCTAACTCTAGGCATGATTCGTCGACCGAAAATGCGTGCAGGTCCCCTACCCTCTTGATGGAGACCAATACAAGCAGGAGCAGAGTTTTCATTGATAGAAACTTCAGCTCAACTGAGTGCAACAGCTCAAATGGGTACTACTGTAGTGTTCTGAGCAGGTCCCAAGAGTATATAGAGGGGGGCCGTGGAGGATTCAGCCTTCTCGCCCCCTTAAGGAACCTGATGACCAGGTCATGCCTTCCTGCCGACTTCTCTTCCATGGGGTCATGATTAGAAGCAATTACAGCAACATATACTTTAAGGGTGGAGGGAGATAGCCTTCGCTCCAACTCTTGCTGCAGAAAGGAAAGCACAAATCTGATCAGACATCTCTGGAGGTCCTCTCGACGAAAAGAACACCATTCTATAAACAGGTTCCACTTCAAGGCGTAAGCGAATCTCGTAGACGGTGCTCGCGCTGGAGTGATGGTGTCTACTACCTTTTGGGGTAGGTCATTTAGAACCTCCTTGTCCTGCATTCATATAGTTTCCAGAGGTCTGGACGCGGGTGCCACAGGGTGCCTCGTCTCTGAGTCAGTAGATCTTTCCTCAGAGGAATCCACCATGGAGGGGCTGTCACGAGGGGCATTAGTTCTGGGAACCAGGTCCGATTGGGCCAGTAAGGCACCACAAGCAGGACCTGGTCCTCATCCTCCCTGATCCTGCACAGCGTCTGTGCGAGAAGGCTCACTGGGGGAAACGCATACTTCCGCAGGCCTCGCAGCCAGCTGTGTGCCAGTGCGTCCGTGCTAAGAGTTCTATCGGTCAGGGAGTAAAACAACTGGCAGTGAGAGGTCTATGGAGAGGCAACCAGGTCTACCTGAGCATCTCCGAAATGTCTCCAGATCAGCTGGATCGTTTGGACATGGAGACTCCATTCTCTGGGAAGTGCAGCTCATGACAGCTAATTGGCCAAACGGTTGAGGAGGCCCGAAATGTGAATGGCACAAAGCAACCTCAGATGCTTCTGACTCAGGAGGAGGAGGTGGCAGGCGAGTTACGACATGCGATGGGAGTATGACTGCCGCTGCAGCTGGCATATGCCCCAGGAGCCTCTGAAACTGTTTCAGTGGGACCACCGTCCTGCTCTTGAACATATTCAAATAGTTCAACACCGACTGAGCACGTTCCTCTGTGAGGCATGTTGTCTGTTTGACCGAATCCAACTTCATATCAAGAAAAGAGATTTTGCTCTTTTCCCAGTTTGCCCGAAGGCCTAACCTGCTGATGTGTGAGAGCACCAAGTCCCTGTGTTCGCACAACTGATCCTGAGACTGAGCTAGTATGAGCCAGTCATCAAGGTAGTTGAGAATGCGAACGCCCTGCTTTCTCAGGGGAACGAGGGCCGCCTTTACAACTTTCGTGAAGACATGGTCCCCCAGGGACAGCCCGAAGGGCAGGACCTTGTACTGATATGCACGTCCTTCGAACGCAAACCGCAGAAATGGTCTGTGGCAAGTACGCATCCCTCAGGTCGATCGCTGCAAACCAAATGCGTTTCCGTATGAGCATCTTGAACGGTAGCTTCCTGTGAAGCTTCCTGTCAAGACACGCAGGTCCAAGATCAGTCGTAACCCATCGCTTTTCTTGGGTACAATGAAGTAAGTGCTGTAAAACCCCATCTTCATATCCTTTGCCAGTAGGACTGCGATCTCCACATGCAAGACAGGGGCATCGGCTGCCTTCACTGAAGTGAGGCCCGGCATCCCCTCAAGTTCAGGGGTGTCAACTGAACTTGGGGGGATGCCGGGCGAACTAAATTGCATAGCCGAGTCTGATGGTCTGAAGGAGCAGACCTAGCCCGGGCAGTGCTAGCCCGGTATCTACCAACGGAACCACCGACGTACCCGCAGTGGGGAAGCAAGGTGGAACGCAGGGACCCTGCCCGGGTGGCTCGTAGGCGGACTGAAGAGGGGTCTGAGTGTGCTGTGCAACGCTTACTTGGTTCCATGGTTGGGCAGAGGGTGCATGAGTAGGGCTTTTTTAGATGACGCTCTCGCACCACCCGCTGCTGCCTGCTGGTGACAGAGGAGGAAGAGTGTGGTCTGGGCTTGGTCTATCCGCGACTCTCCGTGTCCTCTTGGGACCCAGAGATAAAGAAATCTGAAGATTTTTGGAAACAAAGATTCTCCACCTAGCCCTCCTCTGGGGGCGGAAAGAGGTGCGTTCACCATCTCCCGAAGAGCAGTTCCCTCCCTCTATCGGTCGCCCGTACCGGGGCCTCTTGCTTTTCAGCTTACTGTCAGGTTTGATGAGGGCCTTGATCCATGGCGCTGCTTGGCTGGAGGCTGCTGCGGATGCTGCCCGGGAGCAGGGGAGGACGCAGGGGGCCGCCCTCAGCGACGAGCAGGCTGAGGCTCTGCAGCCGGCGGATGGGTGGAGACAGCAGCTGCCCGGACGAGAGGACGAGATCACCTCAGTCTGCTCCTGTGGAGCCGAGAACTGCTGGGCAAAGTTCTCGACTGCGTCGTCGAAGAGGCCGGTCTGGGACACGGAGACCTTGAGGAACTGAATTTGGTCGGTGTCCCTCATGTCCACAAGACACAGCCAGAGGTGGCACTCCTGGACCACAAGTGTGGACATTACACAACCCAGAGAACTCGTGGTGACCTTCGTCGCTCGGAGCGTGAGGTCAGTTGCGGTTCTGGAGTTCTTTCAGAAATTCCGGATCCTCATGCAGGTCCCTCAGTGCTTTAGCCTGATGGACCTGCAGTAACGCCGTAGGGTGTAAGGCGGAGGCAGCTTCTCTGCAGACCGCATAAGCATCGCTGGATAGACCATACGAGTACCTACAAGCCCGGGAGGGGAGGCATGGTTCGCCCTGCCAGGTGAAGGCGGTATTAGGAAACAAATGCATCGCAACCGAGTGCTCCTCTGGGGGAACCCCTGTATACTCCCTAGCTGCACCACCGTCAAGAGTGGTGAGGGAGGATGAGTTAGCAGGTTGGTTTCCGGCAGAAACGCCTGACTGCCACCAAGATGAGAACTAGAATGACACAGAGGCAACGGAGCTCCACCCCTTTTGAGATAATGGAACAAAATGTAAAAACTGTAACTTGGATGCCATGTAAGTCGCTTTGGATAAAAGCGTCTGCTAAATGCATAAATAAATAAATAAATAAATAAATAACTCCGAGATGGTCATCTTCCCGCAATGAGAACATGACTCATCCATGAATGCCACCTCAGCATACTTAATGCCTAGACACGTGAGGCAGTGATCGTAATCATCACTTGATGCCAGGTAACGACTGCATCCAGAAACGCACGGGTGATCTATAGCAAGACGCAAAATCGTCTTTACAAAGACGCAACGTCGAGTTTGCCAGATACAACGTTGTCTTTAAAAAGACGCACCCATGAAAGCTCTTTTAGGGGAAATAAAAGCTCTTTTAGCATGCTGAAGTGCACAGGGGAGATGGCTGCCCACTCGACACGGGAAACCACCACCGCTGAAGCGCCGTACTGCCAGCACTAAGAAGCTCCAAAGAGCGTGCTGAACTCATTCAGTCCTCTCTGTAGAGTAGTCAGGAGCAGAACGATGTGATTGCTCGGCTCCGAAACGAAAAGCTGAGTATGCGTTGCACCTGCTGCCTGATTATACTCGCGCTGCAATCAGCGGTAGCTGGATGCAATCATCGCATGCCAATGTGCATTGGCTTGTTTAGTTACACTCGAAGTATATTGGTCTTCGTAAGCGAGATCACAATTTTGTCGGTTAAAACCATAGACTGTATAAAAACATGGACGTAGTGTCCGTGACGTCACCCGTAGGATTCTGAAGAGCATTTTTGAAGCCTAAAGTGGGCGGAGCTGGCCGTCGCCATCTTAGCAGCGCATCACCACGCATCACTCCCAGATAATCAAAAATGGGCAAAGAGGCGGGAAGTGAATGGAGCTGGTTGCTGAAACCATGTCCACCTAGCGCGACAAGCGGGCAATCCGCCTGTCACTCAAGTGGCCACGACTGTAATTATGCAGAACTTTAAGGCTTAATTTAATTTAAACGGATGAGTTATAAAAAAAAATCACCCCCCTCACAGTTGTCCTGAAGGGCAAAATTAGCTATATAGACCAAAATAATTTTTTGAACCAGGCTGTAAACATGTTTTTTTTTCTGCTGTAAAGTTGGGCATTTTAACATGGGGAGTCTATGGGATTGACTCCCTTTTGCAGCCAGCCTCTAGCGGCCAGTTGACGAATTGCAGTTTTAGTCACTTCCGTGTTGGTTTCACGAGAGAGAGCGGGAGGTTGACGCTTGGTTAAAACCAACGTGACGTCGAGAGTGACGGACTGAAAGGGAAACATAAGGCTTGTTTGAGATGCGCCTGGCCTCGCCTGAAATGGAGGCGAGAGTAGGCGGCTGCAGTGAGGGGAGGAGTGAAATAAGCGCAGTCAAGACGGACAGTTCTGACCTCTCGAAGTGGAGCAGATACCTACGAGATCAAAGGAGGATATCGCGTTATTTTCACTCATGCGCTGTGCTGCTGATAAACATGATATAATTTCAGGTCTGTTGCTTTTATATGAAACGGACACTTTTCTAACCGGCATGCATCTCGCGGTGATCTTTCACCGGTGATCGGTGATCGGTTCTGCGCAGATTTTGCTCATCTCAAACAAGCCTATATTTAGCAGAGGTGGGTACCAGAATCGAGTATTTAGACTATTTACAACAAACTATACTTAATTATTTATCCATCATTGACGAATAAATTTCTTAAATATACACTTTTTAAAATAATAATAATAATAATATACAAATTTATTAGGCTTAATATTACTATAATTCGAAATTATTATAATAATTAATAAATTATAACAATTTTACCATTTGTATACAAATACAAATGTTGAACAGCTGATGATTAATGGCAAATTGTGATGCATAAATGAGCTTTTATTGTGTATGAAAATTTGTTGTTCATAAGGGGGGGAAAGGCAAGAAATCGACTGAAAAATGCAGGAAAATGTGGCTTGTAAACTTGCATCTGTGGTCCGGAGGAGCTGAGTCAGATAATGCTTGTGTGTGCAAATGGTTAATATAAGATATAATAATATACGAAGAAATTAAAAATGTATTAAGATATTAATAAAAATGTGTGTTTATGTATATATATATATATATATATAGGGCTGCCAATTATTACGCATTTTGTGTGAGATAATCAGAATCCACTCAATGCTGAATACTACATGTAGACATGATGTAAATACAATATTATATTTGCAGTTTAGAGAGCTTCATTAATTATAACGGAACATTGTGAGATTGCAATAAATTGAAGTGAGTGACATCTTTTTAGTGATTATATGGAAATGCTAGTATTCAGGGGTGACACACAGTGGTGGTCAAAATTATTAGAACACTAGTATGTTCACCACCTAAAAAATGGTTTAAGTCAGTTATTTCTAACTTTTGCTGGAGTGTGTCAGTAGGAAATATCAGTTTACATTTCCAAACATTCATTTTGCCATTAAAGGGGTCATCGGATGCCCACTTTCCACAAGTTGATATGACTCTTTAGGGTCTTAATGAAAAGTCTTTAACCAAACATACTTAGGTTAAAATTTCTGGTTACACTTTATTTTGATAGTCCATTTTAGACATTCTACTAACTATAAGTAACTTTGTAACTAAATGTCAACTACATGTCAACTAACTTGCTAACTAGCACATTATTAGGCGATTTGCAAAGATTCATAAAAAAAAAAACTTTTCTCTTCAAAAACAAACATAATCCACTGCGTCTTCAGTGGCTCAGATGTCGGGAGTAAATGACAACTGCTATGTTCATTATTATATCCAACAACAAAACACCTCAATCGCTTAGGAGACAATGTTGTCTACCCCAGCGTTGAAACAATGGCGAACTGTTGACAGCTCACTCTGGGCGGTCAAACGGCCGTGTCAGTCAATAGTTGTGGGAGGGGCCTGTGCAGAACTACGTCACTCTGCCAAGAATCTCAGATCAGCCTGACCTGAGAAAGTGATCATTATTATTGGGGATCTAAAAAAAGCACTGGGTGGATTTTTATAATTATAGGGTGGATGTGTACACACACTGCCAACACACATTTATGTTCAAACAACATGTAAAAGTGGAATGACCCCTTTAATTGTAATAATTCAGTGAGATTTTTGTTTGCACAAGGAGCTTTGCTGGTAGGTCCTTTGAATCATCTTGGAGACATTGCCACAGTTCTTCTGGAGTTAGTCTGTCTCAGTTTGTTCTGTTTCGTGTCAGTCCAGACAGACTGGATGATTATGAGCACTGGCTGTTGTTGTCAGACTCCTTGTACAAACAAAAATCTCACTGGATTATTACAATTAATGGCAAAATGAATGTTTGGACGTGTAAACTGATATTTCCTACTGACACATTACAGCAAAAGATAGAAATAACTGACTTAAAACCATTTTTTAGCTGGTGAAAATACTAATGTTCTAATAATTTTGGCCACCACTGTATATCCTCCACATCCCTCATATAAATACAGGATTCACTTTTGAAAAATAGCATGTTTGCAGTCATTTTCAATGGCATTTTCAAATATTAGTGAAGTTAACGGGTCCTTAAAAAGTCTTAAATTTAGTTGTATCAAATTTAAGGCCATAGAAAGTCTTAAATGGTACAAGAAACTCTTAATTATGATTTCAAGAGGTATTAAATTAGGGGACAGAAAGACAAGAATTGCGATATGGCTTAATGTGATGATTAAACTTCAAAAGGCTATGATTTCATTAAATAAATAAGAGCTCTGCAAAATAAATATGAGTGTTTCAAAGGCAAGTGCTGTGTTGTTTTGTGTACTGCTGTTACCGGGGAAACCGCTATAATTCTGCCGTTCCGAAATTTGCTTTTTCAATAAGCTCGTCTGCTATTTTTGTTCAGACCAATGTGAAAATCAACCCATGTTTTTACGCAGCAATCATACAGATGTCACGTTTATGTTCTGTATCTGTTTAGATTTCTCTGTGTTTCTGTTCTACCCTCTTTGACCTAGTTTCCCTTAGTTGCCCTTATTAGTTCACTCTGTTAACCTGTGTAGCTTCTGTCACCTTGTTAATTATCTCGTTTGCTCCTTTTGTTTGGCTGTCCTTATAAGCCTTCCGTTTCTTTCTACTCTTGTTCCTGGATTGATGTTCATTTAATGGAATGTGTGTGTTGATGTTAATAAGTTCTCCTGTCCTTTGTTCTGAAGTTGGAATTAAAGACTTTTTACGTTTACTCCTTCGTCATGTGCTTTACCACAACCACGGCCGTGACAGCAGAGTTGTAAATGTGAACTGGCAGATCAACAAGAAGATAATGCATTAAAAATGTAAACAATTAAGACTGTAAATTATATTTGTTATTTAATTAATATAATAATTTATTTGTTTAACTCCATTTTCTTAAAAACTGGTTTAATGGCTGAAATGTGAAGTTTATCATTTTATAAAACTTTTTTGCTCTTTTTTTTTGTGTAAACCTGTATCTGAACTGTAAATAATGCTTTTTACAGTCATATTAATGTTATTTGTGCAGGTATTAAAAAGGTCTTTAAAAGTCTTAAATTGTCCTGCAGATCTGAAAATAGCTTAAATATCCTGCAGATATGCTGGTCTGGCAAAAACCATCAATTCATGTTTTCAGGTATATAATTGTCCGGACCTCGGCTGATGAGAAGGGTTCGTTACTGGACCTCAAGCAATTTTAATTGAAGACCCCTGGTGTAGAGCTAACATACAACGTGGTCAGATATGAGATGAAAGGTGGGTCAAGTGATATTCCAGGTGGTCCAGTGTGTGTGTGTTGGGTAACATCTTGTAAGATGTGTTGGGTAACATCTTGTAAGATGTGCTCCCTTACACAGAGTGTGTGTGATCGCAAAATTTTTATAATTCATGTCATTTCCACTAAAACTATGATAGCTATTATGACATAATTATCTTTTGTTTCACAGAAAAAAATTACATAGTCCTTAAGGGGGTCATTTTCTCCCACTCTACCCTATGACTCGGGAATCATGTCAAGCATGATTCAAATGATTCATGTCAAACCCCGTGAGTTTGAGTTGCTCTCTGGACCCAAGATGAAATTATTCACCCTAAAAATAAATATTCTGTGACACTGTTCCCCTAACAATTCAGCTGTTTTCTACATCTATATTTTAATGAAAAAAGCAAATAGAATGACAATTGTAATTTAGGTTTTAACATAATTAGGTTTTTGTGATTGTTAAATAAGTAATGGCGTACGAATGATGGTAATTATTTTGTTGTGTTTGCCGGGAAATTGATTTTCTTTATTTGACTTGAGGTTAAACATTGACCACTGAATGTAAATAAAATCCTCCTGCTGACCTCACTATAAAAATATCCCCCTGTCCATTTGCCTGTGTATTTTTTTTTTTATCTCAGCTGAAGACTTGGAATAAACAACATGGAGTGTAAGCAGTGGTTGAAATGGTTAACGCTTGCAATGATATGTCCTATTATTGCAGGTAGGTCTTTTTGCTTATTAAAATAAATGTACTTATTAAAATACATAGACAAAACTATTTTGGCTTGTTTCTTGTTTTCTTTCTTTTTTTAACGGAAATAAATCAGCAACAATTGACAAAAAGTTACTTCTGTCATATTTTTGTGGCCTTCTCCAATGATCTGGCTGTTTCCACTACAGGTGCTCCATCCTCCATATCCAAAAGAGAGAGTTCATGTCCCAAAGAGAATCTAAACATTACTGGAGGGACCTTTGTTCTTTCTAACAGCTATTCACATGGAAGTCTGCTAAGATACATCTGTCCAAATGGATATTACCCATCAGTTCAGTCACGTCTTTGTCAGTATGGACTCTGGACCCCAAAGACCAAAATCAGAAAAACCCCAGAGTGCAAAAGTAAGAAACAAGGCATTAATTTGTATCATTATATCATGAATAATTGATGGACTTCTTTATTTTTGTTATACTCTTCTACAGTATGTGTTTATTCATGCATTTATTCTAGAGATCACATGTCCCAATCCTCGTGTTTTTGAGAATGGAGAGGTGATTCCATATCAAGTCAAGTACTATGTATATGATACAACCACCTACTCATGTCATTCCGATTATACGTTCCGTGGCTCAGTGGTCCGTGTTTGCAAACCTAATGGGAAGTGGAGTGGAAGCACACCAATTTGTGGACGTGACTGTGAGTAATCTCTATTACTTTGTAAATATGTAAACACAGCAGTTTCTATGAACTAGTCTGATTTAAACTGCAATGCAGTTTTCAAAGTAACTTCCATTTGTCTGTTTATTACTGTCTCACAGCTGATCACTGTACTGATCCTGGTGTTCCCCCTGGTAGCAGTCGAACAGGGAACATGTTTAACATAGACGACAAAGTCACGTACCGCTGCGAGAGTCCATTGACCTTGATTGGTTCTAAAGTACGAGTGTGTCAGGATGGTGGCCAGTGGTCGGGAACAGAGCCACAATGTTACGGTGAGTCTTCTAATTGCTACATCGAAATTTCAAAATCATGTTTTGTAGTACTTGTTTTCTCAAAAATAAGTTGTTGGCCCTAAGATTTAACTAATAAAAAGTAGCTTTTCTGGATAATGCACCTATAATGTTGTTGTTGTTTTCTAAATACTGTACAGCTGGTTTCACATATGACACCCCAGAGGAAGCATCAGAAGCTTTCAGCAGTTCTCTAAAGACAAATCTAGCAGTTGAAAAAGAAGGTACCTTTGCCTGACTTGAAGCATTAATCACACACATGCTTGTTTTTATGGTTTATGGGGAATCTCCATACGCGTAATGGTTTTTATACTGTACAAACGGTATTTTCTATCGCCCTACACCAACTCTACACCTAAACCTACCCCTTACAGGATACTTTGTGCATTTTTATATTTTCAAAAATGTGTGATTTATAAGCCTTTTGAATTACAAAGACACCGAAAGTGTCCTCATAAATCACCTTCACGTTGTAATACCCATGTCATACCCATGTAATTATACAAATTTGTGTCCTCATAAACGACATAAACACACACACACACCTTTTTTAAATTTTCATTAATAGTTGCCATGCTCAGAAAAAGAGACAAAATCACATCAACACATTTAAACATAAATTCCGTGTTCCTTCTGTCTTTAGAGCAGCAGGGGAAGAAAATAACTATGGATCAAGGTGGAAATCTTGATATTTACATTGCTGTGGATGCATCTGACAGCATAGATGAGAAGGATTTTCACAATGCAAAAACCACCATTAAATTGCTTTTAGACAAGGTATGTCGATTGTTAAATCCTCAGAAGTTGCTGTAAGTGAAGTTTAGGCTACTGATGTATAATGCAGCCTTTCCTAAAATCTAAAAGCATTAATTTAATTGTTGTTAATTTTGATGTTAAAGGTTCTGAAATAATATAAATATAAATATTTGAAAAGGAAGAATTACCATTGTGATACACTGAGATGCTGTCAAGAGTGAACTTGACTTTTAACCTCCTCATCATTGCCAGAAACCTCCAATGGGAGCATTTGTGAGTTTCTGGAGGTTCTCCCACAATCCACTGCATACTTGCTGCATCTCAGTGAAAATCCTGTTTCACATTACGGAAACATTTACTGCACTGAAATCCAGCATTTTGATCATATACATATACAAACTTACATATTTGAAATGTCAATGCTCTTTCCCAAAAGATTAGTTATTACCCAGTCTCCCCAAACTATGAGATCCTGATGTTTGCTACGGATGTTTCACCAATAATCAAAATGAATAACTTCAAAATGCGAAAACCAAGCCTATTGGAGATTTTTAAAGACATGGACGATTTTACTTATGAGAGTAAGTATTCTGTTTGAATGTCTCTTTTTGAGTCTTATTGTATGCATGGCGACAATTCTATTTTTTAGAGATTATTATTACAGAATAATGTGCAAAAATAGTACATGTAAGTCTAACTTGAGAAAAATACATTTATTAATTTCTGTCCAATGTAATAGTAAAAATGAAACAAATCTTACATTTAAAAAAAACAAAAAAAACAATTCATGTTGCAATTTTGATTCATTTTAATTTAGATTTAGTCAGTTGTTTCAATCAGAAAATGTTTCTCTGCTGACTGTAATATTCTGATGTGAAAAAAAAAAACAGACAAAGGCGATAAAACAGGTACCAATATTGCCAAAGTCTATTCAACCATTCACGAAAGCATGAAAATAGAGGAGCTCAGCAATGCAACGACCTTCAGTGAGACCCAACACATCGTCATATTGTTCAGTGATGGTACTGACTTATCAGTATTTACATATAATTTAGTATATATATATGTATCAGTACTTTTATTATTTTACACTCAGTTTAAGTTCTTTATCAGAAAAAATAAATTAATGTATTAATAAAATACCCATGCATAATATTACAAATTAGAATAGAAATCAACTTTGAAGCAAATATTCACTGTAATTTGTCTCATCTTACTTCATAGGTCACGCAAACATGGGGGGGAATCCCAAACCTAAAGTGGACCAGATCAAACGTCTTATCACCAAAAATGATCCAAAGCGAGATAAGAAACTTGGTGAGCAATGAAATTTATTAATCATAATTATATTTTAAATCAGATTGCTTGGACTTGGACCATGACTAAGTATTTTTTAAAAATGTGTTTCATTATCAAGCAGTATCATCAGGGGCAGCAAAAAATACACATATTTGTTTAGAAGTCTTTATCATTGATTTCATATTGATATGGATCTGTCCTCTCTTTCCAGATCTTTATGTATTTGGAGTTGGAGAAGACGTGAATCAAGAAGACGTAAATGGCTTAGTGTCACAGAGGGACCAAGAAAAATATTTCTTTAAGCTTCAAGACTTGACAAAGATTCAGGAGATGTTTGACGACATGATTGGTACTGTATCTATTCTTCACCCAAAAGTGACATTTCTGTAATTATTTAATCACCTTCATGTTATTGATGTTTTCTGTGGAACACAAAAAGAGAAATTAATGTCAAACTCTAAAAAAGACATTTAAAAAATTACAATAACACTATTGTTTGGATGCATCAGTTAAAAAACAAAAAAAACAAAACGTGGTTCAAACATGGTGCCTTTAGCTGTGAAAGTCAGGTTTGATTCCATTAATGGAAAATATCATTAGATCTTGTGTGTATGAATGCACTAGTTTGAATATGTGTAATGAGCAGTGAGATTTTGGGAAAATTCTACAAAATGTCTCCGTTTGTGCTTTATGGAAGAGAGAAAGTTATTCAGGTTTGGATCTACACGGAGGTGAATATATGTTGACAGAATTTACATTTCCAGAATAATGAATGGTTTCTATAAGTCCTGATTTAAGGAACCTCATGTATGTAATAAGTGATTCAATTCTTGTCTACCTGCTTCCTTACACAGATGAGAGCACCAGTGTAGGATTGTGTGGGATTGTGTGGGAAGGCTTGGAAAATAAACGCCGTGCATTTCCCTGGTTGGCACAGATTAATATTGTTGTGAGCAGAACCTTTTTTATCATTTTATTATATAGAGAACTCAATTACCTTATAGGAAACACTCATTGAAGTTAAAGGAACATTTTCTCCCACAAGAAGAAGAAACATGCATGTTATGACTAAAGAGTTGAACCACGTGAGTTTAATAAACATCAGTCTTCTCTGCTCTTCATGTAGCATCCTCCAAAAGGTTCCAATTGCATGGGGTCATTAGTTACCTCAAGTTACATCTTGACAGCGGCTCACTGCTTCAAAGAGGGAGACACACCTGATAAGATAACCGTTAAACTGGAAAAAGATAAGGGTATGTCCTGATACGTCCATATTTTCAGACTGAAAAAACTAACAAACAAACAAACAAAAAAATGTTACAGGGTAAATCTTTTTAATGATGTTTACATTTCCTTTTGCAGTTGTAAAAGTAAAAAAATATGTAATTCATCCTGGCTATAACCTCACCGCAAAACAGGAAATGGGAATACAGGAATTTTACGAATTTGATGTAGCTCTTATACAGCTGGAAAAACCTGTTGATATCAGTTCTAATCTACGGTGAGGAGCACATATTTTCAACATGTGATATTACTTTAATAAGAATATGAAAAAAAGAAGAAAAAAAACTGAACTAATTAAATAACAATGTGTATTTCTCTACAGACCGATCTGCATCCCATGCACCAAAGAAACCAATGCAGCTCTGAAACTTTCAGAAAGTGAAGGGACGTGCAGAAAACATGGTAAATCCATGTCAGACATGCTGCATGCATATAAGAATCATATCAGATCGTATGTACATATTAAACATGTTACATTGCTTTTATGCAGTGAAACATATCAAACATAAAATGTCAAAGTTTCTTCTTTATGCATTTGTTACAGAGGAAATACTAATGAGCAACGAGCTTGTGGAAGCTGCTTTCGCATCTGATATGGATAGTGACAATAGTCCAAAAACAATAAAAAGCATCACATTCAAGCTTGGAAAATATGTAATGATTTTTCTCATTTCTAAATATGTGTAGTTTGAAAAGCTTAATTTATGTTTATTTATGCAGAGGCAGTTTATTCATTTGAGATGTCAGACCTCATAGCATTTAAAGTAAAATATTCTCAGATTGTCAACATTTAAAATTACTCAATCAAACCAACTAAAAGCAACAACACTTTAACTTTGATTTCACGGGGCCTTTAAAGTGTCATTAATTAACGCAATCATTCCTGTACTAACATTTTCTAGCACTTGGGTTTCATTTAGGCATTTAACATTAAATATGTTAAAAACATCAGAAAACATATTATTTGAATCTCTTATGAATAAAAAAAAAACATATTTAGTCATCATCATCAAGATAAGAACACTTCTTGGTGTACTTTTTCTCTAGCGAGATGCTTGTGTTGAAGATGCAATGAAAGCAAAAGGAATTGAGGTGAAAAATGCCAGGGAAGCAGTTACAGACAATTTTCTGTGCAGTGGTGGTATTGAACCAACAACAGATGATGTTGCCTGCAAAGGTATGTTTGATTTTTGCAATCAAGACGGCAGCTTGTATTTGGTTCTAATCTACTGTTTAGGTCATAAAAATTGAATAGCTGAATTTGCTGAATTTATACAATTCTCATTGTTTATTGTGTATGCATGGCATTTTATAACAGGAGATTCAGGTGGGGCCTCTTATGTGAATAAAAAAGGTCGAGTGATTCAGGTGAGATTTCCATTTTCTTTTGAAAACAGTATTGATGATGTGGCTGTAAAGGCCATATTACAGGGTGAAATTAAAGACTAATTTGAGAGAAGCTGAGAAATATGAACTTTTTTTGATATCTGTAAAATCTCTGATAGGTTGGTGTCATAAGCTGGGGAGTGAAGGACATCTGCAAGGAATCAAAGAAATTCACCTCGGATGCAGACTCCAGAGATTACCATTCAAATCTTTTCAGTGAGAAGATACGCTCATTCCTTAAAGAACACCTAGAAAATGACCGTATTGGAAACCCTCTTAAATTCTTGTGAATGCTTTAGCAGACTGAAACTGTGTGAGTGAAGTCTGAGAAAACACTGTTTTGTTTTTTGATCAGTATATTCAATTTTAAGTCAAATAGCTGGTCTTTGTTAAAAAATCATAATAATCCAGTTTATTATCAACAGTCTTTCATGTTTTACTCATTTAATGTCATGTCTTTGTAGCCTGTACTGAATATCCAACCACTGGCAGGCAGGGGAGTTTCATTACTGTTGTGATTTCACAACTTATTTCCATCTGTCTTGAAAATGATAATAGCAAGTAATAAAAGCCTAACATTATGTCACTAAACCTGCTGTTTTGGGGCTGAAGTATAATGGAGAGAATATGAAAAATGTCATGAAAAATGACAGCTATGGCATTGATCAGACAAGAACCATTGTCATGTTAATGTATTCCAAACACACAGTACATAAGCCATTCTGTGCAATTTTTGTACTGAGCAAACGTGAGGGTGTTGATTATCGTTAAACAGTGCGTGAAACTGCACACTCACATAGTCTTGATTAAAACTAGATTTTCTTTCTTTTCCTGCAGTTCCTGTAAAGCAAGTTTCTAACATACTACCAGTTAACCGATTGTTATGGTGAAATATAATTATAGAGGATAAGGAACAAACCTTGTAAGAAACCATGACTCAGCTTGGGAAGCCCATTCTTCGCATATTCAAAATTATTTACAGTAAATGATTAACTTTGTTACCTACATTAGATTCAATGGGACACATTTTTGAATTTTACAGTCTCATGGACACCAGATTAGCTAGAAAATCAATAGACAGTTATATGATTCTGTGGAAGTTGTGTATCTAATTGAAAATAATAAACATTAAAATCATGCACAATAAAATTTGACAAAAAGTATATGCAGGAATGAAACCATAAAATGGAGTAGTTTGTATGAGAAGAACTAAAAAAACCTGTTACACAAATACTTGTTACCTATTCCAAAATTAGCTATATGGTGTTCCCATTTAATTTTATACTCATAAATGTCACAAATTTAGAAACAGAAACAATTTTCCGCAAATAGTTTATGATTGCAACAAAGTGGGTTTTGCAGGGTTTCATCATAGTGGTTTTGGTGCTTGCACTATTTATTTCTCAATGCAGCAATTACAAAAAACTGAATCAAACACTACAGTATATTTTTGGCACAGCAAAAAAGGACTGTATAAAATTAACATCAAAGACAATATTAACACTGCATAATGCATATTAATATTTATTTTAAATAAGTCAAATTCTGACCATTTCTCTTATTAAATGTTGACTTTTTATGTGATACAAGCGATAGTAACAGTAAAGATCCTGATACAATGCTGCTTAATTCATTTAGCTAGTCCAAACTTATGTCAAACATCCCAAAGCCTATTTATTTCATCCTTTCAACATTTTTCACTGATCCTTCATTTCATTTCATCCATTGTCAATCAATGTCTGTCAGTCACCATCTGCATCATTCTACAGCATACTGAATTACATTTTAAATGTTATTTTAAATCTTACTTTACCATTTCCAGTAACATAATGATTCTTTATGCTGGAAAAAAACAGAAACATTAAAAAGAGAAGTACTGTACTGTATGGAAATTTGGGGTGAAAATTATTGCAACATTCGTTTGAGATGATCTATTGGTCTATGAATGCAATTTCCCTACAGCTACAGCACGCTACTAAATTTCAGCCAACACCCAATGGCCCATCCTGCTTCTGTAGTTTAAGGAAAAATAAAGAATTTCTCAGAATCAGTTTTAAGATCATTTTAAGATCAATGATTTTAAGGGTCCATGTATGAAGAAAATCAAGTGAGTTTTACCTTGACAAAATATTTGACAGAATAGCATATGTTCATGGTCACTTCCTCTTGTTTACCTTGCTCTATAAATGCATGGCCTTCCCCAGTTGTTGTTTCATTTGCTGTGCGAACCTGACGAGGACATCATGGAGTGTGAACCATGGATGAATCTATTCCTGATCGCCATACTGTGTCCTTTTATAACCGGTATGTCTCCTTGACTTGGCTTTAACCAGAAATATAAATAGAAAGTTATATTTTGCTTTTTATCTGAAATGCTGATTTGAGGGAACTTCAAATACATAAATGCATTAAACTATCAATTCATTTTCATTTTACAACAGCAGTATTTCACATTTAATAGTCTGTAGTCATATAGTCCAAAGCAATAGTCCATCATTAGTCTGTGGACAATTTATTGTGATGTTTACATGCTATATACAGTCTGATGTTTCAAGCATCATACATTTTTTATAGCACTGTTGAATTTGTACATTGTTTAATTTGTAGCTAAAGTTGCACAATTGATTTGATAAAACTTTGCAAAATAATATTAATTTGTATTTTACTTAAAAAGAATGTTTGTGGCCGAGAGTTATTATTGGCATTGAGGGTGTCTTTAAGTGGAAAAAGGTTCTTTAGATTACTAAAATGTTCTTCACATTAAGAAAGAACTATTCACTGAAAGATTTTTTCAACCCAGAATGGTTCTTCATTGTTGTAAAAGCCCCTTTTGAAACCTTTACTTTTAAGAGTTTCTGTTAGAACATTTAGTGTTCTTTACAGTGCACTCTTCCAGCACGATTTTTTTTTTTTTTTTTTTAATCTGGCCCTTTGATATTTCTCATAGGTGCTCCATCCTCTAGTTTGTGCCCCAATGAGAATCTCAGTATTAGTGGAGGGAGTTTTTCTTTCTCAGAAGATGGGAGCATTGTAAGATACTACTGTTCAGAAGGCTATTACCCAACCATTAGGATCCGTCGCTGTAACAAAGGAAAATGGAACCCGTTGCCCAAAAGAAAACAACCAGAGTGCAAGAGTAAGCAAAACTTGATAATATACACTTATTCATAATTGAAAACACAATACAGGCTACTCACACACACACAAAAATCCTTTATCTCAGAAATCACATGTCCTGATCCTCGTGGTTTCGAAAATGGAGAGGTGTATCCATATCAGAGACAGTATATTGTGAACGACACAACCCACTACTCCTGTAATTCTGGCTACGATTTCCGTGGCTCGGGGACTAGAGTTTGCCAAGCGAATGGGAAATGGAGTGGAGGCACACCAGTCTGTGGAAGAAACTGTGAGTGGGAAGTCTCTCAATGCTGTCAATTTCCTGGTTCATGAATTCTCTATAGATTAAATAAACAATTTCAGCCCTTTTAATAGATTAAGCAAAGACTAAGTCACAATTCACTTTCATTGTCTGTTCCTTTTTTCAAACAGCTGATCACTGTCCTGATCCTGGGATTCCTGCTGGCTCTACAAGAACAGGCCACATGTTTAATATAGATGACAAAGTCACGTACCGCTGTGAAAATAAATTGACTCTGATTGGTTCCAAGGAGCGAGTCTGTCAGGAGAATGGTCAGTGGTCAGGAACAGAACCACAATGTTACGGTAAACCTTTCATCTTCCTTGTTTGAAGTGCAATGCAGTACATATTCAGCTTTGCTAATGTTGTTGTTGTGTAAATACAGCTGATTTCACATACGACAGCCCAGAGGAAGCATCAGAGGGTTTCAGCAGTTCTCTAAAGTCAAATCTAGCGGTTTCTCAACAGTATGAAGGAACAGGTATTCTTGTGCAACTCACACTGTCTTCTCAGCATATAGTTTTTGGTTACCACTACTTATTTTGTATAAAATCTGTTTCCTGTGTCTTCAGATCAGTATGGAAAAAGAATACGAGTGGGTAATGGGGGGATGCTTGATATCTACATTGCTCTGGATGTATCTGACAGCATAGACAAAGAGGACTTTGAAAAGGCAAAAGGTGTCATCAAAACACTTATAGAAAAGGTATATGAGATGTCACACACTTTCAACTGACTAAACCCTTTGGCTATCTATTCTTTGACATTTCTGCCTATGTCCCATTACTAGCACACTATTAGTGTCCCATTAGAATCTCTTCACTTAATGTCATGTTTTATATTCCTAATGAAACTTTGTGAATCTACTTAAAATTTGACCCTATGATCATTACCAACAGATCAGTTATTACGAAGTCTCCCCAAACTATGAGATCCTGATTTTTGCCACAGATGTTGCACGGATAGTTTCCATGAGGGACTTCAAGAGCGGGCAAAAAAAGAACCTGTTAGAAATTCTTAAAAGACTGAAGGATTATGAATATAACAGTAAGTGTTTTGTTTAGATCTGATTTAAAGGTCATTCTTACAGCAACAATTGAAATGTGTTTATTTGGTGTGGTCAGTCTGAGAGTAAAATCGTTGACCTTTAATGTCTTTAAGGACATATTTTAAAATCCCAATGTTTTTGTGACTAACAGGTAAAGGTGATCGAACAGGAACTAATATCGCCCTGGCCTATAGGAGCATTTTTGAAAGTATGCAAATAGAGCAGATGAGGAATAAAGAGGAATTCAAGAAGACCCAACATATCGTCATCATGTTCACTGATGGTAATGATGATACCAGTGTTTATTTAAATATTAATTTGGAATTGTAAATAAAAAAAAGTAATAGCAATATTTATACTTGGTGGTTAGCGCTGAATCTGTTCAAGTGCCTTTTGTTCTTGATGTTAAAAAATAATAAAATGATCACTTTTATTATACACTCTTTAGGTCAGGCCAACATGGGTGGTAATCCAAGACCATGGGTGGACCAGATCAAAGATCTTGTAAAACAAAATGCTCCTTCAGAGGAGGAGGAAAACCTTGGTGAGAAAGAACGCGAATGATTTTTGAGATTAAGCTAATTTTCAAATACAGCTCAATTCTTTTTTTTTTTTTTTTTATTATTATTGATGATACCTTTTTGTACAGACCTGTATGTGTTTGGGATGGGAGATGAAGTGAACTCTGAGGACATTAATGATTTGAAGACTGACAGGGGAAATGAGAAGTTTTTCTTCAAACTTAAGAACTTGGATGATTTGCAGGAGACGTTTGACGGCATGCTTGGTACTTCATAATGTCTGTTTTACATTTAGATACATGTACTTAGTTTAGGTTGGGTAAAAATATAATTTTAAGATAATTATTGTCGTCTACATCCATTGCGAAGCATAGTCAATATATAAGTTTCTCCTGTTTTCCTTGCCTTAACAGATGAGGGCACGAGTGTAGCATTATGTGGACTTTACAGAGATTACGACGATGGCACTGATTCCCACAAACGTCATCAATATCCCTGGTTGGCAAAGATCAGTGTGACTGTGGGTATTTCTATATCTTTCTATATCAAAAAATGGCTTAGCATGACCATGCTAGTTCTTTGAACATTTTATGTTAAATATTTCAACTAAATATTTAATCCTTCTTTGATGATTTTGCAGCGCAACAATGGAAAAATTTCAAATTGCGTGGGGTCATTAGTCACCTCAAGCTTTATCTTGACAGCGGCTCACTGCTTCAGGTTTGGTGACACACCTGATAGGATAACTGTTGATTTGGGTTTAGATATTAAAGGTAATATTGAGAATTATTTAGAAAAGAGTTCTCTTTTTTTTACACGTAATGGTGTAAATCTCATCAGTGGTGTTTCCTTTTCTCTTCTTAGGAGTAAAAGTGAAAGATTACATACCTCATCCTCGCTATGACGTTGCAGCAAAACAGAAATTGGGAATACCTGAATATTATGAGTTTGACGTGGCTCTTATTCAGTTGGAGAAACCTGTAATTTTGGATCTTGGTCTTCGGTGAGGAACGCAGCTTGTCAACATGACATGCATTATTTTATGCTACTAAAAAGTGTTAAAATAGTTAATGCATATCATGTATGTCTCTACAGGCCAATCTGCATCCCCTGCACCAAGGAAACAAGTGGAGCTCTGAGACTTTCAAATAGAGAAGAAACATGCAGAAAACATCGTGAGTTACAAAAAGATATGTCTGTCAGAAATATTGCATGTGTATTAGTTACATGTATAAATATAGGGTAAGACGGGGTAAGATGACCCACCCACCATAATTTTTTCTTTTGACCATAGACAGCACAAAATCTCATCTCAGAACTTTTAATGAATATCTATGCTCTTCTTAATATTGTAATTTCAAATGAATATCAACATTTGTGAGATTTAGTCAGTTTGGATGTTAAAACATCCAGGTCTCTGAAAAATAGTGATCTATGACATTATATTATGTTGAATATCATTTTTTTTGTGTTTATTTGTTAATGAAGGATTTGTGGACACGTACAAAATTATAGCTTTTATTTTCAGCTAAAAAGATTAAATTGGACCCTTGGAGTAAGATGGCCCCCCCAGAATTGGCCCAAGTGGGCCTAATTAAATCCTATACCTAAATCCTGCTTGAGTGAAATCATTAAATTTACATTCATAGTGTTGCTATTATGACAAATCTTCAAATAAATATGAGCAGTCACATATGCAAATATTCAAATGCCTGTATATAAATGAAAGAATAAATTTACCTTTCAGATGAATCTCTTTGGATTCTGCTTTACCTGTTATCTAACTAAATTGTCAAAATACAATTTTAAATAGAACAGTTGATAAAATATTTTACATTAATGAGTGGCAGTACAAAATATTACATTTTTTATTTTAATTTACATTTAACTGTGTTTTTACAGAGGAAGAGCTAATGAGTGCAGAAATTGTGAAGGCTTCTTTCATGTCGGTCACAGGAAAAAGCATTGAGAAGAAACAAATCACAATCAAGCAGGGAAAATGGGTAATGATATGTTGTATGGTGGACACTGTCTTGCTCTCTTTTTATTTTTTATTCATTTGTGGTTTCATTAGTGTGGTTTCATATCACGGCTTGATTTTTTAATAATGGAACTCAAAGGAGTAATGAACTTATAAGCAAAAAGCTTAATTAAAAGCATGCTTTGCTCAACGGTTCTGAATTTCTTTTGTCTAAAATTGATATGTCCCTTTTCTTCAGCGGGATGCTTGTGTTGAAGATGCCAAAAAAGCTGACGGAATTACTTCGAAAAATGCTAACGATATCGTTACAGATAATTTTCTGTGCAGTGGTGGTATTGAACCTACTGTAGATGATGTTGCCTGCAAAGGTGAGTTTGGATTTTTGCAGGCGAACATAATATTTACATTTACATTTAGTCATTTAGCAGACGCTTTTATCCAAAGCGACTTATAAATGAGATATTTATTTATTTATAATATTTGGCAGTAATCTACCATGATACTATTAGAATCATCATAAAATGTCATATCCTCAGTATCCCAGTTCTTAATAGGCCTTAAATGAATTTGCTAAAAGGTCTAAACTCATAATCTTGTGCATGTCATCAACAGGTGACTCTGGTGGCGCCACTTTTGTGGTTCCTGGTAATCGAATAGTCCAGGTGAGTTTTTAATCACGTCTCATGTTTGCTTATTCCTTTTAACAGTACACTGAGCCATTTCAAATAATATGCATCGCTCTTCAGAAGACTAAATTGTTGTTATTCATGTATAATTTGAGAGATGTTTGTTTTAATATCATCTGAATAATCTTGAACAGGTGGGTATTGTCAGCTGGGGAGTGAAGGACCTGTGCAAGGACAGCCGGAAGCCTAAATCTGATTCACACACTAGAGATTACCATACAAGTCTGTTCAGTCCAGAAGTACGCGAATTCCTTAAACTCTACCTAGGAGATGAGAAGTTGGGAACCCCTCTTACGTTCCTGTGAACATTATGTTTAACAGTATTCTATTTGCCTGCTCAGAAACATTGTGCACATCTCTCAGTTGACTCAAAATGACTTTTCCTGCTTTGGAATTTGTAAGAAATGTGACAGTAAAAACATTGTACAATAATAAAAAGAGAATTTTATATTAATGCAATCAATATATTTTTTAAACATTTTAAGTGTTAACTTTTTATCCAGTGCGAGTAATCAAAGGTGGTTAATTAACATATTCAATACAATCATATGCAGCTCTTTTCATGAGTGGGGTACAAAATAAAGCTTGAAACTTAATTTCATTTGATTTCATTGTTTTGTGTGTATTATACAATAATAATATGGTTATAATGCAAACATGCAAAAATATCAATATCAAAAGTAGTCTTTAGTTCTTATTTGATCAAAGAATACAGTAAAACAGTAATATAGTGAAATATTATTACAAAATGCCTTTATAAAATTAAAGTTTTTTGCTTGAATATATTTTTGAAAATGTCATATGTTCCTGTGATGCAAAGCTGAATTTTCAGCATCATTACTTAAGTCTTCAGTGTCACATGATCCTTCAGAAATCATTCTTTGCCAATTTGGTGCTTAATTCTTCTATTATTATTGGTGTTCAGTTATTAGCTAATAATAGCTCTTATTATTGTCAGCGTTGAAAACCTTTTTTTTTTTTTTTTTTTTTTTTTTTTGCTGTTTAACGGGGAAAACATGTTCATATTTTTTATTTTTTTAGAATTCTTCGACGAATATAAAGTTCAAGAAACATAAATCTTCTGTAACACTATAAATGCTGAATAAAATATAATTTTACCCTAAACCTTTGAAGCAGAACAACTGTTTTCAACTTTTATAATAATGTGTCTTAAGCACCAAATCAGCATATTAGAATGATTCCCGAAGAAAATAAATAAAATGTTATTTTTAAAAATACGTTTCACTGCAATGACGATCCGTAAAAACACGGATCCCTTACATTCGGAACTATTCGTTAAGATGAACTATTCCTGGCGGAAGCGTTTCGATGTAGCGCACTTAAGCTCTCCCGCTGGAGTGGTTGTCATAGGAACGAAGAAAGCCGATCTGAGGATTACAGCAGATAGTCCAAGCAGTTTGATTATCACAGTTTAAAATCATTAATAAAGAGCATTTGATATCAGATATCAAATATCAAATCCGTCATGTCCTCTGTTTCCCAGGAGCTGAAAGACACGTGAGTAGTTGTATGCTGATTTATGAGGTTTTCTCTCGACAATATCGCGGTAAATAACGATTGGCGTTAGCATATTGATATAGCATATAGCATAGAATTTCCTTACAATGTAATAATTAATAAGTCAATCCTTTTATAATAGCAGTAGAGCTTATGTTTTGGCTCTTAATTGCCCAAATATGGCGGGACAGCAATACAACAGAGTTGAAGTGTTTTCAAAACCAGTGCATAGAAATGAAATCATATGCAGCGATGATTTTTAATAAGGTCTGTTTGTAGTACGTTTTGCTGTGCTCTTGTAGTTCAGTGGCCAGCTCCAAATGGCTTGATGCTCACTATGATCCAGTCGCCAATCTATACACCTTTTCCTCGTGCATTGGTGAGTCACTGTTGCATGAACTTGAACTTGTCTGCGGTTTCCATCAATCTCACTGCTACAGTCTCATACTTTCTGTTATTTTCCACAGCTCTTTCAGATTTGCATGGAGATGGTGAGAATAAGGTGAGATGGTGTGAAGGATTTTGAGAAGTCTGACAGTAATCAGTGTTGAGTGCTGCTGTGCTGCTTTAAAGGTTTTAAAATGATTAACAGTTGAAAACATTCATAAAAGTAATCAAATGTAATCAGTTACATTACTTTAATAATTGAAATAGTTACACTATTATTACATTTTCAAAGTAACCTTTCCAGCATTGCTATTTCCTAACACAAATTTTGATGTTGACTAACATAATAAAGCACATGTAAAATACTTGATTGCAACATAATAATAGTTTATTTCATATTAGTTTATTTAGAAAATGTTTAAACATAAATTTACTTGCAGATAATGTTAATGATTAAGTAATACATTAAATACAAACTATTTAAGGTTTTAATATTGTAATAAATTGCTGCTTCATTATTACAAATGCGTTTAAATGTATGACATACAGGTTTCAATAGAAATTACACAAAAAAGTCTATTGTAGTTACCGTAAATGCTTTTGTCAGTACATTCAACAGTTTAACCATAGACAATATAAGAAATATCTTTTTAAATGTAACATTTTTTACACGTTTATTTAATTGTAAATAAAATAACATGCAGTTAAGTTCCCGAAAACATTACATTCAGTAATTACATTCTTTTAAAATGTTACTTTTCAAGTATTTTCAGTAATTTTTCAGTTTGCTTTTGGAGTGATCTTTTTGTGCAATGTCAATAAACCATCGTTAAAAGTAGACTGGCAATAAAGAGTCATTGTAAGTGTCATGTCTGTGTGTGTACCAGCTGGTGGTGGGTGATCTTGGCACAGGAGTGTGTAACATGAAGCTAAAGGTGTACCATGGCACTGGTCTTTTGAGTGAAAGCACCCTGCTGGACCTGCCCATTGGCTTGGTCTCCTTTCTCATGGACCTGCACGAGCCACGAACGCCAGCCATCGCTGTGGCCTCCGGTCCCTTCATCTACGTCTACAAGAACCTGAGGCCCTACTTCAAGTTCACGCTGCCTAGTCTAGAGGTGAACCCTCTGGAGCAGGATGTCTGGAGTCAGGCCAAGGAGGTGAGCTGTTCTTCATCCTATACCCTATATCTCACATTCAGCTCTATGCGTTATGTCATATGTGAGGCTCTTCACTGTGGTTTCATTTTACTGATTGTTTTTTGCCGCTTAGGACATGATTGATCCAATGACGCTTAAAGAGATGTTAGAAGGTTTGAGGTGAGTTACTGTACAGTATGTACTGTATTTGGGCTCTAAACCCAGTGCACTGCATGGCTTGTAAAGTACAGCATGATTCAATACATGTGGATTTTACAGTTACAACACTATTGATTCCTCTTGAACAGGGACAAGGCTGAAATTCCACTCTCTGTCAGATCACTACGGTAAAACCTCTTCCTCTTAACTTTTTCAGTGTATTATTATTTTAACTATAGGATTCAAATACCTCTATGGAACTTGTAGTAGTAGTAGTAACATTACTACTACTTTTTCACACATATTTTTTAATAAACTAATGAACAAACTTAAAATATTGATATTTTTGGGGGTAAATATTTTGTAAAATGTGTTTATTTAAAGGGATAACTCACCAGAAAATGAAAGTTTTCATCATGTACTCACTCTCATGTCATTTAAAATTCTTGTGAATTTATTTCTTCTGTGGAACACAAAAGAACATATTTTGTAGAATGTCGGTAGGTATTTTTTCTTCATTTTATGGAAACACTAATATTCTTCAAAAAAAATCTAATTTTGTGTTCCACAGAAGAAACGAGTCATGCATGGTCAATACAGCTCAATGACATGACACTTGTTTTTTGTCCGTATCAATACATTTATTTAAAAATAAGTAAAATATGCAGCTCATACATACAATCGATTAAAATGCCTTTTATACAATTAGCATGTTGATAATTTCTGTTTTGATATTTCTTGGGGGGCAGTAATGTAAAAAAAAAATTTAAAAAATGTGCCAAGGTGATACGAATGTCCTAACTTCGTAATGATGAAGAAAAAAACCTCCCTAAAAGAATAAAAAGAAAATCTTAGTGGGCAGTTTTGCATAATCCTTTATTACTTTTTTTTTTTTTTTTTAAACTTTTGCCTGCCAAATCAAAGTTAAATGTTTGCAACCAATATCCAGAAAACATACAAGTGGAAATGATATCACCGAAAGGACCCGCGCAGCTGGGATATTATTTTTTACCTAATGATTCATTGCTTTTCTTGTGTAAATTATTCAGGTTCCTCATGCTTGAGCCACAGGAAATGGAGAGTTTCGTTCTTCTTCATAAAGAACAGCCTATACGTAGACAGGTGCCGGTATCTACATATACGCAATCACTCACACACAGACAAACAAAAAGAGATGCATTAACAGGGCTTTTGTCTCTTTGTTTGTCTCAGACGGTCATTACCTGTATAGGGACGTTGAAGAAGAACATGGCAGATGAGGATGCAGTTAGCTGCCTGGTGATTGGCACAGAGAATGGTGATGTTTACATATTAGATCCAGAGGCCTTTACCATCCTCTACAAGGTCAGCACCTGCTTCATATTTGCTTGTTACACACTATATTCTTTTATTAGCGTTTGGCTTTATTCCTCTGAAGTATCATCAGAATATGTGACTTACTTCACGTGTAGTTCTAAAGTAAGCTGATTTCCCCAAAAGAATGAACTGTGTGTTTTCAGATGTCACTTCCTATTACACCTACCCTAATGGACGTGACGGGTCAGTTTGATGTGGAGTTCCGTATCACTGTGGCATGTCGCAACGGCAACATCTACATACTACGCAGGTAACCGAGTGAATTGCAACTTATTTAAATATTTTTAAATAGGACAAACAAGGCTTTTCAAAATCAGCGTGCTGAGTTGAGAACGCATATGTGTGCATATAATCAGCAAAATGTAAATATAATGTTCATAAAAACAGGTCTTTATTGGCGCACTCTGAGCATGCGAAATTTCTTCAGATATCGCAACGGTTGTGGCATGACGTCATGATCTGTAGCATGTAAAAATATACAATATACTCCACTTTTCTGAAAACCTGCAGCTTAATTGCACTCTTTTAATTCATCTAATAGGTCACTCTGTGACTTAACAATCTTGAACTTTGGAATGCAGTGAAATGCAAAACGTTTTTGCACGAGCTTGCATTTCCCGTATCCAGCATTCGCATGCATATAAATGGAAGTCAGTGGAAAATGCCCCTTAATTTGTGATAGCATGCTAAAATTTTCTAAAAGCATGCCAATTTTCTCATTTTTCAATTCTTTTTGTGTTCAAGGGATTCCCCGAAGCCCAAGTACTGCATTGAGCTGTCCTCTCACCCAGTGGGACTGGTGAGGATGGGAAAGAATGTAGTTGTAGGATGTACTCATGAGACACTGCATGGTTATACTCAAAAGGTATGATAATTGAATCCTGTCACACTAACAATAATTCCTCCAGAAATGATAATTCTAACCATCATATGAAATCTCCTGTAGGGCAAAAAGCTGTGGACCGCTTATTTGCCAGCCCCCGTTACCACCATGGCGCTGATGGACCTTCCCACACGAGGATTCCAGGCTGTGCTGGTGGGTCTGGCCAACTGTGAAGTACACATGTACCGAGACAAAAATCTGGTCAGCACCATCAAGACACCAGTAAGAACCATCTTGGATTCAAAACCCAGTGACATTCAGAATCATATCTTAGTTAAAGTTCCTGCAACGCTGATTTTACTGCCAGGATGTTCTCGTAATCATCATCAGAGACTTTCATTTATGTCTTACAGGACGTAGTGACAAGCATTTGTTTCGGGCGTTATGGACGGGAAGACGGCACTCTCATAATGACCACCAAAGGTAGTAAACCATGTTATGTGGTAGATAAAGCAGTTCAGGGCAACTATAATGCTGAACATAAAGCATTTCAAATGTCACACTTAAACTGTATGTGATCCAGGAGGAGGTTTGATTGTGAAGATCCTCAAGAGGACAGCAGTGTTTGATGACAGGGACTCGGCCCCTGGACCTCCAATAGCCCAGAGCATTCGTCTGAATGTGCCCAAGAAGACCAAGCTGTATGTGGACCAGACCTTGAGAGAGCGTGAAAATGCCGTTGGTTAGTGATGCACCAAAATAAATTTGGTCCACAAAACACCTAAGATGAACGTTTTCATTTAGCCAAAAACCGAAATAGTAAAATACAGTATTGGTAATTACATTTGGAAAACTGGATAAGAAGTTATGTTGTTCAGGGTGTCGTGTTTTTAGGTGAGAAAGTAAACCATAGAAAAGGTCTTATTAAAGCCGCCTCTCTATATTTTAGCCGAACAAATTTTACATGTTGCATATTATATACACTACCAGTCAGAAGTTAGGAATAAGATTTTTTTTATGTTTTTAACAGAAGTCTCTTATGTTCACCAAAGCTGCATTTATTAAATAAAATGCAGTAAAAACAAGTAAAATCAGTTTTCTGTTTTAATATATTTGAAATGTAATTTATTCCTGTGAATTTTGAACAGCCATTACTTCAGTCTTCAGTGTGACTTGATCCTTCAGAAATCACGTAATTTCTAATATGCTCATTTATTATTGGTTATTGGTACTCAGTTATTAATAGGGTTTCTTATTATCAATGTTGAAAACATTTTTTTTCTTATTTTTGTGGAAACCACAAAAGTCAGGATTCTTTGATTAATAAAAACAAATAAATTCTGCTTATTTTTGATGAAACCACAAAATTTAGGATTCTCTGATGAATAAAAATAAATTCTGTAACATATATATATATTGTCACGTTGCACACAAGGGAAGCGAGAGGTAAACTTCAAAATAACAGTCTTTAATCCAGAAACAGGGAAACACAAGACAGGGAAAGACTCACAGGACAGGACATCGACATTAATACCAGACGTTAGACTCAGGGAAGCACAGGGCTTAAATAATGAAACTAAACGAGATAATTAACAAATACAGCTGGTACTAATAGAACTGAATGGGACCAAACGAGAACAGGAAAAACCAAATAAGGGCATACACGAGGATGGGGAGCACATGAGACAGAAAACAGAACACAAGACAAGACACAGGTCTGACATATATATATATATATCTTTCTTACACCAAAATTTGAATAGTAGTGTATTATGGTATCAACAAAAATATTGAGCAGCAAAAACTGATTTCAACATTGATAATAATAAGAATGAATAATGTTTCCTGAGCACCAAATCACCATATTAGAATTATTTTGGAAGGATCATGTCACACTGAAACTGGATCAGTGGCTGCTGAAAATTTAGCTTTGCCATCACAGGAATAAATGACATTTTTTAAAATATATTCAAATAGAAAACAGTTTTTTAAAATTGTAATATTTTACAATATTGCTATTTTACTGTATTTTTCATCAAATAAATGCAGCCAAAACCTGAAAGTTAATGAGACTGTTGTTGTCTTTTTCTATGCAGCCATGCACCGAGCTTTTCAGATGGACCTGAGCAGGCTGCGTCTCGCTGCAGCACGGGCCTATGTCAAAGCTCTGGAGTCCAGCCTCACGCCCATGTCGGCGAGTCTGACCGAGCCGCTCAAAATGAATGCTGTGGTGAGTTGAGCAATTCTGAATGTGCTAACAAGATGAAACCGGAAGGCCGATACCAATCTCAACTTCTGCTTCCTGTTTCTGCAAAGGTTCAAGGGTTGGGCCCATCCTTCAAGCTCACGCTGAACATCCAGAACACTGCAGCATGCCGTCCGGTCATGAACCTAGCCATCAGTTTTCTGTACGATGAAAATTTGTACAGCATGAGGACGGCCTTTTTCAAGGTGACCTCAGCTGAGCAGTTTCATGAGCACTATTCCTTCTCTATATAAGCAGATTTTTAAATGTGTAGTTATTGAAGTTGAGAAAATACTTTACTGATAACAGTGAATTTTTTTGTGTCTTTAGATCCCCTTACTGGTTCCAGGGCTGAATTACCCCATTGACACTTTTGTGGAGTGCTTGAGTGACAAAGGCATCTCTGACATCATTAAAGTGAGACTCTCACCCATTCAGAACATCCATGCAGCATTTATATTCAGAATAGCTAGTATGTGTACTATGAAAAACATGCAAATAGAAAAATAGAATTATATGCACACAGCAGATCACAATATACCAAAATTGTCCTGAAATGTTTAGACAAAATAGAATGAACCATTGTTATGTACAGAACGATAACTAGACACTGCTCCCACACATATGATGAAATCCAAAATGACAGTAAAGACTATAATGTTCTATGCTGTTCCTTTAAACTTTCTATTCAAGTAATCCTGGAATAAATGTTTTACAGTTTCCACAAAAAATATAAAGCAGCACAACTTTGATATTAAAAAATTGCATTTCAGCATTTTAAAATTATTTCTAAAGGATCATGTGACGCTGAGGACCGAAAATTCAGCATTGTTACTGCATTTTTGAACTAATAAATGTAGCTCTGGTTTCCTTTCAAAAACATAAACCTTAAAATTATATTTAATTATACACTATAGAAAATATATAAATATGTATGGGAAATATATTATCTTAGATAATAAAACAGTGTTTATCTAAAATGCTGTGGAATAAATCATCTATTCACATCAAAATGTGCTCAGTCTTTTGCTTGAAACTGAAAATTCTGTGATCATTCACCCACCCAGATAGGTTCTGCCACCAGTCAAAAAAACAGGAGCCTGACACCACTGTACAGTCCCATGATGCAAACCATAAATGTTGATTGCTGTACAACAAGCTCTCTGATGTTACGTTTCTGCTTTCAGGTGTTTGTGCTGAGGGAAGGAAAGAGTGCTCCTCTCCTCACCGCCCATATCAACATGCCTGTGAGTGAAGGACTTGCACTGAACTGAGAGCGAATCAGAAACGTCTAGCTGAGCTTCACAGGCATCTTCAACTCTTGCTGTGCTCCTAGCAGCACTTAGGCTTCTCCACAGAGCTGCCTGCAACGGAGAGCGTTCCATCACAGGAGTTAAGAGAAGCTTGCGCTGGCCATAGAGCCGGTGCTTCCTGTAGCTTAGATCAGGACTGAGGGAGGCAATACCTCTGTACCTTTTAATGGCTAGTGACTGGAGCGTTGGATTGACAGCTGCGAGGCTTAGCGCTCCATAGGTCATATAGTTTGGATGTAAGAGACGTTCCTGATGTTTACTTGTGGTAGTCATGTATATTTCTATGTAAAAGCATATTTATTGTTGATGTAATCATCACACACTTTATAACGCAATTGTGAGGCTTTATTTTAATATATATTGAGAATCATTGCATAATCAGTCTGTTCAAGGCAATGTGGTAAGAAAAAGATTATTCACTACTTTTAAAGCACACACATGAAAGTAAACAAGGCACAAGGGTGAAAGGTCACAGGAGATGATTTCAGCACAGTCTCGATACTGACCAATCCTGCCTTAGCAACTTCTCCATATTATCAGATAGGCCTAAGTGTTTGCTCTGCTCTTCTGTATGTCTATGGAAGTGTTTAGATAAAATTGTTTAAAATTATCAGTTTACAGGTAATATAAATTTTCCAAATCTTTACGAGAAAAAAGCTGAGCATTAATAACCAAGAGGGGCGGGGCTTAGAGAATGGTCAGTTCATTCTTTCACAGTACTTTTCTACACTACAGTAACAAACATTTAACTTTTCTTAGGCTCAGATACTTTTTTTTTGTCAAAATACTGTTTGCATGCATTTAAATTTTACACTACCATTCAAAAGTCTGGGGTCAGAAGGATTTTTTAGTGTTTTTGAAAAAAGTCTCTCATGTTCATCAAAACTGCAGTTATCTGACAAAAAATACAGTAAAAACAGTAATATTGTGAAAAAAAATATTACAAATTAAAAAAAAAGTTTTCTTTTTAATTTTTTTTTTAAAAATATAATGTATTCCTGTGATGGCAAAGCTAGATTTTCAGCAGCCATTGGAAATCATTCTTATATGCTGATTTGGTGCTCGTATTATTATGAATTTTGAAAACAGTTTGCAGTATTCTATGAAGAATGTAAAGTTTAAAATAACAGCATTTATTTGAAATTATTACTGTCACTGTTGATCGGTTTAAGCATCCTCACTGAATAGAAGTATTAACTTATTTTAAAAAAATCTTTCTGACCCCAAACGTTTGAATTGTAGTGTAAACAAACACTGCTTTTTCTGAATATATTCTGTTGGCTGTTTCATCTCGATGTTTGCTTTCTTTTTCTTTCATGCTGAATGAAAACTGCATTCATCATGTCTTATATTTGATAGTATGAGTTCCTTATTGTTAGTCATTTACCCACTTCATGAATACTACTGAGGTTACAGGAGGCATGTAGTAAAGAAGAGGAAGTAAGGACAGAGGAAGCACTGAGGAAGAGGAACATCCATCTAAGTAAACATAGTGAGGGTGATCCACTAAGAAGAAAGGAAGAAAACAAGATGTTGCAAACATGTATTACTGGACCACAGAGAGACAAGGAAGCATTTGCTATTGAAATTTCTAATTACTAATGAGCAGTTACATCCAACCTGTGTGAAGCTGAAGGATACAAATCCATCTTCATCAGTGTCCATTGTTTTAAAAGTTTCTGTTGGAATAAAAAGTGAACTCTTAACATACCTAATCCTATTTTACAAAACATTTGTCTTAATGCTACACTGAATTTCTGACGGGTTTTGGTAATTACACTGTAAAAAATTACCGTAAAAAGATGGTGTTTTCTACTTGGCACACTTACTGAACATAGTCTCCAGGCGGATCAGACAAGACACAAAGCTGTCAAAGTCCACGTTGAGATCTGGCTTTGCGTAGCGCAGGATTATCAGCTGGAACAAGTTGTTGGTCAACTTGAAGCCTTACAGAAGGTATAAATTCAAAAAGTTTGCATAAACATACAGCCCGAATTCCGGAAATGTTAGGATGTTTTTTAAATTTGAATAAAATGAAAACTAAAAGATTTTCAAATCACGAGCCAATATTTTATTCACAATAGAACATATTCTATTTTTTATTTTATTCATAATAGAACAAATGCTTAAACTGAGAAATTTTACAAATTACAAATTTGATTACAAATTTGATGCCTGCTACAGGTCTCAAAAAAGTTGGCACGGGGGCAACAAAGGGCTGAAAAAGCAAGAAATTTTGAAAAGATTCAGCTGGGAGAACATCTAGCAACTAAGTTAATTGACATCAGGTCTGTAACATGATTAGCTATAAAAGGGATGTCTTAGAGAGGCAGAGTCTCTCAGAAGTAAATATTGGCAGAGGCTCTCCAATCTGAAAGAGTGCATAAAAAGATTGTGGAATACGTCAAATTGCAAAGGCTTTGCAAATCTCATCACCTACAGTGCATAATATCATCAAAGGATTCAGAGAAACTGGAGAAATCTCTGTGCATAAGGGACAAGGCCGAAGACCTTTGTTGGATGTCTGTGGTCTTCGGGCCCACAGGCGACACTGCATCACTCATTGGCATGATTCTGTCATTGACATTACTAAATGGGCCCAGGAATACTTCCAGAAACCATTGTCGGTAAACACAATCCACCATGCCATCTGCAGATGCCAACTAAAGAAAGCTCTATCATGCAAAAAGGAAGCCATATGTGAACATGGTCCAGAAGCTCTGTGGTGTCCTGTGGGCCAAGGCTCATTTAAAATGGATTGTTTCAAAGTGTTCTATGGTCAGACGAGTCCAAATTTGACATTCTTGTTGGAAATCACGGACGCCGTGTCCTCTGGGCTAAAGAGGAGGGAGACCTTCCAGCGTGTCATCAGCATTCAGTTCAAAAGCCAGCATCTCTGATGGTATGGGGGTGCATAAGTGCATGCGGTATGAGCAGCTTGCATGTTTTGGAAGGCACTATGAATGCTGTAAGTTATATAAAGGTTTTAGAGCAACATATGCTCCCCTCCAGATGATGTCTATTTCAGGGAAGGCCTTGTATTTCAGCAGGACAATGCAAAACCATATACTGCAGCTATTACAACAGCTGGGCTTCGTAGTAGAAGAGTCCGGGTGCTAAATTGGCCTGCCTGCAGTCCAGATCTTTCACCTACAGAGAACATTTGGTGCATCATTAAACGAAAGATACGTCAAAGATGACCACAAACTCTTCAGCAGCTGGAAACCTATATCAGGGAAGAATGGGACCAAATTCCAACACCAAAACTCCAGAAACCCATAACCTTGATGCCCAGACGTCTTCAAACTGTTTTGAAAAGAAGAGGAGATGCTACTCCATGGAAAACATGCCCCCGTCCCAACTATTTTGAGACCTGTAGCAGGCATCAAATTTGAAATGAGCTCATTTTGTGCATAAAATTGTAAAATTTCTCAGTTTGTTATCTATGTTCTGTTTGGCTCGTGTGATTTGAAAGTCTTTTAGTTTTCATTTTATTCAAATTTAAAAAACGTCCCAACATTTCCGGAATTCGCGTTGTAATATACCACAGCAATTATTGATGTTGTGCTATTTAAAGAGCAGATACCTGCTGATTCTAGTGCCAGACGCATTTCATAAGAGCTCATTGTGCCGGACTTGTCCAAGTCAAAATTCCTAAACACTGCCTAGCGATTTATTGAAGAAAAAAAAAAAAAAACATTAATTTTTGTACTACCCTTCAAAAGTTTGATTTGAGTCGGTATGATTTTTCATATTTTTGAAACAAGTTTCTTATGCTCATCATGGCTGCATTTTTTTTTGATAAAAAATACAGTAAAAACAGCAATGGTGTAAAATATTATTACAATTTCAAATAAATGTTTTCTATTTTAATATATTTTTGATAATATAATTTATGAATTTCAGCAGTCATTCAGTGTCACATTATCCTTCAGAAATCATTCTAATATGCTGATTTGCTGTTCAAGAAACATTTCTTATAATTAACAGTGTTGAAAACTGTTCAAAAGAACAGCATTTATTAAAATAGAACTATTTTGTAACACAAATGTCTTTACTGCCACTTTTGATCAATTTAATGCATCCTTGCTGAATAAAAGTATTAACTGTCGACTCCAAATTTTTGAACAGTAGTGTTTGTCTAACATTTACTTAAACACCATAAAGCAAGCATAAAATGTTACAACTGACAAGATATCGTTTGATCTTCTCCCAGAGCACATGGAAGTCTGTCAGTCCCAGCTTTCCAGTGCCAGTTGTCTTCATGGCAAGTCAAGGTTTGACCAAGATTTTAAAGCATACTATTCACAGCATGATATATTAAAAAGGACCCCAAATGCTAACATTGTTGAGTGTGGAGTTTTCAAAGGATACATCCAAAAGATTTATCATGCCTCGACAGGCCTCTTTGTCAAATCCGTCTGTCTTTATATCTTTATCTGTAAGAAGAACAATCATAAGGGCATTTTTAACATCAAAGTCATGGTGCCTTTCAGGGAATATTACTTGTTAAATTGTGAAACCAATGAAATTTCCTTTACTTGACTGTAAGCACACTCACGTTTGCCAACAACCCGGTTCAGAATTATCTGAAGTTTCGACACATTGATTTCCATTTCCTGTTGACCAGATTAAATGAGTCAATCAAGCTACTGGGCACTACAGCAACCCATGAAATCCTCCTACTTCCTGCTGTCTTACCGGCCCTGCCAGCTTTGCGAAAAGCGCCTTGAAGCCCTCGTCGATATCTCTCTCCTGGAGCGCAGGCTGCCATAGAAACAACACATTATTCAGCAGCAAAACTTCCCAGGATGCATCTGTGTGCAGTACTGTTAAAAAAAAAAAAATTCACAGGAAAACTCACCTCCTCGGGTAAATCTGCTGAAATTTCATCATCTAGCTCCCTATAGAGAAAAATAAATCATCTTATTTTCTCTCAGCTCTGTTTTAATGTGCTATTTTATTTGCAATATATATATTGAATATATATTATTTTAATAGCTTTCATTAATAAGTCAATGAATATATATATTAATGCTTTGCTACATATATACATACATATGTGTAGTAGCAAACATATAAACAGCATTAATACATATTCAAATATATTAAACAAATTCCGTTTGAACAAATAAAATTGTAATACATTTATATTTCTAACCGTTTTGAATATTTATTAATGCTTCATTAAAATATATAAAATATTAAATATATTCTTTTTATTTATATTGGTAATCATGAAGAATTTATTGATGCTCTGTAAAAATATAATATTAACCAAATTCAATCAAAATTTCATTCATTCATATTTCTAACCATTTTGAATATTTATTAATGCTCCATTTAAAAAATAATATATGGCTAATCATTTTGAATATTTATGGATGCTCTGTAAAATATTATATTAACCAAATTTGAACAAATTTTCAATTGTTTTTTTTTATCTCTAACCATTTTTAATATTAATGCTACTTTAATAAACAGTATATTAAACAAATTCAAACAAATTTCCATTTATTTATATTGCTAATCATTCTGAATATTTATGAATGCTCTGTAAAATATTATATTAACCAAATTTGAACAAATTTTCAATTGTTTTTATCTCTAACCATTTTTAATATTAATGATACTTTAATAAACAGTATATTAAACAAATTCAAACAAATTTCCATTTATTTATATTTCTAACCATTTTGAATATTTATTAATGCTCCAATAAAAATATTACATTACACAAATTCAAACTAATTTTCATTTATTTATATTGCTAATCATTTTGAATATTTATTAATGCTGTGTAAAAATATAATATTAACCAAATTCGATCGAATTTTCATTTATTCATATTTCTAACCATTTTGAATATTTATTAATGCTCCATAAAAACATTATCTTAACCCAATTCAATCAAAGTTTTAATTATTTTAATTAACTATTATAAATAGTTTATATAAATATTATATTAAACAACTTCAAAGTGCCATTTATTTATTTAATAACCATTTTTAATATATATTAATGTTCCATTTGAATAAAACAAACATTTATTCTCAAATAGTCACTCACTGAGAGTCAGCAGCCTTTTCTGAGAAGACCCTCAGCACAAAGTCTCCTTCTTTCTGGGGCTCAAAGGTGGAGGGGACGATGATATATTCCCCCGCTGGCAGGGAGAAACGCGAGCTCACCTCTCGAAGGTTGATGAAGAGCTCAGAACGAGCGCTGGACGTGTGGGTGAGGAAAAAATCCCGCTTCAGATGCACACCCACCCGGCCCAGATACTGACAGGAGAGGAAATTCAGATCACTACACACTGTACTGTAAATGTATTCTCAGCTAACTGACCATGTGCAGGATCGCTCAGTGGTAGGCTACCTTAAACTTAAACAAGCAGTCTGCAGTTCAGGCACTAACCTGACTGATAACAAATGGTTTACCGACGTTAAACAATGCTGATGAGATTCATTTATCTGGCACACATCTCATACCTCTTCAGGGACCTGTAAGATTCAGAAATAAAGTTTACAGACATTACTAATTAATAATAAATATGCATAGTTTAGTTTTAGTAATTTCCAATAATATTCGTTATTTCCAGTAACATAGGGAACACTGGGGCTAGTTGTCACTTTTTAGTAAATATTTCTCAAATTGGGTTTATTTATTGAAAAAAGTCTGTATAAAACATCTTAAAGCCATATAGTTAGTGAGATAAAGAATTTGTGACAACTTGCCCCAGTCTCCTCTATAATACGTACAAATATTTCATAAAAAGAATTCATTCTAGGTATGTAGCATCTAGAAGCTGATTGATTCTGATGAAAAGGTTACATATTCAACCCTATTAAAATTACCTATCAAATTAGTTTTCTACCTCGTAAACGGCAAATCCAATTGTTTCCATGTCTTTTCCCTCCCGACGTAACTGCCTGCGATTCTTCTGCATCAGGGCCACTAGAAAAGTGCAGTCTTCTTGACTCTCAGTATCTGGTTCCTTCAAGACTATTTTAAACTGGGGATTGATCCAAAATGTTGCTGTGTAGAGAGAAACATATTTTAATGTTAAGAGTCTCTCATGGTCAGCTCACAAGTGTCTTTCAGACTTTGGTAAGGAACGTGCCTGGATAATTCCTGCAGCCACCAGCAGTGCTTCCTCTTCTCCATTCACCAGGATACAGGGATGTGTTCCACTTCTTCACCTCCCTGCTCTGTAGCGCATCCGGCGTCAGGTTACAGATCTCTACTCTGCTGAACTCTCGCATGAAGTCACTGAAAGACATCCTGTGGGTGAAACATACTCATATTTAAAGCCTGAAGGAATAGTTCAGAAGGTATTTTGCTAAATGTTTCTGTGCTGGACGATGGACCCCACTGAGTTTCATTATATGGATAAAAACAGCTGAAACAATTCTTCAAAATACCTTATGTTTCACAGAATAAAGTCATACAGGGTGAGTATATGATGACGCAACTTTCATGCCATGGATGTCCTTGCTGAGCTTAAGTTGTATTTATTTTAGTGCTGGGCAAAGATTAATCACGATTAATCGCATCCAAAATAAAAGTTTTTGTGTACATAATATATGTGTGTGTACTGTGTATATTTATTATGTATATATAAACACACACATATGTATACATTTAAGAAAAATATGATATGTTTATATATTAAATATATTTATATATAATATAAATTATATGAATGTAAATATTTTCAAAATATATACTGTATGTGTGTGTCTTTATAATAAATATACACAGTACACACATATATATTATATAAACAAAAACCTTTATTTTGGATGCGATTAATCGCGATTAATTTTTGCCCAGCACTTATTTATTTATTTATTAAGCATGTATTTATTCCTACTTAATTTGCCACCTATTTAACTAGTTAAAAAAGTAATATGTGAATAAAGAACTAATTACACTGATATATAAAGAATAATGCAAGAAACATGTACCAGAATTCTCCATCCTCTTGGCAGTTGTGCAGACGGGACCTTACAGACGGGTCAATTTCTCGCCATTCCCTTGACCTGAATCGACAGACGGTGATAGTTTTCAACAAAGCTATCTGATATTATTTTAAGAATAATTTTCCCCATCTTCACATCATTCTCACTCATCACTCCAGGGTCCCGTCCACTCCACCTCTCCCCAAGGGTTTCTGATGCGCACCAGCTTTGTGAGCTTTCCTCTGTGCTCCACCTGGCCAACAGATGTACAATAATGTGAACAATAACGAGTTGTCTGTAATTGGTTGAGTTTTTTGTCAATCAAAATGCAGCACTCACCTCTTCCACTCCAGTAATAGAGTATGCGTGGCCTTTCACCAATTTTTTAAAGGTGATCGCCTCCATGTCAAAGAAACTTGTAATCTAAAAGTGAATATAAATTAAACTTTAGTACTTCTGAATATATTAGCATCAATCAACCCAAATATTAGAATATATATGTTTGGTTAGCATCTACCCTGCTGGTAGATACTGAAATTACACCATTTAAACCAAAAAGCTTTATATTATTAAGTATTAAAAAAGTATTATTATATTATATTATATTATACATATGTTTATATTATATAAAAACATTTATGTTACTACATGTTTATATTAAAAAATAAACAATTTTTCTAACAAGTGGTTCAGAAGTGATGGATTTTATATTATATTTATTATATTATATTATTATCCCATGACCCTACATAGAACAACTGATTTGGAAGATGGGTGGATGGATATTCTGTTCTATTCTATTCTATTCTATTCTATTCTTATGTTATCCCGTGGCCCTGCATCAGATAATAAAAATCTAATATTAAACAAATTAAATAAAATCTGAATTTAAATTTTTTAACATTCCTGAATCCCTACACACACACACACACACAACACAATTTTAATTACTTTTTAATTTAAATTTCTACATATGCATTAAAATGTTTAAAAATATTAATATTTCAAAATGTGTATACATTCCATTAAAATTCTATATTAAACAAATTCAGTAATAATTTCAAATTCAATATTTCTATTTTGAATATTTAAGAATTCTCCAATAAAAATATTAAATAAATTCAATCAAATTATAATTTATTAATTTTATAACCATCTTGAATATATATTAATAATCCATTAGAAAAAAAACATGAAATAAACATATTAATACATGTTTATATTATATAAAAACATTTATGTTACTACGTTTATATTAAAAAATAAACAATTTTGCTAACAAGTGGTTCAGAAGTGATGGATTTTATATTATATTTATTATATTATATTATTATCCCATGACCCTACATAGAACAAGTGATTTGGAAGATGGGTGGATGGATATTCTGTTCTGTTCTATTCTATTCTATTCTTATATTATATTATCCCCTGGCCCTACATCAGATAATCTAATATTAAACAAATTAAATAAAATCTGAATTAAAATTTTTAACATTCCTGAATCCCCCCCACACACACAAACACAATTTTAATTACTTTTTAATTTAAATTTCTACATATGCATTAAAATGGTTAAAAATATTAATATTTCAAAATGTGTATATATTCCATTAAAATTCTATATTAAACAATTCAATATTTCTAATTTGAATATTTAAGAATACTCCAATAAAAATATTAAATAAATTCAATCAAATTATAATTTATTAATTTTATAACCATCTTGAATATATATTAATAATCCATTAGAAAAAAAAACATATTAATACATGTTTATATTATATAAAACATTTATGTTACTACGTTTATATTAAAAAATAAACAATTTTTCTAACAAGTGGTTCGTAAGTGATGGATTTTATATTATGTTTATTATATTATGTTATGTTATGTTATATTATATTATATTATACTATTATTACTGATTGTATTATATTATTACATTTATTGTAGGGATTTAAAAAGTTTGATATGGACTAAGATTTTTTCCTGACTTTCCCAGCTTTCTCTAGATATAAGAACTTTTTGACTTAGATTACGTTGTTCCTGAGCACTAACATCTATGGAGCAGCCCATCAGGGAGCCTCTCTCCACAGCTCTTCTGATGATGCTGAAGAGGTTGGGTGGAGGTTTTTTCAGCTCATACATCTCTGTCACTCCACCGGTGAAATCCTCAAACCCCTCAGACGTGCAGCCTCCAGACAGAGCCTCATAGCAGCCATTCAACCTGCCACATTCATAAAAGCAAACTCATTACGCAAGCTTCAGACTCATCCTGGTCAGGAGACTATCTTTGAAAGCCCTCTTACTTTGCATATGCCTTCTCCACCAGGGCGCTCCAGAACTCCGCTCCCTCAGCTGAGTGGACGAAAAGCAGTTTCCCATCTCTGACAGGCAGCCGGTCATCAATCACCACATCCACCCAGTCCCCGAACTGCCAAAACTAGAAAATCCAATAGGAAACATATTTTCTGCAATCACATCACAATTATTATAATTAAAAAGACGACAACTGAAGATTTGACATCCTCTAACTCTGAAATGTTTGTTTCTGTGGAAATGTTCATAATGCCTAAATGCATCCATGTCTGATATTGATGACAGTTAGAGATTTTGCAGTTTTTCAACTTGTAATTACGAGTTTGACATGAATGGTTTTTACTAGTCAGGAACGAACGTGTAATTACGGTAATACCGAGATGACATGAATGCAGCATTAACCATCAGTGCACACAGTGGTTAGACACAGATTATATTTTTGGCATTCACTGTAAATATTCATGAAATTATGTTGAATTGAATGTCCTAGATCTTCACTATCAGGCCTCAATCATCCAGTAATTTTTTCTTGCCCCTAATATTTTTAATATTACATTTTTAACAACTAATTTTTATATCCTGTATATACAGTTGAGGTCAAAAGTTTACATCCCCCTTTCAGAATCTGCAAAATGTTAATTATTTTACCAAAATCAGAGGGATCATAAAAAATAAAAAAATAAAAAAAAATGCATGTTATTGTTTATTTAGTACTGACCTGAATAAGATTTCACATAAAAGATGTTTACATATAGTCCACAACAGAAAATAATAGTTGAATTTATAAATCAAGAGGATGTAAACTTTTGAACGGGGTCATTTTTATAAATTCAACTATTATTTTCTGTTGTGGACTATATGTAAACATCTTTTATATGAAATATCTTATTCAGGTCAGTACTAAATAAACAATAACATGCATTTTGTATGATCCCTCTTATTTTGATAAAATAATTAACATTTTGCAAATTCTGAAAGGGGGAATGTAAACTTTTGACTGTTCAAAAGTTTGGGGTTAATATAATTTTTTTTAGAAATTAACACTTTTATTCAGCAAGGACACATTAATTCAATTAAAAGACATTTATAATGTTACAAAAGGGTTCTCTTTTAAAAACTGTTCTTTTGAACATTCTATTCATCAAAGAATCCTGCAAAAATAATGTATCATGATTTCCACAAAAATATTCAGCAGCACACAACAGTTTTCAACACTGATAATAAGAAGAAATGTTTCTAGAGCACCAAATCAGCATATTAGAACGATTTCTGAAGGATCATGTGACACTGAAGACACAGAATTTAGCTTTGTCATCACAGGAATAAATTACATTATAAAATATAAATTAAATTGTAATAATATTTCATAATATTAATATTATACTGTATTTTTGATCAAATAAATGCATATTTGCTTGGTGAGCATAAGAGACTTCTTTCAAAAAATTTAAAAATCTTACCATTACCAAACCTTTGAACACTAGTGTATATTATTAAACATTAAGTTTTCTTAACAAAAAAGATAACACATATATTTGGTATATTTAAATATGCAAAAACAATTTGTGCATTTCTCTTCCTATGTAAACATTAGTATACTAGGTGCTGCTGGCTGTACTCCAAGCCTCTCTGCAGCACTAATGCTCTGAACATTATAAGCATTCACTGAGTGACTGAGCCTAAATGACTCCTGGCTGGAGAACAGAAGTGGAATTTGGCAGAGGCGAGGTAAATGTGGCCATTTCATTTTCTGGGTGAGGCCTGTATATATAGTCATTGCAGCAGAACAGGGTGGGCTGACGTTTAGGGACTGTTGCTTAATGTAGATCTGCTGAGCTATGGAGAATCAAATGGAAGTGGAACAGATCGGTTTACATGCTGCATTGAAGGGAAGGACATATCTGGGATTTTTCACAAAACCAGGGTTTGGGCAATGTGGCAGAAAATTAACTAATGGGTTCTAAATTTATTTACTTAAATACATATCTAGGCTATTTTCTAGTGTGACTGAGGGGAAAAAGATTACCTTTATCTACACATTGTCTTTCTTTTATAAGCAACTGTCCATATAATTAAAGGTGCACTCAGTAATGTGACTAGTAATAGGATTACTATGATTAAAATTCTAATTCTAATATACATTTCTACATAAATATATAAATGTATTCATATACATTGATTTATATATTAACTATAAAATGTATATAATAATGTTAATTAGAAAAACAAATCTGCATGCACAGTGTTCAGTACCTGGAAGTGAAAGATTCCAGCATATTGCTGATGGAAGCTCTGGCCATGAGGCACTACCCGATGCAGCAAGGGTTCATTGAGGGTAAGGCACGCGATGGCTGCCAGCAGCCAGCAATCACCTACAATCAGTATATTAAACATTATTGCATTCTTAATATTAAACACAACAATTTGCACTACTGAACTAAACTGAATCAATACTGACCTGAACTGAGCTGATCAATGTAATCAATATAATCATCTATAGCTGAACTGAGTTTGAATTATAAATAATGAACTTTGCAATATTCACACTGTTATTGAACTAAACTGAATCAACATTGAATAAAACCGAGCTCAATAATAATAATAAAAAAACACTTATTTTGTGGTGGGAAAACATCTATGCCATGTTTTTGAGTTCTTTATTGGTTTTCTTCAGTTTTAGTAAATGCTTGTTTTACCTAGAGCTCCTTGGCAGATGTCTGTGCGTGTGGCCCCATCTACGATAAAGTGTGGGTCAGTGCAGAACTCCTGGGGTACACAGAGAAGACCTATGGGTCAGACAGGGACACTGCTTCATAGATTGATAGATAATAGATGTTGATCAACCAGTGTTACCTTTTTACTGTGTTAAATTATGTAAAGAGCGCTATAGGTGAGTAAACGATGACAGAATTTGCATAATTTCATCTGATTATGCAAATATACATGCAAATGTAAATATGTGAGCAAATACTTCGCAAATTTACGTATGCTAGTTTATTTTACGTTTATACATCTTAGGTTTTTGCTCTTACTAGGGTTGAAACAGTGCCCCGCAATACAGACTCTCAGTTTATTCCAATGTTCTCACCGTGGGCCTCATCCAGTGAACACCTTTGGTTTTCGCAGAGCCGGGGCCCAACTCCTTGAATCCTAAAGAAGTCTGCTGGGCTGGGAATGTTTCATCCTCAAACAGACATCCACTCTGAAGGCAGCGGGTACGCAAGGTTTCAAAATCTTGGCCCAAGAACTTCAGGGCCATATTGTTCTGACCCAATCCCTCATTTCGATCCCATTTGCTCCTCAAACGAGCAGCGACCCCTGTGGCACAAATTGGCTCCATCCGGGACAGAACTGTCAGAGACACCACCAAAAATATGGATCACTGCTGCATCAACTCAAAGTCATTTTTTATATTTTACAAAAAATCATATCAGTCACATATTATTATTGTTTGTGTATTTATTTATTATTACCATTTCTACCTCCAAAATTAACTATTTACAAGCAGATGTAATGAAATATCCTTTCTCTCATTATGTTTATATGGTTAGTGGTTAAATATAACACACATACAGGCAGCTACTGTTGTTGCCAACCACTCATAATGAAAATGAAAACATTTGACAACCTCAAGATACAAACTTTGCAATCTAGGCTTTTACTAAGTGTAAACAAAAGTATTATACCTTACCTTAAAATGCCACTCTTCAAATCCAGATACGAGTATTCTTGCAATGAAATCCTGTTCAATAAACTAACATATCATGTTAGGCTTTGTCCCAGGGACTGCAGTGAGCGTGTGTGTAATGCTCCCAAATGTTTCCATTTAGCGGTTTTATTCCTCTAGAGGGCGCAATGAGACTCAAAAAGCAGAATCTTGCATATAAAATGCATTGATATTTTCATACTTGAGACATTTGTTCATTAATATGTTTATATTATATTTTAGTCTACAAATTCCAAGCACTGATACATGACATACTGAGATAAATTGGCCAAAGTAACCTCTGTACTATGTTTTTTATTTTTTATTTTTTATTTTTTTCCACACTATGCAGTACTGAATAACCAGTCCACTGTGATTGGTCTATTTTGACAATCGCAGAGAAAAGTAACAGATTACATACAACGTCCTTACTCTGCAGCGGTCTATACGGTTTTTTAAATATCCATTAATTTGGAAAATACATTGTGAAGAATTTAAATAGTTATATTATTAATATAACAACCATTATTTAAATCCCACCGTACCAGACCAACCGGAGACAGCGTTTGAGCCACGCCCAGTTTCAGTGCAGATTTAGTGACTGCTGCAAAGGTATAGAAATCATTGCATAGCACGTTTTTCCTCAATTGGCGAGCCACATGTGTATCTGTAATGATGTTTAAAAAAAATAAGAGTTAGATTTGGAGTTATTACCATATAGGCGCATATAGGCAATTTTTCTTAAAGGTCCTAAGCAACAGGGTTGCAGCAGGCAAGGTAGTTTTATGAATTCTACATTTTTATGTTTCTTAATAATTTAATGTCACACCTACCAAAAATATAAAAACAGTGCTTGACTATGAATTGGGGATTATAAAATACCTTCCACTTTGGAATATGATCAAATGAAAGGTTTCTTAATGCCCAAAAGGGGGCAGCAAAGAGCTACAATAATGTGACTGTCACCTGATTGTGGTTTTAAATGACCCATATTTACAACCTAAAGGGACATATATGCACACACACACACACACACACACAGACAGAAAGAGAGAGATAGAGACAGAGAAGGAGAGAGAATTAGAAGCATCTTGTCCTTTGATGGAGAGCTCGATTATCAGCAGTCTTCAGAGCTATGTTAGATTTTGTGTGCGTAAAAGGCAACAACATCCTACATGTGTTTGATTCTGGTGTCTGATTACTGTATATAAGAGATCACATCAGAACAGACTAAAACAAACATGCATTTAACTCAGTCCTGTTTTGTCCTTGATTTTGCTCATCATTCATCCAAAATTAAGGTAGGCTATGGGAAGTGGGAATGTAGAACGTGTGTTGCACCAGCATACTGTATAGTAAAAGCAGGACAGTCTTAAAAAATAGAGCAGACATTATAACCTTTAGGGAATACATGTATTCAGTTTCAGCTTTATCCAAAAGGATTAAAATGCAGGAAGCATAAGGAACTCAGGGCTCTTTTTGATTAATCCTTGGCAGTCTGCATGTTTCAGGACTTGATGTCATGAAACTTCACTTCTCTCTGGCTTCAATCTGTCAGGGAGAGATAAACTACAAACGGTGCCAGCGTGGGTGGCTGCAGTGTTTTAGGAGCTGCCACTACCATAATAGATTCAAGTGGGTTGCGTTAAAAAAAAAATACATAGAAAGAGAGCAACAGAGGGAGATAAAGATATACTTATGACTTCTGTCGTTTCAAACAGTTTCAGTTGTAAATCAGCAGACCAGCCTAACCAGGTCAAGGGATCATCTATAGAGCAGCAAACCCAGACTGGTTTACATGGTTTCAGTGGTAATCTGAAAATCAGTTATATTTTCATACACTAATAATGCACATGGAGAAGTAGAAGTTGACTAAAATTGTGCTAATATGACAACCACAGGTGCTATTATTGACTTTTGTTAATCCAAAAAATAAAAATCAAATATATATATAAACAAATAAATATGATACATCTACATAATAATAATAATAATAATAATAATAATATCTACATAATGCAGTTGGCAATGGCAGCAGCTGCTACTCCATCTATTTGCTAACAAAGTGTCAAATTAGTAGGCTTACACTCCCATTATGATCAACAATACTGTCTACACTAGTGGCTCTAAACTTAACCAGGACCTGGGGCCCATAGGGGACGCAAAATGTCAAAATTCAAATAATTCGAAATTATTTTACATAAAATTTTTTTATTAAATATTAAATCTGTGACAACATAAATGAAACCTTAATAATGAACCTTGGCAAATCAAATGTTTTAATTCGTTGCATAATAAAATATGTTTCAATAAATAAATAAATAAATAAAAATAGTGACTTTATTATTAGGGGACCTTAGTGCTCTACACAACAACCACAAGCGACGCGTTCAGTTTCGATGCGTCGCGTCTCTCGTACGTGCGTCTTTAACGAGAGGCGTTGGTTTACTATATGTTTTTAAAAAAGAGATTTCCGCTTCCTGCTGTTGTTTTAAACGCTAAATTGATCGCAAGCTAGGAGCTGGACCGAAAGCAGCAGCAACTGAGTGGAGTCTCCAGTGAATCCGCCGCCGAGCGGAGGCGGGCGCGTTAAGAGGCTCGTGCCATCATCTGAACAGACTGCATGCGCGAGCGAGTGTCTAAACTGACCGAGACCGCTCCGACAGCACAGATCCCGAGACGAGCTCAGCATGTCGGAGCGAGGAGGGCTTCAGCAGCGAGCGGGAGCTCCGTCTCCCCACTTGCAGCCTCTCAGGACGGTCACGATTTCTTCGAGTCGCCCGGTTCAGATGAACCTGTTCGCGACCTGGGAGATTGACAGCTCCTCTCCCAGCTGTGTGCCCAGGTATGCCGCTTCTTGACTTACTAGTAGACATGCGCTTTTTTTGTAGAGCCGCCAATAGAGCTACTTTGTACCAGAGTAAATAGTTAATCCAGATCACGCTGCACTGGAGATCACATGAAACAGTGGTTTCTTACTTTAGACCAGAGGCTTTCAACCTTTACACACCTAAATACTGTGCCAAGCTATTTGAACATTTGTATGTTTATGTTACTTGTACTTGACTTATTTTATGAAATTAACTCACGGGGCTATCTTTATCAAGTTCACGTGTTCATTAGATACTAGTATAGTACTATTAGGCTATATAATTAGTCACTAGTACTCATTACATTATTATATGTGTTTATATTTGTATTAAGTTTACAGCTTATTTTAGTAACTTAATTCTTATGTTGGTACTTAATTTGGATCATATGCAAATATTATATTTATACACAAACACACACGTTCTTAAACACCCTTAAACACACACACCCTGGTTAAAACCCCGTTTTAGACAATTGACACAAAGCTGATGATTGACCTTTTCCCCCTTTTTTTTTTTTTGCTTTATGTTCTTCCTTCTACTAAATGGAGCAGTTCACTAAAAACAACACATTCTATGTGGAATGGATCAATCTGAAGAGTGAAAATGTCATCTTAACTTGTTGCTGCAGTGAAAACTAGAGCAGAAAGACATTTTTAATACAGTGCACCTCCACTGTATAATATACACAGTAATATGGAGGCATGCTGTTTACTATTTGTGAATATTTAGCCTCATTGCTCTCATGATGGGATTGTGATATGGAAATATAGAGCAGGGGCTTTGGGATGCTTCATGCAACGAGTGGAGGGGAAAATGGCCACGAAGCAAAGAGGCTTACTGTAAGAGCGGCTGGCAGAGAAGAAAAGAAGCATAGGAGTGACAGAGCATTACTCCACTATGAAGACATTATTAATCTCGTTTCTTTCTTTGACACTGGCTCCATAATGCTTTCAAAGGCTTTTTGAGACTGTTTTAGGAGTTTAATTTCTTACTTTGTACTTTCCATTCAACTGCATCAGTAAGATTATTGCTGAATGTAAACCCTAAATTGGCGTTGCAGCATATTGTCCCATTAGAATGTTGCATAAGATCAATGAAAGGTGAGATGAGTGTCCGGTTTGCCCCTCCTCTCCCAATTTCATTACCTATGTGCTCTAGAGTTACACTCTAATGCACATGGACAGACTTGTAAGTGAATTAGACCCAGTTCAATATAGCTCACTTTGAAGAGAGGACTGGGTTCAAACTGCTATTATGTATTAATGCCTTTTCTTGTTTAGCTTAGCATGAAATGTTGCTTTTAGGTAATGCAAGGGCATCTGTAGCTTAGAAATGAAAGCTGATTGCAAGTCAAGATATCTAATTGTATCCTATATAAAGTCAGTATATGTATATAATTTTTGGAATACTGTATTTTAAAGATCATTTTATAAAATCCAAATAAGCATTACATATCTGTATTAGAAAGTGTTTAAACTATTTTCCATGCTTGTTCTATGAACCATAAACAATTATTGCACACGCACCTTTGAACACTCCTTAAGACATTTATAGTTTACTGGTGGAAGAAAATTAATGTCATAGTTTCAATAACTTTCTGCTGACTATGAAAAACACAAGAATATAGATGCCCAGGGTTCCTGATCACCTGTGTGAACATGCCGTAGGCCTGCTGCAGGGAGGCATGAGGACTGCAGATGTGGCCAGAGGAATAAACGAGGCCTAGGACAGTGCTACAGGGAGACAGGAATGACAGCTGTTCGTCCTTGTAATGCCAGACTACATGTGACCATATGCACTCCCAGATGTTTTCAAGAAGTTGCTGCTGCCTTGGTGGAAGAGTGAAGTAGTCTAACATCTCATAGGAAGAACTGGCAAATCTTTCTCAGTCCATTAAGATGAGATGCACTGTAGTACTTAAAGCAGCTGGAGGATGCACCACTTACTGACTGCTACTTTGGATATTGATTCCTGCTCTGTTCAGTGACTCATTATTCCATTTCTGTTTGTCTAATGTTTGTGAATTTTGTTCCATTTATGTGTCAGTTGTTCACTCTTATTATGATCATACAAATCTTTACTCGCAATAAGAAATTTGATAGAAAAAGCAGTTGAAAGTGTGAGGATAATTTTTTTCCCTGAGTTTATGTGTTATGAATGCACCGATGTATTGGCCGATACCGATTACTGGCTGATACATTGGTGCATTCATTACATATATATATATATATATATATATATATATATATATATATATATATATATATATATAATATACACACACAGTCAATAACATGTCAGATTGTATCCTGCCAATCAAAAGAGGGCGGAAAAACATGTCAGACTGCACCTCATGTACTGTACTGTTTCTTAAGAAAATATCTCTTGTGTAGAATTTAGGGTTGTCGAGATTAAAGCAATCTCATTTTAAGCAGTTAAAAGAAAATGGTGCATAAACGCAGGTTCTTTTGACCCTATGAATCACCTGTAGTTTAGTCTGCATTTTTTCCCCCAGCAAATATTATTTGTAATGCACGTTCCATCCATCCTCGAAAAGAGCTTTGTGCCTCTGCGAAGAAATAAAGTCTTAGTTTTCAAATTCTTTCCAGTTTTATTATAAATTTCAGTAAATAAATGAAACAATCATAAATGGCGTTTTGACACTCTTAAATGTGGCATGGCATATCTGACTAATTACAAGCGGTCTTTTACATTACTATAATTTATAACATGAAATAAACGAACACGAACATCAGAAGGTATGTTAAAAGATACGGTTGATTATAATAGTTTGAGCTCTGTTTTGTTCATGTTAACTTTTAATGTTATACAGTGTACTAAATGAGAGGGTTAAGTGTATAGATTACTGCCTTTTTCTTTCTTTAAGAAAAACTGACATGTAGGCCTACCTGAAATATTTCCAAATGAATTAATAGTGAATCGAATTTTGTAATACCGTATGATATTTCCTGGGACAGTTTTCATACTGTCTGTACTGTGGCATTCGATAAGAAAATTCAAACCATACAGCACAAAAACTTAAAACTTTTGTGTGGAATTTATAGTATTACTGCAATATATTTAATGGTACTTTTATCATAGTCTTCATAGTGGCTTAGATATGCTTGTGTATTTAATTTATTAAACATTCATGGCAGTGTTCCCCTGTCATTGTGTAAATCTACAACCTGTCACAGAAACTGAATGAGCTCCGTGCTCGTGTGCTGTGTCACTCTGAGATTTATCCTCTAAATCTAATATCACCAATGCAGTGTTCTTGACTTCAGGCCAAAAACATCTCAGCACACCTTGTGGAGATGTATCAGAGGACAACTCCATTTTTGGGACATTGCATTCTTTCTCTGTTACCACATAAAATGTCCTGTCTATGTGCAGTGGAGAGATGAATCAAAAAATGGTTTTCATTTCAGGATCCTGTGGTAGCTGTCCTTCGATTGCTAGCTGGATATTGTAGCTCCAGTCATGTTTGTTTTCTATACATGTATTTTATAGATAGATAAACAATCTGCCATCATTTACTCACACTCATCATGTCGATCCAAACACTAAAGATGGTAGTTTTTTGTGAAGCTTTTCCATGATGACCATTCATAATAATGTCAAACTCCTAAAAGGCAGTTTAATTTTTTTTTTTTGTTAGACAGAGGCACTATGGATAAAGAACTGTGTGTAAATGATTTAAAAATTCTCCTTTTGTGTTCCACGGCAAAAACAACATCAGCATATGGGTTTGGAACGACATGAGGGCCATTAAATATCAATCCCTTGAAATAGATGAGGCACATTTCAATTTGTAATCGTGTCAGACAGTGACATATATTAAAAATCATCATGGCACTTCTCAATCACAGTACGAAAAGGTCGCAATTGTTGTGTGGAATTTTAGGTGAAATGTCAGCCAAAATTGCATCTGGGATTTAAGTCCAAAATGTCATCTCTGTGAGGTAAACTTGATAAGCCTGTTTGGGGACAGATTATTCATTCAGCTGCCATAGCAACTTGTCCTCAGAGCAACTTGAGCAACTTTCTCTTGTTTTCTCTTGTAGGCTTCTCAGTCTAACTCTTAAAAAATTAGTGATTTTGAAGGAGCTGGACCGAGATCTTACTTCAGTGGTCATTGCAGTTAAACTTCAGGTAAAATTTGTTTTACTACTTTGCATCACTCAAATATAAATCTGTTAATATATGTTTAGGTGACTAATGAGTATAAATGTCTCTTTAGGGCTCAAAACGCATTTTGCGGTCAAATGAAATCATGCTGTCTTCTGCAGGCCTTACTGAGACTGATCTTCAGCTGACCTTCTCTCTTCAGGTTAGCAGTGTTTGAGTGCCTTTTGGATTAGATTAGAACTAAATTGACATTTTCAGATTTAATGTTACAGTATTATGGTTTGGTTTTTATCAGAAGTCCCTAAGTAACTCTTCCCATAGTGAACTAGATCCAGTTAATGTTACACTTTGCAGTGTTTTCTCCCTTCCATTTTGTCTTCAGTACCCACACTTTTTGAAGAGAGATGCCAACAAGCTTCAGATTATGCTCCAGAGACGCAAGAGGTACAAGAATCGCACTATACTGGGCTATAAGACCCTCGCCCTAGGGATGATAAATATGGCTGAGGTGAGGATCCGCAAAACCAACAAATCTGGTTCAGCCACATTTTTGTGATTCTGGACTGCTTGTGTAAAGTAAAATGATAACCCACGTTTTAGCACAGGTTTGAAAATGTTTCAAAAAATGTCATAAAATACATGGAAGTCTGCTGTAGGAGGTGGAATAGAACAACTTTCTATGCTTCAGTCAGTTTTATATCACTTTAATGGAGTTAAAAGTACTGACACTTCTCACAAATGCACCAAAAATCCACACAGGTCATTTTGTATCTTTAATTTAATGCCCAAATAAATGCCAAGACATTTGCGTTTGTGCTATGATTCAGTACATGACTAACTGTTGAAAGCACATCCACGTCATTACATTATTATTGATTTCAAACCAAGAAGAAAAAAATTAATTTCTAAAAGGAAATCTCTAAATCAACAAGAATAATAAATTGAAGAACATACATGTCTGTTAGCACAAAAAGTGTTTTAGACTCTTTAAGCAGGTTAGACAGTATATTGACTATATTTTGCTGCAAAAAATATCTAAATATAAAGGGGTAGTCCACTCAAAAATGAAAAATCTGTCAACACGAAAGAAGATATTTGGAAGCTTGTTGTTTTTGTTTTTGTCCATATAATGGAAGTCTGTGGTCAACGTTTGGTTATCAACATTCTACAAAATATCTTCTTTTCTGTTACATAGAAAAAAGAAATGCATACTTAACATGAGGGTGAGTAAATGATTTGGGTTGACAATCCCTTAAAGCACCTTAAGCACACTGTAATTCAGCATGTGTGTTTTGTAGTCAGTTCTTAATAAACTAAACCTGTTTACTTAATGGTTTCTGTTCTCCTGTCCATAGGTGATGCAGCATCCGACCGAAGGTGCTCAGGTGTTGGGCTTGCACACGACGGTGAAGGACACACCAGTGCCCGTTGCTGAGATCAGAGTCTATTCTCTCTCCAGTCAACCCATTGACCCAGTGGGACCAAAGGCCAAGCTATCCGGTGAGACTTGCACACTTTGATATATGTTTGAATTTAAACCAGCTAATGAGAAATTACAAAAAGAGGTCAAGGCTGCTTTTTTACATTTTTGAGAACACTTTTAGTAAGTTCTTTAGCAAGGCCTGCTCTGGTTTAATCACTTGCATGGTTCCTGTTTTCTTCCTTTCAGATCGTTCACCAGACATCGATAATTACTCTGAGGAGGAAGAGGAAAGCTATTCGTCAGAGCAGGATGGCAGTGATGACCCTCTACAGGGGCAGGTAAGGCCTGTGATATTGAAGTGATTGATTTTGATATTCAGCCATCTTGCCTATTTCCCGTTTAGCGAATTAGAACAGTGCACAGAGACTGAAGTCAGATCACTGAAGAAATGCACTGCATGGTTTTGTAAAGCAAAAATATAATCAGATAAGTATAAAATCTGTGGCGTGAAAAGACACTCTGGGCAGAGATAGGAAAGAAATTTAAGGAAATACAAGCTGCAAAAATGGGTGATTTTAATAGATTAGTTCACCCAAAAGCAAAAATTGCCATCACTTATATGTCCTCATGCAGTTTCAGATTTGTTTGACACTTTTTCTTCCTTGGAGCACAAAAAAGAGGTGTTTTGAAGACTCTTTTCCATGTAACATCAAAGACGTAGATTAGTTTTATTTCATAGGAACAGATTTATTAGAATTCAGCATTAAAACACTTGCCAATGGATCTTCTGCAGGGAATGGGTGCCGTAAAATAAGAGTTTAAACAGCTGATAAAAACAGCATAACCCACACGTAATCGATATGAATCCAGTTCATCATCTTGTGAAGTGAAAAGCTGCATATTTGTAATTAATAAATCCATCATTCAAATTTTTGACTTTAAACAATCACTTTTGGTTTCATAAAGAAGTCCATCCAATGTTGGCCTCTCACATCAAGATCACTATCGTATTTATTTTAAAACAATTTGGACTGTTGTCACTTGTAAACTGATTGATCTGTGCATATTTCTCTCCTGAATCAGACAACTTTTTCACTGAAAAAAACAATATTATGTATTGTATTTTAGCCGAAAGAAACAGTTGGAAATTAAAAAAGCTTTTCGCTTCACAAGACGTTAATTGATATACTGGAGTTGTGTGGATTACTTGTGAATTATTGTGATGTTTTTATCAGCTGTTTGAACTCTTGACGGCACCCATTCACTGCAGAGGATCCCTTGGTGAGCAAGTGACAATGCTAAATTTCTCCAAATCTATTCTGAGAAAGAACTCACCTGCATCTCTGATGGCCTGAGGTCAATTTTCAGCAAATTTAGGGTGAACTATTCTTTTAAAAGCCATATTGTCACAGACTTGTAAGTCGTATGGATCACTTCAATGGTGTTTTTTTTTTTTTTTTTTTTTTTTAATCCCTGGCTCCTGAGAGGCTTAGTCACTGTGAAATGTTATTTTATTCAAGTAAGTTTTTTGAGGGTTTAATCATGGTTTGTCATTTTTGGGCAGTATCTCTATGATGATGAGGATGAACTGAGGAAGAAGAAACCTCGCCGTAAACTCCCCTCCACAGCCTCCATCACCAGAGCTAACGTAAGTGACGTAAGTGATCTTTCCAGGATTGGAAAACAGACCTCAGAAAACCAGAGCAGCTTTCTCTGTGCCTCCATGTTGACTCAGACTTTGTCAGGAAGCTAACCAACTGCATATTTCTTCCTGGGGCCACTGATGTTCTTTACATGTAGCAGTGGTTGCAATAGGAGCTGCTGCAATTTTTGCAGTCATATGGAAACTCTAGGGATGGGGCTTCTGAGCACATTAACGTGTTATCTGCTTCCTCCTCTCAGATGCCTTCACAAGTCTGCTTTGTTTTCCTGTGTGCTCTGTCTTCTAGCTGACAAGCCTCTAGTCCCTTCTCCAGCGATCTGTGTTTGGTGTGACAGCGTTTTTTTCGCTCTCTGCTTGCTGCTATTTTTGTTCCCTGCTGTTGCTCAGCCAGATACACTGTTAATTTGTGTCCGTTTGCTATTGTTGCTTATGACTCCCCCGTTTTCTGTCTAACAAGGTGTTTGTGTTTTAAATCTAGCAACCCAACATCAAACAGAAGCTTATGGCATTGGTCAAATGGTTCAAAGTGTCTGATGAGGTAATTGCATCCTGTCTGTAAATTTAGTGTAATTCAACCGCATAGGTCTTTTCCCTTCTGTTCTCACTAATTTGTCTTTAAGGATTGTATTTGGTCACTTTGGACATTGCATATAAGGTTCATTATTTTCATTTAATGGCTAATTACCAGTACGTGGCTTATATTAAAAGTCTCTACTAATTTATCCAAATCATTTTTTTTTATTTGTTTATTTTCTTATACTTTGTGTTGTTAGTGTTTTTAAAGATTTAACATTAAGTGAGCATCAGATGATGAGAAATGGAATCTAAATGCCAAAATAGGGTAAATGAGCATACACTCTAAACGTCCTGCGTCAATGTATCAATAACAAATTCTCTAAACTAATATTGGCCAATAAGCAATATTATACAATTATATTGTTCTTCTCTATCAGTAATTGCTGGGTAATACTTTGCATGCAGGTGGGGTTTGGTTTGGATCATGTGTCCCAAGAGCAGATCCGAGATGTGGAAGAGGATCTGGATGAGCTCTATGACAGTCTTGAGATGTACAACCCCAGTGACAGCGGCCCAGACATGGAAGAAACGGACAGTATTATCAGCACACCCAAACCCAAACTCCCGTACTGCATTCACTAGCTAATATTTATTCTTATGGCACCCACTTTCAGATATTGATTTAGTAATTTTGCTCTGCATTACACAGATGTGATTAAATAATTGAGGAGGCAGTCAATAACTAGTGGTGTTGTTCCTGTTGCAAAAGATTCTGGAATATACTGTATAATAGGAAATATGTACAAGCGTTATATTTCACTCTCAAATGCAGGAATAAACTGATATAAAAAGCTTTTTTAGTCACACATTGAGTGGGCAAGCTGCCTACACCTCAGTATTTTTCTTATTCTGACCCTGGCTTTGTGTTTGTGTGTGTGTGTGTGTGTTTTAGGCCTTTTTTTGAAGGCATGTCACAGTCCAGCTCTCAGACTGAGTTTGGTAGCTTGAATAGCAGGTGCAGCCACAGCAAACACAAGCTGAGTCCTGTGAGTGTCATTTAGTGAGAGACCTTATTTCACCGTTGCAATTTAGCTTTACTTTGCTTTGCCTTATTGCTGCTGCTTTTAAAGGGCTAGTGCACCCAAAAATGAAAATTACCCCATGATTTACTCACCCTCAAGCCATCCTTGGGTATACATGACTTTCTTCTTTCAGGCGAATGCAATCAGAGTTATATAAAAGATATATGTTCTGGCTCTTCCAAGCTTTATAATGGCAGTGAATGCCTTCTGACTCCACTTAAGAAGGCTTTTACTTCAGAAGGCCTTTATTAACCCCTCGGAGCAGTGTGGAGCACTTTTAATGATGAATGGATGCACACTTTTGGGCTTCAAAATCTCGACCCCCCCCCCCATTCACTGCCATTATAAAGCTTGGAAGATTGTATTTGTCTGAAAGAAGAAAGTCATATGATGGCTTGAGGGTGAAAAAATCATGGGGTAGTTTTCATTTTTGGGTGAACTATCCCTTTTTAGGCCACTGTATGTCTCATTTCTTTTAATTTTTCTCTCTTTTCCCATCCTTTCTTTCTTCTGAAGAGGGCCGAGCAGACTGTATCTGGTAAAATCCAGCGTTCCCCCAGTGCGAACATGGACGACGCTTTCTCAGAGATGGACACATTGGTAAGACTGGTTGCTTGTCTTTATCTGCCCCTTTCTCAGTCAGTAGTAAAACTTCTAAAACCGTATCCTCTGTGAGCTCATTATTTAGTATTTATTGAGAGGTTAATGCTATAGGAACTCAATGAAGTGGAAGTGATCGCCGACGGGACCCCTAGCATCACTTTATCAGTAGCAGAGAGGCCCCGGACCCCACAGAGGAGCAATAGCACTAACATGCCATCTCCCAGGTTGGTGTTTCATATAAAACCTGTATTTAAAGATGAAAATTTGTCAGTATTTAGTCACCCTCGAGTTATATCAAATCTGTATACATTCTGTCTTCTGCTACACAAAACAAAATATTTTCAAGATTTCAATTGTAAAATGTAAAATATTGTTATATGTACAGTTCTGGCATAATATGAAATTATTCATACCGGGATATTTTGGTTAAACCGCCCACTCCAAATCTATTCTATCCACAAATATGTACATAGTTCTTTTTCTTTTACTGATATTTGCTACAGTTCATGAAATAATACTCTTAAATAGGATTGTTGCCTGCTTTTTTTAGACTCTTGTGCACATATTGAGATGAAATGGAGTGTGTAGCAAATAAATAAAAGCAGCTGTGTAATTCTCCCCAGACTGGATGGCAGTCATACCCCCAAACAGAGGCGAGGGACCCCTATGAAAGAGAGACAGCTGTCCAAACCGCTCAGTGAACGCACAAACAGCTCGGACAGTGAGAGATCACCCGAGCTCAGCCTCACCCCTCAGGTAACAACCACACACACACACACACACAGAGCGAGCTAGCACTTAGCCAAGAACAGCTGCCTCACTCTTCTTAAGTTGATCTGACTGAAGCTCAGCAGAATCGATAAACCCCCAAGGGCTATTTGCTCAGGAAATTGCGTGTTTGTGTGTGTGTGAGAGGGCAAAGCAGAGAATATGGTGATTCATTTGGGCCATGTGTGAGGATTAGTGAGCGGGAGGAGTGGGTGTGATGCTAGAGGAAGGAGAGAGAGAGAGAGAGAGAGAGAGTGGGCGATAATTCTCCTTATGTAACTCTGTACTAGGTCTGGCATGATTTGACACCTGGCTCATATGGCAGTTCACTTTTGTGCAGAGGTGTCCAAACATACTCAAGGGTCACCGTGATGAAGTGCCGTTTTTAATCCTCCTTGCAGTTTATTAAAAATCTGATACATTTCACAAACATATTTTTGTTGCTGACCATCGCTGCTGCTCTTTATTATGTTTGTGAGAAACCGTTCGGTTCCTGAGACCGAAATAGCCGCTTCTGAGTCATCTGGAAAACGAGAGCCCTTAAAGGTGAAGTGTATATTTTTTTCACTGGTAAAGTACTTTCTCTTATCCCAGTTTAATGTACAGAGAAGACTGTAAGTGTGCTATTCGTTAATTAAATTCCTGAAGAGTGGAGGTTGACAAAACAATCGCAGACAGGCTTTTTGGAGTGTTTTTGTTTGGACACAATTGTTTGTGCAATTTTGTTTGCCGCCATTAATGGTGCAGAAATGATTAGTCAGTTGTGACCCTGGACCACAAAACCAGTCATAAATAGTCAATTTTTTGAAATTGGGATTTATACATCATCTGAAAGCTGAATAAATAAGCTTTCCATTGATGTATGGTTTGATTGGACAATATTTGGCTGAGATACAACTATTTGAAAATCTAAATATTGAGAAAATTGCCTTTAAAGTTGTCCAAATTAAGTTCTTAGCAATGCATATTACTAATCAAAAATTAAGGTTTGATATATTTATGGTAGGAAATTTACAAATTATCTTCATGGAACATGATCTTTACTTAATATCCTAATGATTTTTGGCATAAAAGAAAAATCAATAATTTTGACCCACACAATGTTTTGTTGATTATTGCTACAAATATACCTGTGCTACTTATGGTTTTGTGGTCCAGGGTCACAATTAGGATGACAACATTTAAACCTGAATAAATAGTCTACAGTTCAAAATTTTGTGAAAAGAAATGTTTTAAAAGAAATCTGTTGACCAAGCATTTATTTAATCAAAAATACACTAAAACAGTAATATTGTGAGATATTATAACATTGCATTCTAAAATATATTTAAATAGAAAATGGCTATTTATTCATGTGATCCAAAGCTGAATAATCAGCATCATTACCCCAGTCTTCAGTGTCACATCCTTCACAAATTGTTCTAATTTGTTGATTTGGTGCATAGGAAACATTTATCTATTTTGAAAATGGTTGAGCTGCTTAATATTTTTGTGGATACTATTTTTTGATTAATAGAAATACAGATTTATTAATTTGCTAATGATAGCATATCATCAAAAGAAATCTTTTGTAACAACGTAAAATCTTTAAAGTCATTTTAAATCAGTTTATTGCACCATTGCTGAATAAAAGTATTAATTAAAAAAAAAAAAAAACTTTTGAACAGGCTTTTGATACATTTACATTGAATAAAACTAATAAAATACGTAAAAATGTAAATAGCTGAGGCAAACACCTCATGAAAAATAGCAGCATTTAATTTAATTTCTCTAAAAACTAAACATAAAATATGCCTTGCAAGGATGAACCAAATGAATTAATGAATCAGTGACTATTTTGGATTCATGAACTGTTTAAACACAAATTCTTTAAAAATTACATTATTTTGAAAGCAGCTGAGCTGCTGTTACACTTCTGTGAAGGAAGGTAAAATTCCTAACAGCGGAAATTATACACGGCACCTTAAAGTTAAATGGTTAAAATGCTAGGCTGAGAAAATGAAGGCGAACAAGATGCTTTGTCATGTGTTGTTTTTTTGTTTTTTTTTATCTGTAGATGCCTAGGAAGATAGTGTACGACCAGCTCAACCAGATCTTGCTGTCTGACAGCACTCTTCCTGACAGCCTTATCCTGGTCAATGGCAGCGACTGGCAAGGACACGTAAACACCAGTCCATTTCACTTCCTGTGTGCTTGTCTGTCTGAACTTAGCCATTCTTGTGTTCAATTAATAACTGCTTTAATTTGACGTTGAACGTCTGTGTTGTGTCAGTATCTTAGCGCATACTGATGTTTTTATCCATTCTGAAGTAGAGTAATATGACTCTATGTGTGTTTCTGCAGTATGTGGCTGAGCTGCTGCAGGCCCAGAAGCTGCCAGTGGTCTGCACCTGCTCCGGATCAGAAATCCAGGCCGTCCTTTCTGCCCTGCTCACACGCATACAGAAATTGTAAGTGTAACTGTGGTGGAATCAATGAGAATGAACATAAATGTGAAATGACATGACTGGCTGTCAGATCTCATGATGTTAAATCTTATTCATAGTTGTCAATATGAATTGCATTGTTGATCAAAGATTGTAGCATGTAAAAAGCAATTGCACTGCATTGACATTCATGTTTCCATTGTTCCTCTTTTATTCTCACAGCTGCAACTGTAACTCCATCATGCCCAAACCGGTGAAGGTGGTGGCGATTGGAGGTCAGAGCTACTTAGGTGCCGTCTTGAGATTCTACGTCTCTCAGCTTGCCAACAAGATGTCTGACTGGCTCAGCCACATGAAGTTCCTTGTGGTGCCTATAGGTGCGTATAAATAACACACTGATAGTGCACACAACAATGACAAAAGCTTTCCAAAAAGAATTGATGGGATCAAAAAATGCAGGATGTATCATGTGAGCATCTCCACAGGCTCTCACCCCGTGGCCAAACACCTGGGTTCTCTGGACAATCGCTACAGTTCTTCTTTCCTGGACAGCTCATGGCGAGAGTTTTTCAGCCGCCCAGAGCCTCCTCAGACTGGTAAGTAATGCATTTGTTTAACCCTCAACAGTTATTTCAAGTGTCAACTCGATGTGGATATGCAGCATTTCTCTTTCCTGTGCCTGTTGAGATGTATTGTATTGGCGATTTGTCTATAGGCTTTGTTCTTGTATCTCTTCAGCTTCCTCTGCTGACTTTGTGGATGTGGCCGGGCGAATTCTACAATACATCAACGGATCTACGGTTACTCATCAGCTTCCCATCGCTGAGGCCATGCTGACCTGCAAACACAAGATGTTAGTGAGATGATTTCTACCATCCCATCATTTCATATATTTTTGATGATATTTTATATATATATTTTTTTATTTTACTCTTCTAGGCAAGATGATGATTCCTACCAAAATTTTGTTCCATTTGTGGGTGTGAGTACATTGTTACACTACTGTTCAAACGTTTGTAGTTGTAGTAAGATTTTTCAAAGCCATTTATTTGAAATAGAAATCTTTTATAACTTTATAAATGACTTTACTGTTACTATTGATCAATTTAATGCAAATAAAAAATAATGACCCCAGAATTTATACAGTAATGTATATTGCAACATATTCCACAATCACAGTTTAATTTCCAATGATGGATAGATTATTTTTTTTTTCTTGCAACAGGTGGTTAAGGTGGGATTGGTAGAGCCTAGCCCAGGATCTTCAGGTTTGTCGTGTGTTTTTTTCGCATCTATCTACACAAAATTCACCAGTAATATTGTATTACCATTAAGGATGGGAACAGAGAACCAGACAGCGCAACCAGTGTAGTCTGATTCCCGAATTAAGGATTCTGAGTTTTTTTTTTTTTTTAACTAATCTAAAAAAACAAGGCTTATCGCTGAAGTTAAACTGCACATTTAGATTCATATTTCTTTATTTATAAAATAAATACCACATTTTTGTTGTTTAATAGTTAAACAATTATCTGAATTTTTCACCTCTAAAAGACTGTGAAAATTACACTTGGAAAAAATGTATGTACACTTTGTTTAATGAAATTCTCATTACTTTGCAGTGAAATTTCATTTTAGATTTTTTCCAAATATTTATTTGACCCATTGTAGGTGGAGATTGTGAGGAGGGTTTGCCTTTGAGTTTGGCAGTTCCAGCGACGTCTCCACCGGCTCATGGATCTCCCACAGGGATGATGAAAGATTCTGCAACACCTCCTCCATCACCATCACTAAGCGGACTGGCTGCACTAGGGTTTGTGTACAATATTGTACAGAAATCTGCACCGCTCTGCTGTTTCTCACATTGCTTTAGCTTACAACTGTTATCTCTTTAAAAATGCTTGCCCGGTAAAAAAAAAATCTGGTCAAACTGATTCTGTTATCTAGGAGCCCCAGCATGTCTCATGGTATGGATGCCATTGGGCTGCAGGTGGATTACTGGGTGTCGTCAGGGGCTGAGAAGCGCAAAGATGGCGAGCGGAGAGACACGGGCAATAAGATCACTTTAAAGTGTGCGTTCAGATCCCTGCAGGTTAGCCGACTGCCCGGCTCCTTTGAGCTCCAGACTGGCTCTAACACCATGTCCATGACTGTGGTGACCAAGGAGAAAAACAAGAAAGGTGAGATGGTCTACTAGATTTACACATTTGTCCAATTGCTCACTGGACAAAGGTTACTTGTGTTTTTTTGACTCCATACAGTGTTTTCTAGCCCTGTAATTTCATTTGACATTTTCTTTCTTGCCCTCTGCTCTTTTTTTTTTCCTCCCCGAAGCTGAGCTTTTTTTTGTAGCTCTCGCTACAGTGCTACTATTGTTGTTGCTCTCCATATTTATGTACCAACTATATTTACTCACATTGCCTGTCTTTAGTCCCGACCATCTTCCTGGGGAAGAAGCCGAAAGAGAGAGACACAGAGTCAAAGAGTCAGGTCATTGAAGGCATCACAAGACTCATCTGCTCTGCCAAGAATCAACAAACCAGTCTAAGAGGTACTTATCAACAGATTTACTCTTTGTTTCTGTTTTATGTGATGAAAAGGAATTTGTCCAAACATGACAACCAAATAGTCCAAATCTGAGGGATTAAAGTTAAAGGGATAGTTCTCCCAAAAATGAAAATTTTGTCATTAATTACTCACCCTCATGTCATTCCAAACCTGTAAGACCTTCGGAACACAAATTAATATATTTTTGATGAAATCGGATAGCTTTCTGACTCTGCATAGACAGCAACAGAGCTGCCACATTCAAGGCCCAGAAAGGTAGTAAGGACATTGTTAAAATAATTCATATGACATCAGTGGTTCAACAGTAATTTTATGAAGCTACACGAATACTTTTTGTGCGCAAAGAAAACAAAAATAACAACTTTATTCAACAATTCCTCTCTTTTCCGTGTCAGACTTCAATGCGCGTTCACGAGAGCACCACGCATGCATGTGATGCTGCTGATGCAGGAGATGGTGTTCTGACGTAGAACCCGGATGCACTGCACCTTGTTTACAAGTAGAGGAATGCACACGTATGCACCGTGGTCGTGAATGCCGACCTAACTGACCTGGAAGAGAACAAATAAAGTGATTATTTTTGTTTTCTTTGCGCACAAAAATGTATTGTCATAGCCAGTACCGTTTCTAGGCATAGGCGAGCTAGGCGGTCGCCTAGGGTGCCACCAACTGAGGGGGTGCCAATGAGAGCACGTACTCCCACTACATTTTAGCAGGGTTGTGATAAAGCGTGGCACGGTCATCCTGAAATATGACTGCCGCCTCCACTGGATCCTCAACATCATTGGGCTAGAGTACTGTCAATCTGACGATGCCTGTATGCCATTGGATCAGAGCGCTGTCAATTGCTGCCTGATTGTTGCATGCTTGCATTTGGAGCACTCATCAACACCATTAGATCAATGGGCTCTGTCAGTGCTTTGGCAAGATAACACTTTTTTTCTTTGCCATGCAATAAAGCTAGGTTAAAAGACCAATTTAAAATATTGGTACAGTAAATAAAATGCACAAAATCATTATTTTGTTTAGGCAGTATTTGTGGCAGTTGATAAATCATGTTGCGAGATTTGTCCAAAAGGTGTGCATTTTTGTGCCAATGCATTGTTAAAGGATCAGCATGTCATGTAATATTCTAAATTGTGCAAAATGTTTATCTTAAGTCAATTTACAAATAATGCATTCAGATTTGTGGAACCCACAATGCGCTGAATCTCCAGAAATTAGTGCCGTTACTATGACAACCAATTTGAATGTGGGGCAATAGGGATTTCGCCTAGGGTGTCAAATTGGCTAGAAACGGCCCTGGTCGTTCATAACATTACGGTTGAACCACTGATGTCACATGGACTATTTTAAAGATGTCCTTACTACCTTTCTGGGCCTTAAACGTGGTTAGTTGCGTTGCTGTCTATGCAGGGTCAGAAAGCTCTCGGATTTCATCAAAAACATCTTAATTTGTGTTCTTAAGATGAACAAAGGTCTTATGGGTTTGGAATGACATGAGGGTAATTAATTAATGACAGAATTTTTGGGTGAACTATCACTTAATGATTATGACCATTAACCTAAACGTCTTTGGTGTTTATGGCCCTGAAAGGTCTGAGACCATTGGCAAAATGTTTAGATTCCATTTTCCTACCTTGAATATTCAGTGTATTTATCCAAATTCACGTTCAAGTTATATTTTTAATGTCTCATCTGTTTGGACCCTCTGTATCTAAAGCCATTTGACTCATGAGATGAACATGTTTCAGTGTCTGTAGATGGAATGGAGTGGAATGATGTGAAGTTCTTCCAGCTGGCGTCTCAGTGGCCCACCCATGTAAAGTACTTCCCTGTGGGGCTGTTCAGTTACAACAAATCATCCACCTAGTGACCTCTGTGGGGAAAACAACATGGTAAAGTTTCCCGACCCTGCTTGCTGCGGCCTTCAGACGGAATAGAGGGCAAGTTGTTGTTCTTGAGGTGGTCATGCTTACTGTACGCGACAGATACTTGAGCCAAAGCGGGAGATATTGAATTTCTCATCTGAAATTGGTGGGATTATCTGATCTTGTTTTGGCCTTTAGAGGGCTAGAGCAGACAAAAGACTTGAGGATAAATAATGTGGGTTGAGAATATTATTTATTAATCTTTTCTACTAGTGTTTTGTCTGCTGTGCGATTCACGATGCAATAATATCCCAATATTGTATTGAGTTCATATTTAAATGGTACTTGATATTAGTGATTTAAAGTCTTTTGTTGGACAACTTTAATATATGAATAGTGTTACTTCACCTGTCTGAATCTGACATCCAAAGCTTCTCAAAGACACTTTGTTTGTAAAATAAAAAAGCCTTTACTTTATTAAAGAAAACTTTGTCTATGTATAAAATATCCTTCTGTCCACTTGTATAGAAATATATTTGCTTAAGTGATTTTAATTGTATGTAGTAATCAAAGCATGTACTGTATGTATATGTGCTTACATCAGGGTTTGTCTAAGCTGCTATGGACACCTAATCCATTCCACTGTGGTTCTGAGATCGCTTTGCCGCTATTAATTTATTAATCTCCCATGACCAAAAGTAATCACTGGTCTCTACCTCCCCAATGCCATCCATAACAAAGATGATTATCTGAAATGACTAATAATAAGGGTAAATGTGATACTATGGTTTATTTTGTACCTTCCAAGTGACCTGACAATGTCTGGAAATCATGGTACCATTACTGCCTTTCAAAATCTGTTGTGTTAAACCTAGTTAGTTTGCATGATGCAGTATATTGATCAGTATGATTGCAGTAAACGTGGTTATTTTGATAACACACTCTACTTGTGAAAAGTCAGTATTGTATATTTTGGTCTATAAAGCTCTAGTGTGATATTTTGACATTTACGTTAAATATAAAATAAGTAATAAATCTATTGTAATTGCAATCTCTGTTTTAGTTCACTTTTTTTTTAATGTTTGAATGCTGAAAATGTGTACACTTGTTGCATTTTCTGTAAGAAATGGGCTCAGCTGAAGTTCATCATTTAGCACAATGGTTTTCAAACTTTTTATTAATTTGCCAATAAATATTTTTTTTTTTTTTTTTTTTTTTTTTTAATTTTCACAATATACTCTTTATATATACACTACCTGTAAAAATTTTGCAATCAGCAAGGTATTTTTTAAAGTCTTTTTGCTACTTTGAAGGTACTTTTATTTAGCAAGAATGCATGTGATAGTAAAGACAATTATATTGTTATGATGTATAATATAATGATTTAAGTATAGTAATATTTCTTGAGCACCAAATCATATTCAAGCATATTGGAATGATTTCTGAAGGATCATGTGACACTGAAGACTGGAGTAATGACTGCTGAAAATATTTGCAGTAATAAATTACATTTTAAAATGCATCAATATAGAAAACAGTTACTTTATAATAATATTTCACTATGTTTACTGTATTGTTTGAAAGACTTTTGAAAGACAAATGTTGAATGATAGTGTATATATCTACCCTCATATTTTAGGTAGGGGGTTCCTCCCCAAGGGATCATCACATTTGTGGGTCTGTGCCAAAAAGTTTACAAGCCCTGATTCAGCAGATGCTTACTTATTTAACACTACAGGGACAGGTGAACTATTCACTGTGTGTGTTATAGAGAAACATTGAGAGGGAGGGTGGGAGATAAAGGGAGAGAGAACGAGAACTGCCCCCCTTTAATGCCCAATAACCCAGTTATGCCTGTCCAGTCAGAGCCAGTGAGGTTTGAAGGGGGAAACACACTGACCTGTATGGAGGAAAGCACACACACGGATCCTCTCAGTGATGGGCTGTACAGGATGGAGGCTCCTCTGGCTGGCCTGCTTGGCGTCCAGTTTTCTTCAATATGGTGCGTATTGGTTTCATTGTTAATATTAGGCTGTTAAATATGTTGACTTGGGCAGAAGAGCATTTACACAACTGTAGAAAACTTCTACTTGATAACTTGCAGAAAGCTGATTTCAGTTTTGCACATTTCGAAACCAGGGATACCATAACAATGTTGTTCATTTTACAAAACCTTTAGAAATCAGTCTTATTAGGTGCGAAATGTTTAAATGAAGTATCATAAAACCAGTGTGCAACAAAGATCACAAAGGTCATCTGAGCTTTTTTGTAATATGTGTTTTAAGTGTAATGTTACAATAATTGAAATATTTGTAATTTGGGTCAGTTTTTGTTTTTTGGAAGAAGAAATGAACCCCTTTGTTCTCTCTGTCGGTGTAGTTGTCCTTGCCAAGGCTGTCAGCTGTAATTAAGGCTTTAGAGTCACTGTGCTTTCCCACACGTACACACACACACACAAAGGCCTGGGGGTGGCAGGGTAGTGGGGGTGGGACTCATCATTACAGTAATGAGACAGCCATTGAGATGGAAGGAGAGCTTGAGAGCTACACAACAGAACTGTGGAATAAATGGGCCTGCAAGTGATGTGTCATTGCCAATTGTTTGAAATAAGAAAAATGGCCACAATTCAAGTGCAAACGTGCATTAAAATGATCCCGCTTGAGTGTTTCCCTCTACCCCATCCAGGTGCAGTCCGGGTGACTGTGAGAGAGTCTGGTGTGGAGGTTGTGCAGGGAGATTCTGTCACGCTGCCCTGTTCATTCTTCACCATGATGCCCTTGTTCAGACTCAGCATCATCTGGACTCTGACCCCGCTCTCAGACCCCGACTCCCCCATACAGGTCAGCCTATTGATCTATCTATAGATCTATCTATTCATTTTACTAAAAATTTCATAGAATGAATGGACTGAAGTATGACAATGATCAACTAGAAGACATTAAGGCCTAATTACACCAAGAATGATAACTATAATGTTAACTATGACCAGGATTTAAAAATAGAGACTAATGGAGTCCATAATTATAATGATAATAACACAAGAGAACAATATTGAAGGAATCAATTTCAGTTTGCTTGTTTTTTTTTGTTTTTTTTTTCACCTGATGAACAATTAGAACATTGACAGGCAATCAAAATCCATCAAACTTTAAAGTGTGGAACTTGAGCCCAGGACACACCAAGCCGATGGTTGGTCATTGGCTAATGTTGGGCCGTCAGTGAGTGTCTGTTGGGCTAGTTTTTGCAATGTGTTTCACATGTTGGTGGCAGTTTGCCTGATTTAACATGTTGAATCGTGTCGGGGCCACAGGTGAGAGGGAGAACTCTGATTGGACGTTCAGTTTAGCCAAAGAGTCAATGCAAGAGAATTAATGCATAAATTATTAAAACAGGCAAACTTGCATTCCAGTATGCAAATATTTTCATAAGCCACTAAGAAATTAAAAGTTTCATCTTTTACTCAACACCATGTTGTTCCAAACCTATATGAGTATATTTTTGTTTTCTGCTAAGCACAAACAGGGTTTCTGTTAGTTTTTTTTAAAGGTAAAGGTAATCTCTTATAAGACTAGGTAAGAAAATTTGAGGAATAAATTAAAGGGAACACATGTCAATATGTTGTCTTAATGTACATATCTAGTGAGCACACAAGTTGTATTAGCAACAAAGTTTGAAAATACAACTGATTTCCATTACTTTTAATTCATTAAAAAAAAAACAAAAAAACATTTTAGGTTTCAATATCTTCAATATGGAAATAACCTTTACTGCACCTTCTGATCACACTGCAAAAAAAAAAAAAATAAAAAATGTTGTTCTTCCTCAGGATTTTGGTCTTACTTTCCAGTCTAAGCATTTTTAAATCAAGATACACTGATATATTTACTTGAGAAGCAACATGACAAAAATTCACTGATTGATATTTGTTCTTGTTTTAAGCATAAAGTCACTTAATAATGCTCATTTTTTCAAGACTCTTGATTTGAGGATGTTTAGATATTGGAAAACAAAAATACTGAGGAAGATATTCATTTTTTGCATTGTATGCAACATTAAATTTCATGACTAAGAATTTATTTAATTTAATGCCGTGATTATGAATTTAAGACTTTCAGCTTCAGCTAAGGCCTTAAACTATGGATGAGTGAAATAAGACTTTTTAAGACCCACAGAAACCCTGAAAAAGATAATTTGAAGAATGATGGAAACCAAACAGTTTCACTTCACGTTGACTTGCATTGTTTTTATTGTCCATATAATGCAAGTCAATAGGAATCAAAACTGCTTAGTTACAAACATTCTTCAAAATATCTTTGCTTCCTGCAGAATAACAAAGTCATATAGGTTTAGAATGACATGGGGTGAGTAAAAGACTGAAATGTCATTTTTTGGTGGACTATCACTTTAAAATTCCTTAAAACCTGTTGGTCTGGATGTTATAAAATTTTTGTTATTATATCATTCTTGGCGTAAACAGCCTTTAGGTGGATGCAATATTGAATTGTAGATGAAAATAAAGCTGTGAGGGTTCTTAGGATGCATCTCAGTCAGCTCCCTAGTTAGGGAACTGACCAGAGGTTCAGCCAGTTTAAATGTAAAAAAACAAAAAAATAACAAAAACAAAAACCTTGGCCGGGGTCCTTGAGTCTCATGTACACTATACTCTGCTTCACACGCTGATTTCAGATGCCAGCTGAGATTTTAGTCCTTACAATGACATGCACTATATAAAGGTACTAGATCACATTTCCAAAGTTTTTGGAAAGATGTTTTGTCAACTGAACCATTGCCATGTTAAACAACTACAATTCTCATTTTCATACCTGTCAAAAATACTGTAACTATGAGTATGATCTGTAAGGACTGGTATCTCTGTCGTTGTGCAGGTGATCGTGTATGATCAAGGGCAGGTGATTGAAAGCCCTTCTTTCATGGGCAGGGTGGGATTTGTGGGAATGCCCTGGAGCGCGGACATCAATTTGAACTACACGCGTGTCTCTGACGCTGGAGTCTACCGCTGTGTGGTCAGCAACCCACCTGAGACTGGAGACCCTGGCATAGGAGAGCTCAGCCTCACTGTTTTGGGTATCAGATATACTGCATCATAATAGTCATACGAATAGCTGTTTCACAACTAGCTAAGCAATATCACACGAGCAAAAGTGCTGTCGCACTGCTGAGATTCTAAACACGCCGCACGAGGTCGAACCATCAAACCAACAACACGACTGCAAATGTGATATGGCTTTTATATAACAGTTCCGTTAGTAACTTTCATTTGAGACACAGCATTGCAAGTGTTGTCGCTCCGTCAACAAAAATACGTCCCAACAAAGACACAACTGCAGTGGCGCCGTAGTGTTCCTGGATGAATCAGTTGTGTTGAGCAAATCGGTTGAATAAATGAATCAATGACTCACTCACAGAGACAGTCGGTTATCGCCAACTACTGGCGAAACGAAATAACCTGTTTAAAAAAAAAAAAAAAAAAAAAAAAAAAATCGCTGATAATTGATCAATTCGGATTAGCATTTTACGTTAATTGTTTTCACCATATAAAGAAAAATGACAAAAATGTTGTTCAGATGTTCATAACAGTCTCCTAACAGAAAAAAAAAAAATGTTATTAGCAAAATAATTTTCATTAATTGAAATAAAGCTGAACTAAAATAAACTATAAATATATGCTAAAACATAAATTGATGAAGAACCTTAATCTAAAAACTAAAAAGAAATGTATTGGAAGCTAAATTAAGCAATATCCCAGCTAACAATTTTTGGTTCCCAAAACATTCTGGGAATGCTAGTTTTTAATTCGCAGAAAAAAAAGTTTCCAAGAACGTTCCCTGTTGGTTAGCCAGGAAAGTTTTCTTCATGTAAATAGAACGTTCCCTTTAGGTTATAGGGGAATGTTCCGGGAACATTCTCGGTAGATTGCGGGAACGTTCTATTTGCATTCCTAGAAGGTTCCCAGAACGTTCTCCTAACCTCTTTACTCCGATATACCACTGCTGTCAGTAATCCAGCACTCCTTCGACCCAAAGTGTAATGGAAGACAGACGGATATGGACCTCAATAATCAGTACTACCAACCATGTCCACAAACCAAAAAAATAACCTCCAGGGAACATTCGGAGAACGTTCTCAAGTTTAGGTTATTAAAAAAAGAACCTCCAGGGAACGTTCTTATTTGGTTCCCAAAAAATAACCAAATGGGAACCATATGGGAACGTTAGGGGAACAGTGCTACAATTACTAAAATCTAAAAAGCTAAATATATTAAAAACAAAAAAAAAACTAAAAGTAACAAAGGCAAATAAAAAAAAATACTAAAACTTAAATTAAAACTGATAAATATAAAAGATAATGAAAGCTAATTTGAAATATTCACAAAAAACTATAAAAATAAAATATCAGTGAACCATAATACCGCAATTAAGGAGGTCAGGATGGTCAGCCAAACTGTTTTGGAACCACATTTCCACCAGTGTTTGGGCAGCATATTATTATTATTTTTTTGCCTACATTCAGACATGATTCATTCCAGATCCTGCTGCTATACTTCACCTAATATGTTCTCTTTCTGCTTGTATAGACTTCTTGTAACGTAAAGCTGTGTTCAAAGTTATCAGCTTGATGCGTTCAGGTTTCATAACTTTCTCTTGGTGTGTGCAGCGCCTCCGTCTCTTCCTGTGTGTCTATGGGAAGGGGACACTGACGCTGGAGGCAATGTGCGACTGTCCTGTGTGGTGGCAGAGGGCTTTCCTACTCCACAGGTGATCTGGGAAAAGCTAGAACCGGATAAGATGACACTGCCAGTTAACATGGATGGTAAAAAAAAAAGCTTTATACAGAGGTACAAAATATATCAGGCATGTAAAAACAATTTTTCATACCTGTATCTGTTGCAGGTGACACGGGCTCGGTGCAAATCGCCAATGTGTCGGCGCAGACCTCTGGCCTCTACCGCTGCTCAGTGACCAACCCGCTGGGAACCCAGCACTGCTACATTAATCTGTCTGTCTACACACGTGAGTCTCTCTGTACTGCAGGTTTGGAATAATATGGGAGTGAGTAAATGATGGATTTTTTTGTTTGTTGTTTTATCTGTGAACTTGTAGCCCCGGATAATTCTCCTGGCATCCTGCAGGGGGTGCTGTTGAGTCTCTCCATGGCCCTGCTCCTGCTGGCTCTGATGGTGCTGGTGCTGTGGCTCCACCGTTCGGCACAGGAGAGCAAATGGAGGAACAACCATGGGGAAGATGAGTGCTATAATGAGATCAAATACACACCCTCTCTCATTAAACGCTCTTTTGTTTGAGACAAGGACAGGAAGTGACATCTGGATCATCTCTGCACTAATACATTGTGAAGGCCAGTTTGTGTCAAAGGGGAGAACATAGGCTACATAAAGCACACATTTATACTTTTTCTGATAAAATAAATAAATAAATAAAATAAAAAAAATCCTTTGTAGGCCAGTGCTTTTTAAGTGCTTAAATGCATTACAGTTGCCCCAAAGACTACAGTCACTATTGTAAACAAACATCATTCCTCAATAGCATGCCACAGATGCTATGAAATACATTTTAATTGTATTTAACCCAGAATATTAATTTAGGGGCTTCTAAAGCACAAACTGTACATAATCTCAACAGGCAATCAGAAGTCACTATAAATTAATGCAAGTTGAGTTTGGTCTTTTGGTAGATATGTATATGCTTTGTAGAGGGTCATATTGGACACTGATTTCAATCGGTAATTTCATACATGGCTTAAAGTTGATTGTAATTGCATTTGCTTTTGGAATTAAACCTCCAATTTAACTACAATAAAAATGTGGATCACTACAAGCAATTTTAGTTTGTTTGAGAAAATTCATTTGAGTTATTTTGAAACCTTTTGCATATTTCTATTTTGTTAATATATAGTGTGAGAGAATGCCTGCTGAAAATTTAGCTTTTCCATCACAAGAATAAATTACATTTTAAAATATATTAAAATAGAAAAGTTTTTACATTGTAATATTTTACAATATTACTGTATTGTTGATCAAATAAATGCAACCTCCCTGAGCATAAGAGACTTTCAAAAACATTACAGACCCCAAATACTTGAACCGTAGTGTATGCAATATACAGTCAATTTACTAAATTGCAATAGATAACTAGTAAAATTGATCCAAATCAGTATAAATGACTTTTATTCCTATAGCTTGTGAATCAAATTTCCCACCCTCTACATACATTTTCACATGGAGAGAAAAAGACCAACGGATTCACAAAATGACTTTTGCAAACAATGACACAAAAAAAGCTTTAATTTAAATAGGAGGGGAAAAAGAAATCACATATATATATAAAAAAAAAAACAAAAAAAAAAAACTGTACATAATTTTGAATACTGAATAACAGTTTTTAAATAAAACAATCCCCCATATAACTAAAATTAAAAAAAAAAAATTAAAAAATACAGGATGGTGTACTATTTTACAATAGTTGTGCAAAAGCAGTATTAACTGATTCATTCCCCAAACTTCATGATTCTATGTCGAGAAAGAGAGTCGGACCCCTCCGCAAGCACAGATACACCAAAGCGTGACTCCCCTAAGACTCAAAGTAGTGTCCTCCATTGAAAAATAACCAGAAATCCAATAATAATAAAATAGATTTATATATATTTTTAAATATATTTATATACAAAACATGCTGTACATATATGGCAGAGATTGGTTAGATCCCTTTTAAATCACTGACACCCAAGACTATCCAGTAACTTGTGCTTTCTCCCAGTAAGAGAAGTACTCCCTGCTGCTTTGGAAAAGTCACCTTAAAGATGAGAGAAATGGTCCTGATGAAAAGAGAGATAGATTTGAACCGGCCTTGAACCAAACGCTCAACAGCTATTGAAGTCCAATCGCAAGAAGCCATAAACGGGGCAGGTTTGCTCAGCAGACTACATGAGAGACTTGAGATGGTGGTGTTTGGAAATAGACTAGGCTGCACGGTCTGCAGAGAGACGATGTTTAGTGTTCAAACGACTTGTGATATGGTCTGTGATGGGGAGCTACTTTCAGTGTTACAAACCTCCTAACAATCGGTGGTGAGAATACGAATACGTGAGCATGATCAATTCGGTGTGAACTGCCTCTACTGGCACTAAATGAAGCTAGAGGCTCAAATCACATCAAAACTTGATGTTGATCGAGCAAGAATCGGCCGTTTTGAATCCATCAGCTTGCTAAAATTAACACAATGGGGCCTTTCAACAGAAAACCGTATTTTGTAGGGCTGGGGAAATAAATCGATTCATCGCGAATCGAGAAATGATTCAGCATCGATTCTGAGATTTTCCGAACGATTCTTTCGAGTCAATTTTGAGATTAGTTTTGAACAGCAGATGTCACTGCATGCTTTAGCAACAGCTGTACTCTGCTTGTTTCCAAATCCTTACACGTACTTGAACCTAAAATAATCATTCATAAAATTCGAAAAGGTTGACGCGAATAAAAGCATTCTGAGCCGAGGTGAAATTACTTGACAAGCGCTCTTCTTCATGAGCATTTGAGTGTGTGGATAAAAACTAGATTAGATTAGCCATCTGCTGTTAAAATCTAAGCTCAGAATCGATTCCAGAGAGAATCGCGATGCATTCGGAAGATCTCAGAATCGATTCTGCATCGATTTATCGTCGCAGCCCTATTATTTTGCATAAAACGCCATTACTCTGTGGAACCAGTGGATAATTTCCAGCAAAAATCCTTCTTTTCCACCTGAACACCATTTGCCGAATCGTAAGGCACCATTTTCCCATGGCAGCCCCCGCATGCTGACTCTCAAACCATATCGTTCGACGCAGTCTTTTTCAGAGCACAGCTAAGCCACGTCAATCACTTTAAGCTGGGAAATTGTATGGTGAAAAAGCGCTGAACGGCTTTCTGAATCAGAAAACCACTTTAAACAGCTCATGGGAAATTTCAAGCTCCTTTACATCGACACGGCGCAGCTATTCCAGGCTGATGTCAGTGCTGTATTGTTTGACTGCGAGCATTTGATATGTTTGTTGTTGTAGAGGCAGTAAGTGCCCTGCTTTCCACAGCAGGCGGTCTGAGCTTCGCTCGCCCAACAGCAGATATTTAACATCAGAATGACATCTAACTTTCCAGTTGTATTACACACAGATTTAGGGAATTAGCTAGTCACAATTAGGTGGATTCAAGAACGGGGGCAAAGGTTACAGTTCACTCATGTCCAGCTACTATCAGCACAATCAACAAAAAACAGCCACTCCGTCCATCTCCATTTGAGATCAGCAATCAAATAAATCTTTGTCTTTAGAATCGGTACATCTTTATTGTTTGTTTTTTTTCTCCCCTCCCCCTCCAACTAAAACGCTGGAGTTTAGAAGTCAAAGCAGTAGTTTGGTTAGTTCTATTAGTAGTAGAAGGGGTGGTGCAGTAGCAGTAGTATTGCAGTAGAGGGAGACAAACTGCAGGCACTTGCAGCAGCAGGAAAAAGCCTGATGGGAGGCCAGGAAGCCCTCATGTGCTCCGGCCCACTATGTCACCATCAGAGCCCAATCGGCAGGGAGCAGTTTAGGAATTTAGAAGGTAGTCTGATTTCCTGTGGGATGTATAAAGAAAAGAAAGAAAGAGGCAGACCACCGGTTTGATGACGTCTACTCTGTCCCAACTGTCCTACGAATCTCAGGCCCCTCCATCCTCACCTGAGCCGGCTGTAAACTATGTAGGGAGCACCAGGTGCTAAGGGAAGTGTGCATGTGAGCGAGTATTTGTGTGATTATATTCAAGTCTTATCCCTGAAGCTCGCTGAAGAACGGTCGTGGTTGATGTTCAAGAGTGATGGGCGACACGATCGAATGTCTTTGCTGGAATGTGTGAGCTACGAAATGACGGCTCAGTGAGGGGGAATCAAATTTGAGTCCTTTGGTCTTGAAAGGACAGTGGCTTGTGTGGTGGAAAGCTTTGGGCCTCAAAGGGAGAAATCCTGCACAATACGGCGGATGTGTAGGGGTAAAAACGAAAGCTTGAGTAGGTTTAAGGCTGCTACAGAGGAGAGGAGAGTTCCCTTTTTGTTACTGCTGGTGGTACAGGTCACCGATTCGCTTTGATTTAATGACCTGACCCTCTTTATATAAGAAAAGAAGAAAATCCCTTAAGATTGCACTGACTGGCCACTTTTTTTGGCTTTTGGGCCTGGAGGCCAAAACAGTAGCCAAAGAAGCTTAGGAGAGCTCAGTCCAGAGTTCATTACTTAACGCAGCACTCTTCTAGTGTGCTTCTGTATCTGGTGATGTGTTTATTAACGATACTTGCGAGAAACCTCCTAATATACGCAGAACTGACTGAAGATGCTTTAATTATAAAAAGGGTTGATAAGGTCAGCTTGAAGTCCTCCCAGCTCGCTCTCTCTGGATGGCGAGGATGACCATGGGCTCGTCTGATGTGCAGGCTCAGCGGAGGTGCTCAAGTAAAGGCAGTTCTGTAGACTCCTCCCGTGCACTGGGCGGGTCTGATGATGTAAGGGGCGTGGTCTCAGAGAGTATGACTGATCCCATTGGATCCAGTGTTGGGCTGACATCAGAGGGCAGGACAGGGAGGGGAGGCTGTGAAGGCTAGGAAAAAGTAAATAAATAGGTTATTAATATTTATACTAGTCAAAATTTTGGCTCTCATGCTCACCAAAGCTGCATTTATTGATCAAAAATACAGTATACAGTATCAAAAATATTGCCACTCAAAAAATAAGTTTAATTCAGAAATGAAAACATGCCCATTATAGAAGAGGCACATTTAGGATATCTTATGTATTAATAGATCTGGAAGGGAAGCATGCGTTCTAACCTGTGTGCGTATGCTCTGTGATGCTGAGCCATCCCCTTCCATTACAGCAGGTCCATTGAATCCTTTCCTCCCTGACAGACTCCATTTGCTGTACAGGGCCTCATAGGGCAGCCCGCTGCCATGGCCCAGGCTTAGGCCCCTCTGAGACGCCCTGTGACTGGGGTTGTCCTGCAGGCTACTGGGGCAGAAGCGGTCTGCAGGCGGCAAGGCCACCGAACTACTGAAAGACAGCTGGGAGCTGGACAGGTGTTGCCCCAAAAGCCCATGGATGGAAGAGGTGCGGTGCAAGGAGCTAACCAGCCCAGCATCCATCCTGCCCTCTGATTGGCTGAGCAGGGCAAGTGGGAGAGGCTGGGGATGCAGCGGCCAGGAAGGTCCAACGGGATTGTCAGTCCCTTGAGAAAGGAAGGGAAAAGTGAAACTTACAGCCTGCACACATCATTGCTTTATTGATTGGAGGTGAATGATACTTTAACAGTATAAGAGAAGCAGATGTCGTACCCATTGAGGGCTGTACAGTAGTGGGATGAGGCTGAGGGATGCTGGATGCTGTGTTCTGGGGAGGATGAGCTGCAGGGTTGTTACTGATGGAGGTAGAGCCGCCACCACAGTCTGAATCCTCAATGTTCCCCCCACTGTTACATCCGGCACCACAACCCTTCTGAAGCCTGAAGAGAACAGAGAGCATTTAAATAAAAAACTCTGAATGCCTAAAATATGCTGTAACATGGCAAAATGCACTCATGTGCCACCTGACCTGTCCCAGCTGCTGATGAGCCAGGTGTAAATGTTGTGAGGGCTGATGGGGCCTCCCCAGACAGAACGTAACTGAACATGTGCCCCGGCGTAGGAGGTGGTGAGTGGGGAGACATAGATAGGGTATCCGATGGGCTGGTCACAGGATGAGTTAATCATGTTCCTCAGGGCTTGTTTGGCATTCTGGATGCTGCCGCGTTCAGGATTCCGGTTCCGCAGAAAGACCAGCTCCTGCTGCTGTCCGGCCCACAGCCCGCGCACACACTCTCGGTTCACCTGAAGGAAGCAACAGAGAGAGATTAGTCATGGCAATGCCACGACAAGATACATTGTACATGCCTATAAACAGGCTTCTGCAGCAAAGCACCTTGATGACTCTGAAGCTGAGGAAGCGTTTGTTCAGCATGATGATCTTGTACTCGTCACTTCCATCATCCATAACGTGGCGGAGAGCAAGCAGAGAAGACATGTTGGCCAGGATAGCGCTGCGCCACACAGGGTCGCCTTCATGAGAGATAAGCATCTTATCTTCATTAGCAGTGATGGCATCGTACAGCACCACTGGGTCCTCATACTCATCAGGAGAGGTGAAGTGATCCTGCGGAGTAAACAAGAGAAAAAAATTGGCTAATGAGAATCAAGTAATCCAGAGATCCATTCCATAATTGCATCATCATCAGACCATGTGATTTTCACTGTACCACATCAAAAGTCTATTTTAGTGCAAGCTATGAATAAATTACTGTGTTGGCCTAGAAACCTAATTAAAGTGTGGGGTCAATAGCGATGGATGAATGCCTAAGCTGTACCTGGTGCAGTTTGAGGGACATCCGTACACCTGGAGCCACCACCCTGTTCAGCAGATCCATGTCTGCAAAAACCCACTCATCTCTAGGAGAGGTGATACGAAAGTCGCCCTTGAACAAGGCATGAAGGCCGTAGAGAAAAGGCTCCAAGCTGAATGTATAAGAATAAGAACGTATAAGAATCAGTGCATTTACATCTACAATATAATCCCACTCATAAAAAAGTACAAAAAACAACAAAGCAAGAAAATCACTTTTAAATAAACATTTATGACCTATTGCCGATAAGTGGCATTCACACAGTGATTTGTAGCAAGTAGCTATGTTTCCATCCAAAGATTCAAATTTAAATTATGCGCAAAACTGGAATATCGCATAAAACATATGCGAATAAAGCACCGTTTCCATCCAACGAGTCACAGAGAACAAAATCATCACTTCCTGGTAAACTGTGGCACTAAATATCACTAAGAATATAGGAGAAGCCATTGAATATAATAATTTTCATATATGATATAAATTACTTGCGCCTCAGAGAGAGCAGACGTAACACAGTAAATGCTGTCACTGCGTTCTGAGGAGGATCCCAGCTGTTTGGGAACACAGTCGTGTAAGACAATTATACACAAATACTTTGATGACAGACTTTGCTCAGGCTTTTCAGAGTGACTACAACAACTTATAGATGCTGTGAACGAGATCGGTCAGCTGGTTAGTCAAGTTATCCCGTCTCATAGCGCAATGTTACATGAATTTTGATGCGCATGGAGGAATTTATTCGGTAAATGTGTTTTCATCGTAGTTTATACGCATTTTTTCTTACCGGATAAAAAGTTTATCCTACTCAAATGTGCGCATAAGTTTTTTATGCGCATTTTTAGAAGTTATGCGCATCTTGCCGTTTCCATCCAGCGTTTTTTTTATGCGATATTCCAAAATGCACATAAAAATAGGTGGATGGAAACGCAGCTAGTGATAAAGTCGCCATGTCCAGCATTGCAAAAGGCTGAGAAAAGCTTAATTTCATGCAAACAAGCAGTAATTATGCAGTAACTAGAAATATGAGTGAAAAGGTACAGAAATATGATTAAAAAAAAAATAGATGCAAACAGGCCCAAGCACTACAGTCCCACTGCCACGTACATTTAAGACAAATGTATTTAAATTGGTATATATAAAAAGACTATTTTAACATCTGTTGTAGGTCACACTTCCTGCTGTCAGCTGGTGGTGCTATGACTGTGAAACACAACAGCCACAACCATGTGCCCCATCAGCCCCATGACCAAACACCTTGGTGCACTGTCTGATTTAGATCAAATTGAAGATATAAGACTCTTTCTGTTTCCCTATTTTTTTTTGTATATTCAAAATTTAGCATCCTTTGTCTTGGCATAATTTGGTGAGAATCACACAAATCCCCTTGGAGGAGTATTTAAAAACTCAGAACCTGCAAGTTAGGGTATGCAGCAGTAGAAACACTATTCTGTAAAGTTTTTGCATGTGTGAATGGTGCACAACACCAAATAACATAAGCTGTTAGCTTAAGCAAAATTTCTGTAATCAGTTTAAACCCTTACCTGGCTGACATGCTGTGGGAGGCTGTGCCCAAAGCTCGACGGCCCAGAATACACAACCCAAAACAAAGTGTGACCAGAGGGGAATCCTTCTCACTCTCAACTGGCTGTAACAGACGACGAAACAAAAACACAGTGAGTTACATCTTTGATTCCCTTGTAACCAAACCCCAAGTCAGCAACTGTCAACAGCAAGGCAAGGCCATCATTAAAATACCGTTTGTCTGCGGCTGTTGCAGTATTTGATCCACTCCAGGTACACCAGACAGAAGGACGAGGGAGTGATGCCGGAAGCACGGTGGTCGTAGTCTTCATCTATGTTCAGGTTGAAGGTGGGGTCACTATCCACATAGGAAGGGCTGAGGCAGGGCCGCAACGCTTCCTGCACTGTCTCGTTGGCCAACCACTCCTCCAGTTTGGGCGAGCGGGTCACATAGTAAATGATACTCTGAGGAGGAGAAACTTGGATGATTGCTCTGCATCTCAGACAGTGGAGGTTTTATTTGAGTCGCATGTCTGAGAGGAACTGACCTTGACATAATATGTGATGAGAATTTTGCGCAGGTCAAATACTTGAAGCATGGAAGCTGCATTGTTGTCGCTAATGCTGTAGCCTTCCAGCACATATTTGGTGGCGGCCACCTCCCAAGCCAACCAACGCTGGCCAAAGGCCGCGTTGAAGGAGAGCATGTGGGGGAGATGACCTGGCTCACAGCAGCAACAGCCTTCATCTTCCTCCACCCCTTCAGTGATCGCCTCCACCTCCCTCTGCTGGCAATATGTTCCTGAAAACAGTCATTCAAGAAAAAAAAAAGAAAAGAAATTGAAGTGAGGAAAAAACAAGTTCAAGCCAAACCAGCTGCCGCTAAACATGAAACTATAAAATATCTGAAAGCATTTTATACACCAAAATTATTCATATTACTAAACTCCACTACCATGTTTTTTCTTGTCATTCAAGTCTCTGAATTAAAAAAAATGAATGGTCACTGCAATATAATATTTTAGAATCAGTATGAATCATGCTTTGAGATGTCTACGCAACATGACTTGCACCCAGAATTTTCCCAATTTGCAGTCCGGAAGAAGCAACACTAGTTGGCGAAAGTCAGAGCCAGTCTGTAGATTTTGGCCAGTTGGTGTTGACAGATTTCACACAAAATCACAGTGTATAATAGGCACAGACTCTGATATTCTGATATTTTGAGCCAATTTTAGAACACAATTTCATTTGACATGCACCTCCTAGCAACAAAGCACATTTCTGTGCAAGTTTGTTGTGTTCAGAACAACTTAAAGGTCAGTAGCATGTGATCCTCAGTCGTTTTATGCTTTTGCCTCTAACCATTTACAAAGTTGGCAAGTTTATGACACCTAGTGTTTTAAAGGGGTCAACGGATGCAAAATTCACTTTACAAGTTGTTTGAACATATATGTGTGTTGGAAGTGTGTGTACACATACATCCTATAATGATAAAAATCCACAGAGGGGAAGACAAGAATGTCTCCGATTAACCGATTGAGGTGTTCTGTTGTTGGATGTAATAATAAATATAGCAGTTGTCATTTATTCCCGACATCTGAGCCACTGAAGATGCAGAGGATTAACGTTACTTTAGTTTTTGAAGGGAATGCTCCGATCCCCGATCTGCCTAAATGCGTCTATGTTCGCATGAATCATTCGTGATCCAGCTTCACCTCCAGAAGAAGTGAGTATAAGGGTTTTTTTAATGAATCTTTGCAAATCTCCTTTTCTAATAATGTGCTAGTTAGCCAGTTTCGCGGCTAAAGTTTACAGTCTGCTCGTCACCCCACGGAAGAGAGGGGCGGGGTCAGCAGAGCTCATTAGCATTTAAAGCGACATGGACTAAGAAACAGCTTGCTGAAAACAGCTGTTTTTGACAGGGTAAAAAGGGTGTTTTTTACACTACCATTGAGAAATTTTAAGCAATGTATGTTATAGACTTCATTAAGACCCTAAAGAATCATATCAACTTGAGGAAAATGTGCATCCGATGACCCTTTAAAAGTCATGTAGTGTATTCCGGTGGATAGGGAAAATAGTGCTGCATTTTGTTCCAGTCCCTCTCCTGTTGGCTCACCTCTGAACTCCAAACCTCTGAGCTGGAAAGTGACAAGGCCGTTGCCGATCTCAATGATGTGTACGAGAGCGTTGAGGTAGTCGGAGGCCAGGATGAAGCAGTCTCCGGTGCTGTAGTTTCCCCAGCGGCCCAGCAGAAGGTCCCCACACAGTGAGTGCTGCAGAGAGCGCGTCAGATGCTCATAGAAGATAGAGTTCAAGTTGTTATCATCAGCACCTATCCAAGCGAGAGATAAGGAGAGATAAGAGGATAGATTAAGACGACAGTAGACAGATGAAAGGTCTGTGTAACTCAGATACAATATCACGTACCAGGATTGCGGTCCAGCTGTGTGGCCAGACGTGTGTTGGAGTGATCCACCCGTTTGGTGCTGAAAGACAAAATGGTATTTCAGGGTTCAAGTCACGTCTTCAAACAGTTTCTGCTAAGACTGAATTAGCAAAACAAACAATGCGCCTGACATCTGCTCAAGATTTCTGAAGGCTTACTTGTAGTCTCGCTCCCAGAACTTAACAGGTCGGGTGTATGAAGTAACGAAAACAGCACTGCCCAGCACAGGATTGAGAGGAGTGGAAAAGAGAGCTGAAAACACAGCTTGTACAAACAGCATGGCTGAGTCTGAAAGCAAAACTGGAGTTAAGGGGCATTTATTTTGATGATAAATAAACTGTGTGTACACTAGGGATGTGCATCTTATGACTCTGGCCGATACGATACGCATCTTGATGCATAGCCAACGATACGATAGATTAAATGTACATATGAAGCAGCTACCGAAACGATGCGATACGATTCACCCATTACGATGCAGTGCAATCCGATTTCGATTCAACACAATGTGATTTGATGCAATACGATGCAATGGAGAAAATATGATCACTTTTAATGCCTCTAAAATTGCTCTTTAATGCATTAAAATAACTAAAGGGGTCATATGATGCGATTTCAAGTTTTCCTTTCTCTTTGGAGTGTTACAAGCTGTTTGTGCATATATAAGATCCCTAAAGTTGCAAAGACTAAAGTCTCAAACCCAGAGAGATATTCTTTATAAAAGTTAAGACTCGTCCACGCCCTCCTAAAACGGCTCATTTAAACACGCCCCCACACGTCTACGTCACCGTGTGGGAAGATTTGCATAACACCGTCCAAATGTATAGGCAAAGAAAGAGAGCGTGATTTTTATTCTCAGTGTAGTATTGTTGCTGCCGCCGGCGCCATGTGCTGGAGATGCTGTGTTTTGTTGTGAAAGCGAAAGTACTTTGTTTGGGCTTCTAAAAAAGGACACAACTAGAAATCAGTGGTTAAGTTGTATTTACAACACTGTTCCAGAACAGTTCAACCCAAATATTAGAATGTGTGCAGCGCATTTTACGGAGGACTATTTCCTAAGCCTGGGAGAGAGTAGCCTACAATGCCAGCTGTGCACAAAGGCTGTTTCTATAAAGTGGGGCAATTTCAACTTCGCTTCTGACTCACAGCCTGTAAGTATGTTTTAATATTTAAAGAATTTGCCACTGACTATTCAAATGCGAGTTTTGAGGAGTGTAGAGTAACGCTTGTTGTTTGTCGTTTCTCCGATCACAAATGCAGACATGGTAATGTTTACACGGCGCGATGCAACGCGACGCGTATAAAAGACAGTATAAGTCATTATAATCAGTAATTATGTCCCCACTGGATGCAACAAATGCCTCGTTTATAATGGGTTTTATTGTTTTTGTCTCGTCGCGCCGGGACACAACATCCCAATACGGTTAGGTGCGTAACATTTCTGTCACACGCTTGAGGCATTCGGCCAATCACAACGCACTAGATAGCTGGCCAATCAGAGCACACCTCGCTTCTCAGAACGATGAGCTTTGTAAAAATCTACGCGTTGCATAAAGGCGGAGCATAGAGGAGCAACAATAATGTACAGTATGTGGAAAATAATGTGTTTTTTGAACCTTAAACCACAAACATTGCATTACACCAAATACACAAAATATTCTTTTTAGCAACGTCATATGACCCCTTTAAAAGTTAAAATCACTGAATTAAAAATGAAAATAATAAAGAAAATGACTATTTTAACTGCTATAAGAAACACTAACTCATTTGAGCTTAATAATTAGGACTGTACTAGCTTACACTTGATTTACCTATTACAATAGTCCCTTTACAGTTACTGCTATCATAAAAAAATACACTTATATGTAGGTTTAAAATTCTACAAAAGACCCATTTAATGTCCAACAACAAATATTTTAGCAAAATGTATATTTTACTCAGAATTATTGCACTCCTATCCTATTGCGCTCCGTCTGTTTAGCGCGCATGCATGCAGCAGCGCTCGTTCACTCGTATAAGCCTTGCCCACTCCTGACAGCAAAATGGATGTTTGCATGACTTTCTAACATTTACAGATGAAGACTATACCTGTGACATGTCTGTTATGCACTGAGGAAAACAACGTCTCAAATGCATTAAACAGCACAAATATATTCGCTGTTTGCCATGGTGGATCGATTTGATCCATGATCAACATTAAGGGCAGCTTAAAAATAAGCGTGCACAAATTAGTGAGATTGTGTGAACTTAATTTGTCATTTATGGACTCACTTTAGCCTCGATTGATTTGTTAGGTTATTTCAAGTCAGGTTTTGGACTTTAATCCCCGCTTTTCCTCAGGTCTCTGTGGTGTTGTGATTCGTCATATTCACGCAGCAGAAGTGGTGCACGAGAGAACACGCTTGAGAAACAGTTTAGAGAGGAGAAATCAATCTACATATAAATTATTGGTCACTTTCTAAATATTAAACGTACAGCGCATCCACTAGTTATAATAAAATAAATAGTTTTTTACAGATGTAAATATGTTAGAAATGCATTGCGATATAAATGCCAACTTGTAGCCGATGTGCACTTTTTAAACCCATGCCATCGCATTGTTAACTTTTTATACCGATGCACAGAGCAAATCGGGGAATCTTGCCATCCCTAATATACACACACACTTGTTTATTTGTGACAAAAACTAGTTATAGACCAAGCAAATGAACTAAATGTGAAAACCACCTAAAGGAGCTGAGGAGGAACATGTAAAACCAGTTGTACAGCTGTACCATTGGTCACAAATTAACAAGAACAGGTAAAAGTTATGAGATCAGCATTCAGGTCTGTGTGTGAGTAATGCCGGAAAAGGATACGGGGAACGGCGAATGGCTGAGCGAAGGCATGGAAAGCAGAACCCCATGTGATCTGCCAAGGTGCAATGTAGGTCAGCACAAAACGCAGCTTATACAGCAGATCCCACAGCTGCTCACACACAGGAGAGATGACAGCAACATCAGTCTTCATCTTTTGCTTTACAAACCCACAACTCCAGTAAGAGTGTAAGTTACACAGTACATTCAAAATGTCACACAAATAGCATGTATACATTATGTAACTATATCCTAAACATTTCCTAAAAGGAATATTTTTGTCTTTTGGAATAACAATTTCACCAGAACCATTTAGATTTAACAAGTGAATATAAAAATTGATTAATAATGGTGAAATCCTTAAAAGAAATGGTGGCCAGTTATATGACTACATATAGTAAATGCTTTCCTTAAGACTTTCATGCAAATTTAAATTTGCTTAAAAAACAAACAAACTGCTGGTTTATATACTGTTCAAAAGTTTGGGGTAAGATTTTTTTTTTTTAAGAAACTGATACTTTTATTCAGCAAGGAAGCATTCAATTGATCAAAAGCGACAGTAAAAACATTTATAATGTTACAAAGAATTTCCATTTTGTATAAGAATTCTGAAAAAAGTATAATGTTTCCAGAACAGAACAATTGTTTTTAAAATTTATAAGATTTTTTTTTGAGCACCAAATCAGCATATTATAATGATTTCTGCAGGATCATGTGAGACTGAAGCTGAAAATTCAGCTTTTCCATCACAGGAATAAATTACATTTTAAAATATTAAAATAGAAAAAAAAAGTTATTTAATTGAATAACATTTTACTGTATTTGTGATCAAATGAATGCAGACATGGTGAACATAAGAGACTTAAATTAAAAATCTGACCAACCACAAACTTTTGAATGGTAGTGTATATATAGAAGTAAACTAGATTATGATAAGAAGCTTGCACAACATTATAAGTGGACTTAAGGGACAGATATAAAATGTTACACAAATTGAATTTGGGTCTTTTAAAGGCATCTAAGAAATGTGGATGTATGCTCAGACCTTGCTGAAGAGGATGGACATGCAGTAGTAGTCGAGGAGGAAGGTCTGTGAAAAGTGCGGGTAGTCGAATTGGAAGAAGAGGGCGGTGAAGCACAGAGTGACATACTGCTGAGACGGGATACAGAAGGATGAACGAAGCAGCTTCATTCCAGCCACTGAGATGAATAGAGCACGGCCACTAAAAAAAACAAACAAATAAAAGATGTCATAACTGTCCATGTCAAAAATCTGAAGTCTGAGACCACACTGAAAAACTTGAATTCAACTTCAGCTAGTGTTGTGCTTTATTCTACATTAGGACTCTGGATGTTCTTGTTCTTACTAGGCTCCAGGTTTGTCAGGGTTTTGGCTGACAGTGTGCGCTTCAGTGGTGAGGGAGTTGAGCACTACAGCCGGGTAGATGAAATACTTCTCCACACACTGCAGCCAAGCATACAGCTTCTCAAACCACATGAGCTGAGCAGCATCTGAGACAGAGAGAGATCAGTCCATCACATTTGTTCACACATTCAGACATAAGTTTGTACATGTAGTTTTGACTACTCACCTCGGACCTCAAACTGGCTGTATTCTCTGGAGCGCAGCACAGGGTGAGCCAAGCAGAACCAGGGCAGCTGTTTGCGGAGCTGAGGCAGGAGGTAGTGTGTGAAGAACCCCACCACCCCAGCCAAGATGTACAGGACGAAACTGAGAGCAGGCTGAAGAGCAGTGCAGAAAACACATTAAAACCAAGGCAGCAATTTACAAAAAATAAAAACTTCGAACGAACAGATTTGTTACAATGAACTGGACTTTACAAGACTAGAAATGATGTTCAGTCTTTGGATGAGGACTAGTTCTCACAATAAGACTATTAACATACTCAAAATCACATTCTAGATGGCCTACTGACCTGCAGAGCAATAAAGACGGTGCTGGCACTAATGGCGAAGGTGATAATGGCCATAAGAGGGCACATGACCAGATCTGAGTGAAGAGTCTCTTTCTGCAGAGTCAGAGAGAAGGGAGCCATTAAAAAGCCAATGGAACTCCTATTTAGCAAAAGATAAATGCAAATGGAGAGCGCTCTTACCACAGAGTTGCGCAATTTCTCTGGGAGAGGGTCTTTAATCTCTAATGGGGGCTCTTCTGGCGTTCGGATCTCCAGCTCTGGGAAGAACTTGGAGCGGACCAGAGACCTGACCAGAGAACAATGTAAAAAAAAAACATAGAAGTTTAGATGTCGATCACAGAGCTGTTGGTGCATTTAGATGACTGGAAAATCATGAATGTGTGGTGACGCTGACCAGAGGATGGTTGGGTCACTGCTCTGCCTGCTCAGATGATACGACAAGGCCAGGAGGAGGCCACAGAACACAGAGAAGAGCACCGGGACATGTGCCTCTCCCCACGGAGCCTACACATACACAAACACAAAAAATGAGAAAAGGAAGCACCAATAAACACAGTTCTACTGTGAAAGAAACAAACAGATTTCCACTTACATTGATGGCACCAAGGCAAAATCCATAAACCAGAGCCGCCACCAATATACTGCGCAACAGACTATAGACTGAAGACAGGGGGCTTGTGGTTGCTGAAAAACACAAATGACAAGACATCACACTTGTGATGCAGGGATGTACAATATACCAGCTCCCTGGGAATCACTCCATGACCTTGGAGTTGCAAGGGCCTTGCTGTACCAGTTGAGCAGACCCATCATAGCTACGGTAGTAACACTTTAGAATAAAGTTCCATTTGTAAACGTTATATAAAAATACTGATCATTGTTTATGTACTGAGGTTACCCTTATTGTAAAGTGTTACTGCTATAGCATTAGTAAAGTATAAAACAGGTCTCACCAGTTCCACCGAAAATATGCATGTCCACCTGTTCCAACAAACACATGAGGAACGTGTTGACCTGAGGTAGAAGCCCAAACAGGAAGATGATGGGAAAACAGAGAGTGAACACTGCAAAGGAAAACATATGAATTATTAGGCTATTATATTTTACACAACTCAATTAAGAAAGGTTTAACAGCGAGTGAGCAGACCTATGAGCATGTCTCTAGCGCAGAGCAGAAAGTGTGCGGAGAAGAAGGTGACCCCGTAGAGGGTGAAAGGCCTCACACTGTCCGAGTGGCCAACCAGGTCAAATACCCAGATCAGCACACAACACAAGCAGAAATACACTGGTCGGCTGTACACTATGATCCAGTTATGGCCCTGCAATGAAGACCACATTAAATTAATTTCTGTTTGATTTCAGCTAGGCAGGTCCAAGAAAAGACAGACAGTTATACACTCACATGCATCGGAGATGCTGCGTCGGGCTGCACACTCTGAAACAGACAAGGGAAAAAAAGACTGATTAACACAAACACAACACCACTATTGGGGCATGTGAAGACAGTACAATTATCAAGAGATGCCAACACCTGAAAACACAACTAACATAATGCTAAAACAAACACAAATAGGCCATTCCAAAAATGCTCACACTGACCTTTAGCAAGGAGTACTGACAGCTGGCAATGACTAGGCAGAACTGGAATACCCAGATGTCCCTAAAGAAGCCCTGGAGAAGCAACAGGAAGCCAAGGAACGCCACTAAGCTGGCCAACACCACCGCAAACACATTCTCCCCTACACGTCGGTTCCTGTCCAGTAAGGCTAGCAAAGCAAGCCTGTCGTAACGAACTCTTAGCCATCTCCCCGGCAGCACCCAGAAACGGTAATACTGTTTAGGCTTGGCCTTTTCCTCAATCATCAGCGTGTTCTCCTGGGATTCGTGAGGGGACTCATGATCTAGGTCAAACTACAAAGAGAAAAACATCAATGCAGTCGGGAGGATTGAAACGGAATGTGTATTGATGATTCTGAAGAGTTAAGCCTCACCTCTGGCATATCCAGAGGCACCCCGCGGACCTGCATGCCCTGGAGGACCACCGGTCTGGGCTGCAGTATGGACAGTACTGGCGCCACCTCCTGGACATCAGTGGAGGTAAAGCTAGAGGACTGCGACTGTCGCTCTCGCTCCCTGAGCCAAGAAAAAGGGGTCAAACGCTGGGAGACTGTTGAATATCACCGCAATGGTAAAAGTTTTAAGACTTACTGGACTGGGTCCTCATATCCTCCACCTGCAGGCCCAAAAGTATAAGACCTCTTTACTCCTGAAATTATATCATTTTAATTGAAGAAACAACCACAACTAAGCCAGATTTAAATCAGTGTCACTGAAACAAACGGTTCTTTACCGCTCTCATCATAAAAGTAGTGCACAGCTCCCTCTGAGGTGTCATCGAAGGTGGATGCCTCGTGAACACCGCTGCGGGGCAGCAGCAGCAAGGATGAGGCAGCAAAGTGCAGAGCAGAGGGGAGCGTTCGAGTGCGGGAATGAGAGGAAGTGCGGACTCTCTGAAGGTCTTGAAGACTCGGAGGAGAGCCCATGGCAGAAGGGGGTGGGGTGGGGTTACTACCAGCATTATGACGCCTGCGAATGGCCTGTGTCCTTTTTACACTGCTCACAGAGTCACGTTTACTTCCCTCCTCTGGGGCTGCATGGGCAAACAGCAACAGTTTTAATAAAAGAAAAAACATTAAATATTCACTACAACAGATAATAAAAATAAGAGCAACACCACAAATCATGAAACTATTCCAGGCTCTAAATATGAAATATTAAGAATGAATCTGTTCGCTCTTCACCTCCTCCTACTGCCCCCTCTTCCAGCAGCTCTCCTGCCCTCCAGCCCGTATGGTTCCCAGCCCAGGAGCCTCCAAGAGAGTCTAACCTATGGTGGGCCCTGGAGAAGCCCTCTGAGTGCACTGTCCGAGCCTCCAGATCTGATTTAGAGATGATGAGTGGACGTGGTGCAGGAGTAGAAGAAAGGGGTAAAGGTAGCATAGTAGACACAAGGGTCCCTGTGTTGTTGGAGCCTCCACCGGCCCCATCCATGCTGAGCACTCTGGCATGAGTCTTGGCACTGGCTGTGCTGGCTGAGCGCTGAGCACTGCGAGAATGGGAGGGTCCTACTGTGTCAGGCTCCTCCCCCTCTCCAGGGCTAGGTAGTTGAGGGGGGACAGGTTGGGAAGCGATGCCACTATTTGCCAAATCGGGGGAATAGCAGGAGGTAGAGGAGCTAGAATCATCATCTTCATCATTGTCTTCGTCGTCAGAGCTGAAGCGACGTTGGGATCCAAGACTAGAGCCAGCACTCATGTCGCTGCCGTCGTCTTCATCGCTGGAGTCCTCAAACAAGCTCTCGCTGTAGGCTTTGGCACCCAGCCGACTGCGTACAGGGATGTAGTCTCTGTGTTGGCCACGGTTGTGGTGCCGGCGGTAGGAGCCACAGTCGAAACTGCTACTGCCAGCAGTGCCCCGTTTGCGGGGAGCTTTCCTGCGACCAGGTCGGTGACCCACACTACCGCCGGCACGCAGCAGTTTCAGATCTTTAGGTCGCACTACCTGCTGCTGCGCTTGCAGAGACGGGGGCTCTGCTAGGAGGTAGGACAGGGCAGAGACCGGCAGAGCGGGCTCTGAGCAGACCAAGCCCAGTGCCAACCCTGACGGTACAGAGCTGGCCTGGCGCGGAGGAGGAAGAGGGGGTATGGGGATGCCACCAAGATCGCAGGTCTCAGAAGGCCCGCTGCTTGACGGCGATGAGTCCCGCAAGGAGGGCTGTGCAATGTCCGTAGGCAAAGGGGGAAGGTCCTCTCCCTCCACCAGAGTTCTGTCCAGGCCCTGCCCAGAGGAAAGCTCTTTGGAGGGTGATCGAAGCAGCACGCTGTCTGACAGGTCATCCGTGTCACTACCACCCTGAAGCACATCTCCAGAGTGCTGATAGGGGCCTTTACCCTGAGGCAAAGCTGTGGAAGGAGTGTTAGACACAGGTTTATGCGTCTGGCCCAGCGAAGGGCTCTCAAGCTGGGTTGAGTCCGTTTTCTCACTGCGGTAGCTACTGACTGTACTAAGAGTCTCTCTGTCTGTGGCCGTTCCACCTCCACTGAAGCAGCTGTCAGTGGATCCTGCAGCCAGGGCTACCCCGGTGCGGCTGCCTGGGTGCTCAGCACCAGGAGCAAAAGTGACAGGGTCAAGGCCCAAGCCCAACAAGTTCTCGCTTAGCTCCTCGCTCAAGCTACTCTTGATGAGAGGGCTGAGAGGAGCATCTCCCAGACTCTCAGACTCAGCCGAAGGTCCGAGGGGGGAGTAGCCTCCTAGACCATCCCCATCAGGGCTCTGCTGAGATAGTTGCTCCGCACCCCCATTATCCACCTGGTCTTTCTCATCTCCATCTTCTTGACTGGATGGGGATGGCGGGATGGAAGGACAATTTGTTGGGTGCAGGCTACTAAACCCTCCCGACAATACATCACCCACACCAATTAGCCCTCTGTAATCCCCAGCCAAGCAGGTTGGCGCCACACCTGGAACAACAAAAAACGTGCAGTTACTACTACTGAGTACAGCAGAGTTGTTTAGAGTTTCATGCAGCATAATGTACAAATTACAATATTTCACTAATTCATTTGTTTTAAGCTAGTAATTCATTCAGTTAACCTAATTTATAGCATTTTATAATTTTTGCAATAAACATGTAAAATACATTTTATACTTATCAATGATTGTAAGCCAGAAGTTAATTTTTTTTTTTTTTTTGTTTGATTACACCAGACACAATATTTCATGAAATAAGCAGTTCAAAAGTACTGTGTGAAAAGTTTATTACATGATAAAATGGAAGTTGCAACAGATCTTTTTTCCATATTGTGATTGTGGCTGTGATTGAGTGAAACATTATTTAAAGCAGCATTATGAAACATTATTTAAAAAAGGATTACAATACATTACGCTACCAATTGTGATTAAATCTAACGATCGCTTAGCTCATATCACGTCAAAACCACACATATTATTATTTTTATACTTTGTTCTCAAAATGTTAATGTTAACTAGGGCTGGATGATATATCGCATGCGGTATTTAATGCACATCTTGTCAGTAAAGCCGGTTCTGTAATCAGCGGTAATTTCTATCACGTGCGTGATTTCACATGGAGCTGCATTTACTACACAGAGCCGTTGTTCACTGACAAACTGCGCAAATCCACATTGATAATGAACGTGGATTTGCGCAGCTTGTCAGTGAACAACGGCTCTGTGTGGTAAATGCAGCTCTATGTAAAATCAAGCGTTGCTTGACTACATGTATTTAGTGTGTATTAGCATTACGTGTAGACTACTGGTGACTACGGGTGAATCTCCAGTTGTCACTGATGATTGTTGTATGAACCTTTATGGATTACAATCTACCATCAAAATGATAAGTTTAATTATTCCATCTGCTGTGAGAAAAGGCTATTAATGATCTGAATGCAGCATCTTCACATGCGATATAGCCTACTAGCAGCCTTTATGTTTAAGGAAGTGAGGTAATGACGCAAAGACGAACGGTGCCATGCTTGTATTTCCCACGAAAACCTACCAGTACCACTCATATAAGAAAACATTATTACAAGCTTACCGCTGTGAATCGGGCTAAGGTAAGAAGATCTGTTTTGACCACTGGCTAGTTATGTACTTGGCCAAAAATTGATTTTGGATAATTTTTAACCAAAAAAGTAACGATACGGTTAACGTAATGGTTTAAAAGTAAAGTAACTGCAGCTTTAAAAAGAAAAAAATGTAGGGTGGGGACTTGGTACTATGTGTTTTGTGAATGTGAGTTTGTGGTCAAATGCGCAGGGGCAGGGTTTAAAGCAAACTAAATGATTGGAGAAGTCTAGTGTACATCAGTTTAGTCTTTTTCACCGGAAGATACATATAGATAGATAGATACATACATATATATATATATATACATACATACATATATATATATATATATATATATATATATATATATATATATATATATATTTCTCTCACACACACATAATAAAATATACGTAAACAAATCATGCACAATAAGATACATCTCATGCATTAACAAAATAGGTAAAGTGAATGTTCATTTCGTACCAACTTCAAAATATTTTGTGAATTCTGAATTAGGTTTTTAAAAACAAAGGTTGCACTCTGAATTGGAAGTCTAAGGAACAGTCCTATGCGGTCCTAATTTAGAGCATCTGTAATAGGGGCCGTTCTTACTAGTGTTGTCCTGAGAGTTGTGTCGAAGGACGTCTCTATGTGCAGAAGTCACAATCATTTTATTACTGCCCTGCTCCTGCATGAGCGCTTTAATATCTGGAATTTTAAAAATGACAAAAATTAGATAAGAATTGAAATGTAAGCATCCCAGTTCATGTTAAACTATTTGGAGTAGTTTATTTAAAAATGCAACAGTAACAACAACACAATGTACCCTTTGAGCCTCCAGGGTCTTCAAGCTGTGGTAAAAATTCCTGAGCAAAAGAAAAGTAAACGAGTCAGAGGAAATTCCTATAATGCTTAAGGACACATGATGTTTGGCATTAACAATATCCTCACCGACACCTGGTTCAATCCAAATAGTGAGTGCTGGGAACTGCAGCGTACAGGAGGGGTAGAGTTCACCTTTCGGAACACCGTCATTTCCACACCGACACCACTGTCCCTGTAGGCACAGGCATGCCGACATGAGCTAAAACTGACTACAGTGGAGCGACTGCTCAACGCCCCTAACAGCTGTTCAACAACAACAAATCCCTAAAGAATGTCTGACTAAGTAGCATGATGCTTGCAATGTGTCTCAATGTAGTTTGACAACAAAATATAATAAGGTAGTTACACGCTACCTGCGCTGACTTCCGTCGTGAGCGCCAGAGCCTTCCTCCCCTTCTTCCACTCTATTGGGGTCTGTAGTGAACGAGGCCTGCCTCTTCTCCACAATCTCGCCCAGGTCAAACATGGCATGTAGTCGGAAGTTCACCGCTTTTATGGCCGTAAAGAAGGCCGCTATCACAGCGCAGTACACACCAGCCACCACTAAACTGGCAGGAAGGGCCTAAAAGAATGAATGTGGGAGAATGTGGGAAAAATTACATCCTCAGTTTCATTTCAGACACTGCTTCTTATAGACCACAATTTATGCAAGAACATTATGAAATCAGATTTATTGCACAAGTCTCTAACTGTATGCAAAATACAACTAGGCCTCTGCCTAATGATAAATGTATTGATTTACTTGGTTGTTTATGCTACGTCATTGGCATATAAGACTATTTTCACGGTAAGATCAGAGTAAAGTCTGTTTAAATAATAAATAAATAAACATTTAAAAGTACACAAGACAGACAAGACGTTTTCTTGTTGTCAATTTACTTAACGTTACAAAAAAACTGAACAGAATCTTTGTCTGATGACATTAAAAGCTGTTAAGTTCAATAAAATGTTTAACAGTCAACTTAGGAGTATTACAGGAGCAGCAAGATGGAGGTTAACATTATAGTGAAAGCACAAGTATCATGAGCGATGTCATAATAACATTTCATGTTTACCCACATGCTTTGCTTTATTATCATCGACTGGTTGCCACACTCAGAAAACAATGGACACAAAGGAATGTGTTCCTGAAGTCTGACTTCTATTTAATGATTCCTTCTTGTATATCTGATCAATAACATTGATTGTACTTGTAAGGAGCTTGTACTTCCATTGTGTAAAACTTTAAAACAGGCTATTGCCTTGAAAAGGAACTTCACTGAAAGTTTAAATACTGTTTTGGCTTTAAATCATGACAATTATTATATAAACACTACCGAATACAGTTTGGGGTCAGTAAAAAGTTTTTGAAAGAAGTCTCTAATGCTCACCAAGGTTGCATTTATTTATTTAAAAAAAAATACAGTAAAATCAGTAATACTATGAAATATTGCTACAATTTAAAATAACTACTATTTATTCCTGTGATTTCAATGCTGAATTTTCAGTAGTCATTACTCTAGTACTGAAGTGTCTCATGATCCTTGATGATGCAAAAGAAAGAAAAGAAGAATTTATTATTATATTATAGAAAATAGTTGTTCTGATTTTTTGATTAATTTTGTGGAAAACATGATACGTTTTTCAGGATTCTTTGATGAATAGTAAAGAATAAAACAGCATTTATTTGAAATACAAATCTTTTGTAGCATTCTAATGATGTCCCTGGAAAACAGAAGCATTACTTTCTTAAAAAAATAAAATAAAATAAATAAATAAAAAGTTACTGACCACAAATTTTTGTACAGTAGTGTATATATTTATATATTTTTTTCAAAGATTGATGTTGCCTTGGTTCTGCTTCATTGTAACAAAAGACATTTCACAGAAAATATCACTTAAATATCACTTCATAAAATCTATAAATATGTGCAGCTGTCTGTCATGCGTCTTGACAAAGTTTTAGCCTCAATGTCTTTCAAGAGTAGGCTAAACCTTAACACCAGCATGTAAGGAAAGTTACTCAATGTTAGTGCATCTAAGCATCAAAACTGCACAGGCTCTTGGATTCTATCAGTATTATACACATTTTTCCAGAAACATGGGCTGGTGGCTTTCTTTAACTCAGGAATTACTGCAAGAACTCACCATGTACAGAAGAAACGGGAAGGCCAAGAGGAATATCCAGAGGTAGAGATGAAAGCAGTTCGAGAAGGTACTCTGATGAGGGTCCACGTACCATCCTCCGGTCAGAGAGGCCCACACTCCCTGCCGCAATATCTGAAGAGCCTGAGAGCCCATCTTATCGCTTCTAGATGAGACAACCCAGAGATCTTGAAGTTCCCTTGTCAAAGTTTCTAATGCGGCACTTCCATTGGGAACCTCAGGATGGACTTTCTCGGACTGGTTATGAAAAAATTAGCAGAAAGCGAGACGTTCCAGAACAACTTCAGACCTGTGTTCTTTTAGTATCAACTGTTTGTTTGCATGCTCCTCCAGCAGACCCCTGTTTGTAGTGCAGTTCATCAAGAATTTTTGGCACAACTGTGACCCAAGGGCTACATGAAAACATTCATCCTGAGGAATCATCAAAACTGCTTGGTTTGGTTTCTTTACGACTTTCCAGCACTTTAAACAAACACAATTCCATAAATGAATCAGCTGTTCTGGTGACATACTTAAGATCAACAGGCTATTTTGAATATAGTCATTTTAACCTATCTGCGGCCTGTTACTAAGGCATGAGACTTTTGTCTGATTTAGATAAAGTAGCCTAATATGGGTTTTCTAGAAAATGCAAATAAGGAATCAGGCTTGGTTTAGGGGGCTATAATATATTTAACTAAATTTAGAGATGATAACAGATATGTATATGATCAATGAACACCTGCAATCTTCATACTATTATAAGCAAAGCAGAGAAAAGACAGGCAGTAAGTTGTAATGTCTTCATTGGCTTTCTATGCTTTTGTAACTATTGTAAATATGGTATACAGCTTCAGAGTCCTGAGAATTCAATTTCTAGTTTTTCTGAACAAATCTGTAAACCTTTCCCGTTCCCCAACGAGAGATATGTATATATTACACAGTTTAGAGTTTTATATCTTAACTGGCTGCTGATTTATTTTGACCTACAGTCATCTCCAGGCCTAAACAGTCATAATATCCTCTCAACTCTTCTTGTATGGCAGTAGCTGATCTCTACAGCTGGAGGAGGAACAACTCTAAGCATCTTCTGTAAGCAGTAAATCGTTTAAATAAAGGAATGCTGACAAACGTCTCAGTGGATTTGGCTTTACGTTAAACCATACAACTTCAGCTAATGTTAGGATAGATATGTTAGCTTGCCTGAAGCAGCTTTGACATTATATTGAGTCTAAAAAATTACAGTAGAGAGATAAATGTCCAGAAAATGGTTCAATAGCACTTCAATGAAAACTGGGATGCGAATATTTTTAGAACTGTAAACAAACCGAGTGTTTAAACAGCAATAGCGCTAACAGCTGAACGACTAAATTTTAGCCTGAATCAACCCGTTAGGCATAAAACCAATCAGAAGGGATGCAAATATTATATTTAATCTATTTTATCAGTTTCTCGGCTTAATTAGAAGGATATCTTTCCTCTCAGAGTTCAATATCACCTGACACTCACTAGCCAAACCGCTAACATGCTACAAGCAGTAGTGAGACACCTCTGACTTTGGCATGTGTTTTGTAGCGAAATCATCCGATGTTAGTGCACTCTTCAACTCCCTCAACACTCCATGGTTTATCTCGACAGGGTCTGCTTTAATTCCTCCAGAAACGAGAGCAGGAAAACCGCAGGACAGCGAAACTGAACGCGAGTTAGCATTGGCTAACGGCAGCACTGAGTGCTTCCTCCTTATGACGAAAATAAAATACAGAAACAAACACGAAACGCAAAATATCTCTAAGTGGTCACCACAGCAGCCATCTCCTCGTAAAGTCCAGGGCCGCTGTGTAAAAACTCCAGCGATAAAAGCCCAGAATGTGAGCTCGCTAAGTTCCAGTGTCGAATCGCTTCATTCACACAGGTAGCAAACACCCACCTACAGGAAGAGAACTGATGCAGCAACGCGATTGGCTGCTAAGGTTACCACCCACATACAGGAACAGAACTGGTGCTTCAATGTGATTGGCTGCAGCAGATGTCAGTCATCTAGTGCATGATCACTGATTTGATTCATCTATCTTGCCAATCTTTCAATTCTGCATTCATTGATGCACTCCATTTACATTAAAATGGTTATTTTCTTACAGTAAACGTAAATTTAAATGAGTAATTTATGTTGGTATTATAAACAAAAACTGGGAGTGTCGATATGGGTTTGTTTCTTTTTAATAACAATAACAGTTCATTTTAAGATTCCAGTTTAAAAAACTGTTTACAATAAATATGACTTCAGTAGTAATTAAAATCTTGATTTTATGTTTTTTTAGCACTTTAATAAGGTTAGATGCATGAATAATAATGATAATACGAATATATATTAATAATATTAATATTAATAACAGATATTCAGAACTGGGTAGATTACTTACAAATTGTAATCCGTTACTGATTACAAATTACATGACAAAAATTAGTTAGTAACGTAATCCATTACATTACACATTTTAGGTAATATAATCAGATTACTTTTTGATTAATTTTAGATTTCTTTTTGACCTATATCGTTTTTTACATTGATTTAAATAGGATAATCTTGTACTATATTGATATAAAAGTTCAGAGAGTAAGAACATATAGTATATTTGTTGTAATTAACAACATGAAGTGCATTAAATATTATAAGCTGTGTAGCCACCTGACTAATGACTGGTCTCTGTGTGAATGTCTACAAAACTGGAAGACTTTTATATGCGGTAGGCTATTTTAGAAAGGAACATTTAAAATATGAAAAAGTGGAATTAGGGAGAATCAATAAATTATGAATGAATTATTGCTATTGTGCAAATAATACTATGTATTCATGTAATCTATAAAAAAAGCAATTGTAGTCTGATTAAGAGTATTTTAAAATGTAATTTAATCTAATTACTTCATTTTTGGAATCTGATTATGTAATCCAGATTACATGTAATCAGTTACTACCCAGCTCTGCATATATTAAAATAATTGTAATCATTATGAGGCATCCTAATTTTACATGGTTTATTGTTGGACCGTTTTGGTTATTTATGGTCATTAGCTGATCCAGCATGGATTAGATGGAGTTAATACTGACCTGGTACAGTAAACCTCAGTCAAACTGCAAATGCTGGTAGACCACCTTGGACCAGTAACCAGCTCAAACCAGCTATTGCAGGTTCCTAAAATCAGCGTGAACTGCTTTAAGCTGACATGATATAGTGTTGAAGCAGTAACAACTTGTATCACTTTATCACAACTGCTCTAAAGATTTTTGTATTGCTTAAATTGCAACAAACATTGGCAATTAACCTAAAATCACAGTCTCAATTTTGCTGAAAATCTGTCCCATTTGAACAGTTACAGTGAAAAGCAGTGCCTTACTGTGTTTAAAAGTCTATCATTATTGTAAAATATTAGCATAACAAAAATGCTGAGAGTATAAAGCTTTCATTCATCACAAATCTACCAAAAAACCATCCCAGTTTTGCATATTCTGCCCTACGTTTAACATTGGACTGTCAAAGTTGATCAATGGCGTTTCCACTCATCAGTGGACAGTTTGAAGGCATTTCATCATCATACAAAAGCGCAGCTAATGATGAGCTGATGGTTTTGAAAAGTGCTGAGGAGTCACTGCCAGGATTTCATTTTTTATATAAGTCACAGTGAATATTATTTTATTGTTTGATTCATACAGTTACTGGTATAAAATGTAAAATTCTTTAAAATGTAGATTGATGAATAAGTGGATAGACAGCAGATGGCAGTCTCACGCTTCTTCAGTTTTTTTAAATGCAAAGCCCTTCTGTTGACGCTTCATTCTCATTCCAGTGGCATCACAGCTGCCCATTACTGCTCACTGTCTGTTAGGTCTTCATCTCTCTGCCATTCCAGACAATTTTTTTTTAAAACAAAGAGCATAAAATGACAGTCTTAGAAAATACAGCAAAAGAAAGTTTCAAATCTTGCTTACTTATCAAACACTCTCATTCCAGTGACATTTGGGAAGGTTTTCTTTTGTACTCTTAATGCATTTCCTTTGGAAGGGCAGGTGGCAGAAGTGAAAATTTGAGTTCATTCTACTTTGAAGGAAAATGGGAAGCAAGTACTAAATTATTCATCATATCACAAATCCAGGGCTCAGAGTTTGGAAAGATGTGGACTAGGATGGCATCAGAATGTGCTGACAGGTTTTCCTTGTCTTTTGTCTTTTTCTTAATGTGGGTTTTTGAAGATGTCAGAAGTTGTGAATCACCGTTTAAAAAGTAACTGCAGCAATAAGTGATAAACCTTGCTTTCAGTTTTCACGTTTGTTTGAAAAGCACTAATTCTTTCCCACTACTTATTGATCAATACATGCCTTAAGGCTGTCTTGATGTTTGTTGGGTCTTATCTTTGAAGACCATAAACCTGAATGTTACAATCTCTAACAAGCTCTTGTTAATGCAGTCTAATATATATATATATAGGGCCGTTTTCTCCAAGGAAGCAAGGGAGGCAGTGCCTCAACGAAAAACTGGATGAGAAAAAAAATTTGTGGAACAAAAATAAAAAAAATGCAAATATTACAAAATATGGCATTAAAAAAAAAGTGTATAAATAACTTGTTTTTATAAAGAAATACTGTCCAACAGCAACACCAGCGGGTAAAGTTACAGCAGGAGTCCGCGTCTGTTTTGCCTCCCCTGAGCCCATTGAGTTTTAACAGGCCTCTTAAAGCGTGTGGTTGTCACAGTGCACACATGAGGGACGAACGAGGAGACAGACAGACAGGAAACGGGCGCCATGGCGGATCAGGGATCTCAGGAGGCCATGGCGGTGCAGGGAGCACAGGAGGCCATGGTGGTGCAGGGATCACTGGAGGCCATGGTGGTGCAGGGATCACTGGAGGCCATGGCAGAGCTGGGAGCTCTGGAGGCCATGGCGGAGCTGGGAGCTCTGGAGGCCATGGCAGGTGGTCTTAGTGGCCGTGGCCTCAGTCTCCTCGGCCCAGCCACTACAGCCGGAACCCCTTTGTACCCCCCCGGGCAGAACTCTGGAACAGGAGCCCCCATGGGGCTGAACACGGGAACAGGAGCCCTCCGTGGGCGACACTCGGGAACAGGTGCCCTCTGTGGGCAAAACAAACACAGGACAAGACAATCCACAGGACAAGACAATCCACAGGACAAGACAATCCACAGGAACAAGAAGTTCTCCGTGGGCTAGGCTTGGAAGCTGAGGCCATACTGGGCATGACGGGAGATCCACAGCCCTTCCAGGGCTGAACGTGGAGTCAGGGGTCCTCACAGGGACTCTCAGGAACCACTTCTACCTCAACGTCAGGGAGGCAGGCGGCTGGGAGCCAGAGGAGCCGCCTGCCCCAGACGAGTCTCCACAGACAAAACAGTCATGACAGGGTTATTAAAATGTTCCTGTGGACAACACATTAAAACAGCCTAGAATCCGGTCAGGGGCTGGAGCAATCACTGGACTCTGGTCAGGCTGGGAACGGCATTCCTGGCCGTGACAGGGAACTGAAGAGCGGCGGTCGGCGGGCTTGAGTCAGCGGCGGACGGCTCGTTTAGGTGAGCCGTGGACGGCGGCATGGGTGAGCCGTGAACGGCGGGCTTAGGTAAGCCGCGGACGGCAGCATGATATACCCGCGGATGGTGGACTCGCGGCACTCGCAGTGATCCTGCCGAACTCCCATGCCGACTTGAAGTGGGCTAAGGCGGGATGTCGAGCGGCGACTTCCATGCCGCGGAACACACAAACAGGAAACAAAACAAAAGACTTTCAAAAACGGAAAACAAAACGAGGTGAAGGGGTGCCGTCTACTGTTTCAGTCTGGTCTTCTGTCACAGTGCACACACGAGGGATGAACAAGGAGACGAAGGTAAACTCAAAATACAGTCTTTAATAAATCCAAAACAGACAGGGCAAGACAAGGCAAGGCTGGGTCACACAGGAACACCGGGGAGTAACGAGTAAACCAGACGAAAATGAACTGAACAGGCAGGAAATAAATACACATCATAATTAACACACATGGAATGAACATGGAAAGATTAATTAAAAAAATATTAATTAAAACTCTCACACTTAGATATAAAAACTTTGTTACATCAAAATAAATGGCCTGAAAACATGATCCATGGGAGTTTTTAAGGAGTAATCAGCTTGGTGAAATTCAACTTAAATCTCTGTGTCTGTGACCAATATTTACCAAGCTTTGATAATTGATGATCAGAAAAAAGCAGCAATAGTTAAAAAGTTAACTATTAAAAAAGAATAGAAGAAAAGTTAACTATTAAAAAGAATAAGTTCACAATTAAATTATATTGTTTAAAATTGTTACTGCCTTGTTGACATGACAATGTTAATGTATTTGGACTTGGCAGAATAGATCTGCTACGCTGCTGCTGCTGCTGCATCAGAGCAAGTACCGAGACTTGCTACTGCCAATACATCCACAACATGCTGCTGTGAGCATGTAAGAAATACTGTTGCTGCACATACAACAGTACCCCGTAGCAGATCTATACAGGTGGAGCTGGGGAAGGTGGAGGGTTTCTGAAGTGCGCTGCTACTGCTACAGCAAACACTAGCCAAGTATTTGAATGTTGAGCAGTGAGCTCATTGGCTACTGATACAGGAGAGAACCAATCAGCTGTGACATGATGTCATTATTTCATACTGAGTTAGATCTATCAGACTGCGCCATCTAAAGTTTCATGCCAGAACTTTGTATATATGGCTTTATCCTTGTGATTTTCATGTAATCTACCATAGATCTACCACAATACACACATTGCATTTTTATATATACACACATATAATTTTATATATATATATATATATATATATATATATATAGTGTATAAACAATTGTTTGTAGTAATATTGGGTTATTCTCTGACAGCACAAAACACTTCAGGTCACAAGACCTATACAGTACATACTATAAGTAAACTTTGCATCCATTTGTCTTTATCCTTGTGATTTTCATGTAATCAACCATTTTATAGAAGGCAGAATTGGTACTTCAGTTTTACATCTGCTAGAATATAATTGAAACCACAGCCACTGACTAAATGAAAACACCCATTTAACTAAATGCTGTACTTAAGTGTATTCTGTGCATATTGACCAAATGCAATTTACTCCACTAGATTTACAATAGACCCAGAATAATGATGAAAACAGAAGTGCTTCATGGCCAGCTTTCATCATTTGAAAGCAATCAACAATACACAGCTTTTGAAAGGCTCGTTCCAGATATAGCCTTATCAGTCTGAATCTCTTCCAAATTCAAGCTGCCTCTTATTCCAGGAAACTGCTCTCCATAAGCATGCTTTTAGCTCTAGCCTTTAAATAGCTCCATCTGTACTGCAGTGCGTATAGTTAGTTAGGAAACAAGTACCTCAAGAACATAATATACAGTGTGTGCAGAACGAGGAGAAAGAAATTCGCATTCTCTTCAAGACCATAGAGGAAGAGTGTTGTTTAAAGGCCCGACTACCTAGATCTGAGCAGTGTGACAGTAGAAGAATCTAAAGACGTCTTTGTATTAGCAGTATGTGGAATCTTCTGGAGTAGGAACCCATCAATATATAAGACCAGATGATGAAATTGCCATGTAAGACAAGGGCTTGACTGCACAGTGTGAGAGTTCTCACAGTGGATAAAACTTGATTTTCAGACAGGAAAGACGCTGGGAAATAATAGTTTTCGCATTACCAGCAGTCTAAGATGAAACCTTTTATGTTCAATATTAAATATGAAAGCCTCAAACTTCTGACAACAACAAATAAAGTGGTGATTTCACAACACTTAAAGAGATTCTGTCATCATTTATTCACCTTCTTGTTGCTCCAAGCCTGTAGGCCTTTCTTTCTACTATGCAACATAAAAAATGAAATATTTTCTTTCATGGAAGGTCATACAGGTTTAGAAGAACAATACTAACAACATTTTCATTTTTGGGTGACTCACACTACCATTCAAATGTTTGGGGTAGGTAAGATTTTTATTTTTTTATTTAATTATTTTTTTAATTTTATGTTTTTGAGATAAGTCTCTAAGCTGCATTTATTTGATTTAAAATACAATAAAAACTGTGATATTGTGAAATATTTTTACAATTTAAAATATATATTTTTTATTTTAATATATTTAAAAAAAAATATCCATGTGATGTCAAAGCTGAACTTTTCTTCAGTCTTTCGTGTCACATGATCCTTCAGAAATCATTCTAATCTGATTTGATGCTCAGAAGAAAAACTTCTTCCTATTATCATGTTGAAAACATATGTGCCTCTTAATATCTTTGTGGAAACGGTAATACATGTTTCAGGAATTTTTAATGAAAAGAATATCAAAACCATATTCATATTCTTTACCATCACTTGATCACTTGCTGATCCCAGACTTTTGAACGATAATGTCAATCTCTTTAAGACAAACATTTTTAGAAATAAAAGAGACCACTCTGACCAAATCAGTACGAAGTATAGAACCAAGTGTATTTTTCCCTCTGTCATTGTACACATATTTAGATTTCATCTCACAGTAACACTTTACAATTACATTAAGAACGGGAATATACTTTGACCAGCATAGGTAAATGACAATTATATCTTAAAAACAAACAAACAAAACAAAAACACAAACAGAAAAAAAGCCCTGTCAATGACGTAACAAAAACAAAACAAAAAAACCAAACAAAAAAAACAAATGTAAAATGGAAGTATGGCTAGGTGTAATGCTTAATTATTATTATAATTTTTTTTTTACCAAATTCAATAAAATCCCAAAACATTATTCTCCCCCCCCCTCCCCCCCCCACATTTCACATTTGAAAATCACTTCGTGTAACTGAAGTAATATCTATTGCGAATAACATTTTTTTTTTTATTTGCAGAGAAAGGACTAAACAAAAACCGCTTTGCAATAACAATGAATGCCAATTCAAGAAAAACATTTTTCAAATGTGAGAAATATCTAGACAGTATACTGTTTTTTTTCTTCCTTTTTTCCTCCTTTCCAGGAGGTGTCCTCAGATACAAAAGTCTGGACACAAGCTTGTGCTGCTTTATCCATAAAAGTCTTGTCAGTTTGCTCCTTTTTGCTTTCTTTTAAGGTTTGGGAGGTGGTGAGCTGGCATCCCGATGAGAATGAGCTCCTTTTTTTCCCTCCTAGAAGAGATGCCACACAGTTCTCAAAATATGATTTCGCCTCCATTCTCTTTATCCTGGTTGTTTCACTGTCTGTAGTCTCATTCGAATGGGTATTGGGCTGTAGTTTCACACCATAGAGAATATAGGAGGCAAGAGAAAGAGTTCTCATAGTCCTGCGTATATCTTTCTCATGCCGGAGGACGAACGAGGACGAACACTCACACACACACACACAAGCGCATACGCACATACGCATACATACCGTATGCACGATACACACAAACCTGTCTCCTGAAGCGTTTTCAGCAATGTATTTACATAGATACAACATCTTTTGTCCAAGCTGATGCTCAGTTCAGGACAGTCCCGCATTCTGAGGTCTCTTTTGTCCGCGTCGTTCTCGCCCATGGTGCTATGAATCTCTCTGGGTGAGATGAGAGTTGTCAGCTTTATGTATTTCATATCAAAAAACTCCCATGGAAAGCTGAATGTGAATACATCATGCATGGAACACAATTAGTAGCCTAACAGATCACAATGTTTTGGCACCATGGAGAGAGAGAGATGCCTACTGAATGCCTTTCATTCGCTTTTTTAAGTTCTAACAACCTTCTGAGCTCTTCTACACCTGCTGGTGGAGGTGTTGCTGTCAAAGCAGGCTTCACCGTCTGATCTGCCATTCTAAGCGAGAACGTGTTTATGAAACAATGGCGGATAAACAACAAAGAAAGAATTAGATTCATGTTAGTTTCATGGCCGAGAGAGATAAATCCTAATTTCTACATTGACAAAAGATACCAGAGTGGAAATGAATTCAAACTCTTCAGCTCAATCAGAGAACGAAACAGAAGATGTGATGTTATCCGCCGCCTTTCCAACCGAACACGTTTTTCCCTTTTTCCCTTCGAAAAAGGTGTCAGATTTAACATCTCCACAAGAACTGATGGGAGCATCTGCTTGTCTCGTGCAAATAACTAACACAATCGCTTCTGTTATTCATGAATTATTACAACGAGGGCCAGCGAACGTCTCGTTGAAGATCTCAATTTCATAGCTCTGTGAAGATAATATTAAGCAAACGTTCAAGAATAGCACCAAAAGCTCGTGTGTGGAGACATCTGTTAAACCGGCAGGTTTTCTCTCCCTGTCCATGGTGTTTCGTTACTCTCCCATGGAGGCCCGGACCACGCAAAACATAAATTTTTAATCGCAAAGAGGGCATTACATCATTTGGAATGTAATGGAAGATTTTCTTTAGACATGATAGCGATAAAATTACATACAACAATGGCTTCGCAAGACAGAAACGAAAGGAGGAGCTATCGCTCAGTGTTCCTTCCTCCTCATTCCCTACGTCTGTATCTTTCGGTGGCAGAAAAACGTCTGGAGAAGTAAACAGAGGATTGTGTGGCTTAAATGTTTGAGGATGCAGAGGAGGTGATTTGAAGGTTTAAAATCCTCAGCACACTTCCTGTCTGTGAACCTCCTCCTCGGTCTCTCTCAGACGTAATACTCCTTGTCTTTATTCTTCTTGCCCTTGGTGGTCGTCTTTGCGACGGCCGCGGTCGTGCTCGGCGTCTTCTCTTTGACCACAGCGCCGTTGCTTTCGGATCCCGAATTGCGGCTTTGGTCCACTTGATAAGAACCTTCGTCTCGGTTGCGGTACTTGTACATGGCGTAAAGGAGGATGAGGATGCAGAGGGCGGCAGCCGCCACGATGCCCACCACCATGCCTGTGGTGCTGCTGGACTCCCTGATTACCTCCACGGCGCCCGGGCGGCCCTTCTCCATAAGGTCGGTGGGGTGAGCTGTGGGCACATGGGGGAAACCAGGCGGGTAGGTTAACCCTGGAGTGTGACGGGAGGACGGGGCGGGCGGCAGGAGCACCTGGTCGCGGGTGTTCATTTTGCCTGCAGGGATGTGGAGCTGGTTGGGGTGTGTGGTGGGGCCGGGGATTGGGGGGCGGTGGTCACCTGGGCTCTGGCCTCCGCTCTTGCCCACGGCGGGGGGTGGCGGTAGGACCGTCCTGTCTGTGACCATAGGGGAGTTTTTGTAAAAGTCCTCGTCATCGGACTCCGTCATTTCTCCAGAGCCGAAGGCCGATACCTCCATGGGGTCGCCGCAGTCCTCCTGGTCTGGAGGGCATGGCGGGCGGGGGTCAGACAGGACGAGGGACTCTTTGGTGGTTTGGAGAGGGGTCAGGGATGTTGGAGGGGCGGGGATGGCAGGGTAACGGGTGGCTATGGGAAGGGGGTCTTGGGTGTCCACGGTAATTATGGGCAACACAAGTTCACCTCCTGGATGAGAGAGGAGAAAGGGTGAGAGGAAAAACAATTAGCAAGGACTCGAGAATGTCTACATGCACATACACGCGCACTCTATTAATAATAGAATTAGAATTCTATTCTGTGAAATTTATTCTAAGACAAAGATTCTACACAGAGTACTTAATATTCACATGTAAAATGCTACAGTATTTTCTAAACCTATTCAAATGACTAACATAAACATGTCTAGATCACTACAGTAACATGTAAAACAGAACCAACTCATATCTTGAATAGCTCGTGGCTCTTCTTTGTTTAAACAAGATAGCATACCATGGAGTTTGTGTCACTTACATCAACAAATAGGCCGCATGATTTTTGCATGGAAAAAAAGCAAATTACAAAAAACAAAGGTGTGTAAGATGGTCCCTTTAAAAGCACAATTTTTCTCCCCTTAATACTCTTTGACACACTCATCTGTGCTCTAGGCATTAATTTGACAGATTTCACTATGCAATCCTCTGCATATGTGCATTGTATGATAAGTTAAATGCTGTGTCTCAAAACCTAGTTAGCTGATTTCTGTCTAATGCTATATAGGGAATTGTCTATATAAATCATATTACAAACAAAATGGAAGCTCATGAGTGGATTTGACTGATATGAGATCTGAGATGCTCTTTTAAGGCAGAGACTTCTGATTCTGATGTTGGCACGTGATTAAGCTAATAAATTGAATATAAAGCACACAGACAGTCAAAACATTTTAATTATATATACTACTTTTCAAATGTTAGGGGTCAGTAAGTTTTTTTATGTTTTATTCAGCAAGGACACTTGCTAATTGATCAAAAGTGACAGTAAAGCCATATATAATTTTAAAAAAGATTTCTATTTCAAATAAACATTCTTTTGAATGAGTAAATGGCTCATTTGAAAGAGGAGTAATGGCTGCTGAAAATTCATTCACAGCATCAAACAACATTTTAGATTTTTAGTTTTTATTTTTAACATTAAAAAAATGATCACAATATTACTATATTTACCGTTAAATAGTACTGTCAGATTTTACTAAAGACGCGCAGTGAAGAATTAGCGCTGAAAAGGCGTGAACACAGTTATTTTTGCGCCTGACCTTATTGAATATGCATTTGTAGGTGTTTCCCTTTTAGACGCAAAATTTATGGGAGGAGAGTATTCAAATGAATCACGCAATGAGATTTACTAAGGTTTGCGCTCATCAAATTACTGGTATTTGCGTCATTATTTAACGCCCCCAAAAAAAGCATGTCTTAAACTATTTTGCGCTTGAAATTGCTGCAATTATTGTTGCAAGAGGAGGCACTGTAGAGAACAGAGAGCGTGTGGTAGAAGGGAGAGGATTTTTTTCCACATGCATTAATTTATTTGGAATGCAAGAAGAGTACGAAAATATCGTTTGCCAAGCCATGTTATTTTTAATTTGCTTCAGGAAATAAAAGGCAACTTGGAACCCTCAATAGGAGTCAGACAATACCAGGTCTATCAAAACGTCTTGCAACCCTTCATTTTTTAGCCTCTGGATCTTTTCAACGTACTGTGGCTTCTTTATTTCTTTATTCTTTATTTGCGACTATGCTATTTTGCGCTGCGCTTGGTATATTGCGTTTGTCGACATGTAAATGAGATGTTGCGTCTGTGTTCTTTAATTTGCGCGTTGTTAGTAAATCACCCACAGAAATTTCCACACCCATCGGCGCTGTTTTGTAATTTGCCCTGTTTAGTAAAACTGGCCCCAAATTTTCATCAGTAAATACAAAAACATGAAAAGATCTTACCAACCACAAACTTCTGAATGGTAGTGTAAAACTTCATCATGTCTTTAATACTTGGGGGAAAAAAAAAATAACTTTAATTTTAAAAATATTTCTCATTGAATGGAGCTTGTCGCATCACATTATGGGATGGCCTTATCTATGAAACAAAAAAGCTATACTTTAAATAATGGGTAAATTTAGTTATTTTTAAATGTTGCACAGTTTTGCACAGGACTGCACAAATGATGCACAAATGAGCTAGGCATGCAGCTGACTAGATTTTGAGACAGAGCCAATAAATAAGGCTGTTGTAGCAATTATTTAATAAGAAACGTCTGCGTTAATGTGTTTAATTTTCCAACATTCCATTTAGCTAAAATAATCTGAAATGAAACCAAAGGCTTGGACAAATGTCAAACAGCAACAGCTGATTTTCCAGATGGGCCATCAGAAACAACTCAACCACTCAGCGACACTGAATGATTGCAACATAATGCACAATCACAAGAGAAATAGCTGAGCACAGAGTAATAATTCCAAGTACTATGCAACATAGTTTGACGTCACACCTATTTTACTGATATACGAATGCTCAAAGCAGAACCCAATGATGGAGTGGAATGGCCACTTAGCGTTATGAATAGCCCAGATGGTAGAATGCCACCCTTTAAGCAATATAACCCTTAGTCTAAACTCAGTCAGATTAGCTCATAATTTAGTTCCTAAATGACCTGCTGAGCTCTAAAGTATACTTCTTTGTTTATAGCATCTATGGGGTTAATATGGTGGAAGAGTGCTAGCAGAAAAGCATTATGGGAAACAGAATTCACATTAGGAACACAAATTAAAATTGACACTATATTTTAGATCCAACTGAAGCTATTTCCTGAATATTTGCAATAGTTTCATTTTATATATAAAACATGGTTTTTACTGAAAACATAAGATATAAAAACTTAACATAGTCTTAAAAATTAACAAAACAATTAAAAATGATTAAAATTGAAGCTCTAGCTGGCATTAAAATGAGGAATTATCTACAGAACTGCACTACATCCAAACGTAATATATCCGCAAGTCATTAAAATCCACTGCTTAATTAAAAAAATGTTAATTTCTTTAAGAAAGTAGTTTGATCTGACGTTTGTGCTGCCTGTGAGCATCTGGAGCTTGTGTGGGTCTGTATGGCCTCAGTGCTGCTGTGTGTGTTTGTACTCACCAGTGCCGGGCTCACACTCCTCCAGATCCTCATCATCACTGGGACATTCGGCTGACGCCACCAGCAGGTCATCTGAGTTCTGAAAGAGAATACCAGTACAGATGGTTCATTTTTTCCAAGTTTGGAGGCAGATTCTATTTATTCTGATTTCTCTGCACCCTTCTCTGCAAGCAATCTGAAATTGTGACTGTTATCTTATTTGTCCAGTTTTCATTTAAGCTCACCGCTTTTGTCATATTTTAGTCACTTATGCCCCAGGTGTTTTCAGCCTTTTTCACATTAAAATGTCTAACTTTTCTATTATTATTACTACATTTCAAATACCTTTTGATATTATAGTTTTACTCTTGACCAATACTGTAAAAAAAATCTGACATTTACGGTAAAATACCAGCAGCTGTGGTTGCCAGAACTTAACTTAAATTCACAGTAATAAAGGGTATTTCAATAATTGATATACGTTAATATACCAACCCATTGAATTACTAATGTCTGTTTTTTTACCATTGTAATACACTGACAACCACCAAAAAAAGGTGGAGAACGTCACATGATGAACCAAAGTTCACAAACACACAGCTCTTCCACAAGCTGAGGAGGGAAATACTGGGAAATACACTAAGGTGCATTTAGTGATATTTCAGTATCACTTGCAGTATACTCAAATAATGCAATAAATGTTAATTTAACAACATTAGATGCAAGATAAAACCCTAATGTACACAACTGTTTAGAAACAACTAAGAAGAAAGTTATTTCAACAAAAAACATCAAATGTGAAGTGCCATGCAGGGAATTCTGGGAATGTAAATTTTCGGTTTCTCACTTTAAATTATACAACTTGTTCTTTTTCACTTCCAAAAAAGTAATTTTAACAGTGTTTACTGTAGAATTACAGTTATTCACCGTATATACACCGTATTAAACACACTGTTAACAAATTAACAAGTTTTTACTGTTGCATTGTTACAGTTAAACAGTTTACTGTTAAAATCACAATATATATATATTTTTTTTTTTACAGTGCAGACTTTCTGAAAGTATAAAACAATAGAATATATTATACAGAATAAACAATATTCAATATAAACATGAAATATTAAAATGTTAAAACTATGATTATTTAAACAGAGTGGAATAAACAAACAATTTCAATATTTATTGTGTGATTTACATAAACGTAAAAATTACAGTTGTCTCAAAATAAACAATTTTGCCCTCAATTATTTACTAAGATTTTGTTTGCTTGTTTATTTCCGTGTACAGTGTTTACCAGGGAGACTATGGTATCAGTGAAGAGCATATTTGATATAAAATGAGAAAATATTGTTTATTATATTTTTTAATTTTCAATTTATAACTTTGTAAAATTATGCAAAAAGTGTGAAAAATAAAATTTAATGTATTTAGGATACATAAAATGTTACCTAGGAAATTACCATTAGCAAGACAAAGGAGTCTGGCATTTTATCCAAAAAAAAAAACAAAAAACAAAAGTTAAAAATTTCACTTCCGCCACTTCCTAAATTGTGGCGGAAATGACAGTGTTTGAAATGTCATTTTAAAACACTGTAATGAAAATACTCATGGCATCCAGAAAATGAAAGAATTCTTCTATGATGTACATCCACTGTTTCAACTGCATTTTCTGAAAGTCCACAGGCTCAAAAGCACCAACGGCTGAAGAAACACCCATTGGCTGCGGAGGCATTTGTTCAGTTCTTACTATGCAGTGATGCTAGACCAAATGGCTTCGCTGCCCCTTGGTTTGACTTGAGTTTTGAATTAACATTCCCGACTCATACCTCACATTCATAAAACATGTAATTGGATCTGGGCCATGACTGATTTGGGCACATCAGTTTGTCCTTTCCTATCGAGAGGTCAGAACTATTTCGCTGTTCACTCATATGGGCATATTTATCTGTTTGTGAGGCTGGGAGCATCGACAGAATGAGCCTTCCCTTTCGAAGGCTAGATGAGGTATATGGAGGCATTTATTGATAGTGACACCAGTATTTGCATTCGCGCTCTCTATTTTAATACACACAAACAAAAACACAGCTAGAGGAATACCTTTTTCATATGCATGTAATGAAGACAATCATGGTAAGCATCATAAACTATTAAAGAGTTAAGCCCTAAAGGTTCATGTGTATGCCTTCCATGATGCGATTACTGAGATAATACTTTTTTCCTTCTTCATTCACGACCCGAAAAGATTCTAGCTTAATAAATGCAAATATGAATCACCTCTGTATTTAAATACTTGTAATTTTGACCACGATTGACATGCATATACTAACTGAATTGGCTTGTAGACGGTTTTAATCGGTCTGGGTGAAACAGCTGCGTATTGATTTATTTCACATTTTGCTAGTGTTTTTCTTGTTCTTTGACTGTTCACCACTGTCAGCTACAAATATTTCAAAACCTCAACTGGCCAGAGCTAAATTACTTTCGAAGGTAAGCTTATTGAGAAAAACATTCTGTTTTAAAGCCTTTCCATCATATCAGCAGTGTTATTATGCTTTATTTACACCAAATATACAAAAACATTTCATGTCCTCGACATCCATCAAATACTGATGTAACTGAACTCTGCTGAAATGGAAAAAAGACGACAAACATTTAATGTACAGAAAGCACCATCAGGGTTATTTTAAACAAAAAGCCATGCTTTGAATAATCAAAGCGTTTACTGGGACAAAAGAAAAGCTGTGACAAATTTGCTTGGTTTTTGAGTCTGATTTACAAATACTAAAGACTTTGACATTTTGAACTTCTAATTAAATGAAGCACTGCAGCATTAGTTTTGCCTGACTGAGTTTATTAAAGGATAATTAGTGTGCTTCTTATCTGCACTTCTGCACAATGCCTATGTGTTTGGTAAGACAAGTTTATTAAGAGCACTGTAATTGCAGGTTATGTTTTGATATATGCATACATTTCTGACAAATACGCCATGGAAAATTTTTTTTTTGACATGGCAAAAAGAAGTCGAGGGCACTTTAAATGTCCTAATCATTAAAAGGGAAGTATAGTGTCATGTCAGCTTGATCAAGGGCTTACTTAATAGACACTATTCACAACGGCACAATTTCCAATGCGCTGCAAGAGCACTGACGTGGGCTGTGATTTACGTGGTGTCGTGAAGGTTCACTTCAAAAGCGCCACAAATTTGAAGTCCAATTTGAGGTTGTGGAAAAGCAATCTTAGAACAAAAGATTTGTGCTGCTGGAGGTATGGACGCTTTGATACAAAACAGCACAAGCCGCTCAAAATGAGGCTGAAATAATAACATATGTCTGACCCTGCAGCTCTGATTGATTTTCAGAACACTTGATTTGAGTTTGAAATGTACACTGAGTAGATTTGATCTTCAAATATTCAGATCTGATGTGAGCTGACTATTGCCTACAAAGGGAGCTGCCTTAATATGGAGGGTCTTCATTGTCAGGCAACATTATAAGTGTTTTGATCCAGAACTCTCTATGTAAGTCTGTTTACCACACAAGTGATCCACATGGACCTATTACATTTATTACAATTAATTGCAATAAGGTGTAGCATTAGCATGCTGCTAAACTAACAACACAATATTCTGCATGGGAATGACTCACAATTTATTTCAATAATGTAACAGCATGTTGCTAAACTAAAAACTAAATATTCTGCAGTTGATCAAATCAATTAATTTCAACAGTGACTAGCATGTTGCGCTAATATTTTGCATGAGATCGATTCACAATTGATTTCAATATTAACATTCTGCTAAACTAACAATGAAATATCCACAGGATCAACTCACAATTGATTTTAATATATTATAATATTAATATATAGCTAATTCTATAATATATTAATATATAGATTATACATAGAGTAATATTAATGTAGCTAAACCAACAACGAAATATTATGATTGACTTAATTCGATTCAATAGTGCTAAGCTAATTATGCAATACTCTGTATAGGATCAACTCAAAATACATTTCAATAGTGTAACAAAAACATATTGCAAAACAATTAAATTTTCTCTACAGGATCAACTCATTATTGATTTCAATAATGTAACATTAGCATGTCGCTAAACTAGCCTAACAACTACACAATCTGCAAATTATTGACAAACAGTTCATTTCAACAGTGTAACATTAACATGTTGCTAAGTTAATGATGACGTACTGTACATGACATCTACTCACAACTAATTTTAAGAGTGGCATTAGCATGTTTCTAAGCTAATTATGAAATAATATGCATGGCGGTCCCAATTATGTTGCTTTAATAACTTAAAAAATACGTAGAATACACAAATATTGGGTGAAATAATCAATTTAAACTACACGTATCTACAAAAATCTATTTTTTACACTGTGAATGGTAATATAGTTCATGAATGAATGAATTTGTAGTCTAGACACAGTGTTTGGTGCTCTTCCATATAAATGTCTTACTCATCTTGGGGAGAAGAGGAGAGGAGTGGTGCACTGGGACTTCCTTGGCACTAAGCTGTCTCACTCAAATCCCCATTTCCCTGCTATTGCTTTGTATGACTATTTACACCCAGGACAGGGTGGATTAGGAGTGATTCACAGTGCACACGTGAGAGAATCTGTGCCCGTCCTCATTTGCGCTAATGCGTGCCGCTAGTGGCTATGGATCTTGGCAGTTTCACTATGATTGACACTGATTGTTATTGAGCTTGCCCTTTATTCTTATCAACGTGCATCTCCTGATCAATGGAGTTGAACACCACATGAATAAAGGCTGACACTGGGGGAGGCAAACGCTTCTAACTTGCTACCAATATGTGATGAATGGGGGGCCGAGACAACACACATGTCAGATATGACACTCAATATCCTCCATATTAATAGCCTTGTGCTCCAGCGTTTTACAGATGCTGCTTGAGGTTAATGGCTCTTAGGTTCTTAGGCTGTCAACAGACTTGAAAAATTGCTGGACTAGGAACAACAACGGTCAGTCTATGCTTTCATGACAAGAGAGTAACAAATATTTTAAGGGAAATCTTTATTCACAAATAAATCAGCGCTCAACAGTGTAGATGGCCTCAAGTTATTTAGCTGAATAACATAGGGTTTTGTCGAAACTATGAGAATGATATGATTTGTGATATTTTTGAATATACTACATACTATATATATATAAGTTTGGAAACGCCCTAGAAAAGTGGGGTTTTGGACAATATTGGCATGAATCCTTTTTAATTTGTGATAATTTTGCACTGATAAGGGACAACACAAACTACGAAAACATATTTTATTATATAAACAGTTTATACATAGAAAATATTTAAATTTTCGATTCATCAAAATATCCACCATTAGCAGCTATTACAGCTCATTCATAAAACAGGTTCATTGTATTCTAAATTTAATTGGCAATCAATTGTTGAAGCTATTAAGGTGTGCTGACCCAAAATCTTTTAAAATCCTGGGCCAAGTTTAAACCAGTAACCAGGCATCACAGCTGGCAAAGGGGCATGTCTGACTTTGACATGTATATATTGCCATTATTATGTAATCAAAATGAAAATTATCATTGCTGGTCTTCAATGATAATGTCAAGTTACTTTAATGTACTGTATTTGCACCAAAAAACTGATAAGGATTTATACTGATATCATCCAAAACCACACTTTGCCAGGGGTGTTTCCAAATTTTTGGAGGGCAGTGTATATATATATATATATATATATATATATATATATATATATATGTGTGTGTGTGTGTGTGTGTGTGTGTGTGTGTGTGTGTGTACAGTGGGGGAAAAAATTATTTGATCCCCTGCTGATTTTGTACATTTGCCCACTGACAAAGAAATGATCAGTCTATAATTTTAATGGTAGGTTTATTTGAACAGTGAGAGACAGAATAACAACAAAAAAATCCAGAAAAACACATTTCAAAAAAGTTATAAATTGATTTGTATTTTAATGAGTCAAATAAGTATTTGATCCCCTATCAATCAGCAAGATTTCTGGCTCCCAGGTGTTTTTATACAGGTAAGGAGCTGAGATTAGGAGGACTCTCTTAAAGGGAGTGCTCCTAATCTCAGCTTGTTACCTGTATAAAAGACACCTGTCCACAGAAGCAATCAATCAATCAGATTCCAAACTCTCCACCATGGCCAAGACCAAAGAGCTGTCCAAGGATGTCAGGGACAAGATTGTAGACCTGCAGAAGGCTGGAATGGGCTACAAGACCTTCGCCAAGCAGCTTGGTGAGAAGGTGACAACAGTTGGTGCGATTATTCGCAAATGGAAGAAACACAAAATAACTGTCAATCTCCCTCGGACTGGGGCTCCATGCAAGATCTCACCTCGTGGAGTTTCAATGATCATGAGAACGGTGAGGAATCAGCCCAGAACTACACAGGAGGATCTTGTCAATGATCTCAAGGCAGCTGGGACCATAGAAAACAATTGGTAACACACCACGCCGTGAAGGACTGAAATCCTGCTGCGCCCGCAAGGTCCCCCTGCTCAAGAAAGCACATGTACAGGCCCGTCTGAAGTTTGCCAATGATTCAGAGGAGAACTGGGTGAAAGTGTTGTGGTCAGATGAGACCAAAATTGAGCACTTTGGCATCAACTCAACTCACCGTGTTTCGAGGAAGAGGAATGCTGCCTATGACCCCAAGAACACCATCCTCACCGTCAAACATGGAGGTGGGAACATTATGCTTTGGGGGTGTTTTTCTGCTAAGAGGACAGGACAACTGCACCGTATCAAAGGGACGATGGATGGGGCCATGTACCGTCAGGGCCAGGACATTGAAGCCAGCCAGGGCATTGAAAATGGGTCGTAGATGGGTATTCCAGCATGACAATGACCCAAAACACATGGCCAAGGAGAAGCACATTAAGTAGGGGTGTAACGATTCACTCGTTTTCTCGATGCATCGATTACAAACTCTGACATATGCATCGATCTTGAAACATGGATTTTTGAATCGTGAATCGTCGATTTCGGACAGTAATCGATTTAAAATGCTAAGAATCGAATGAATCGCAATTTCTTTAGTGATTTAATGCTTTCAAAATATATACACATTAAATTACTACAAGCACAAATTAATGGAGACCTTGAACAGCGTTCGTGCCTCACATCTCTCCTTCACGCGCTCCACTATATTTACTGCCTGTCACAGGATTGCACTCCGCCCTGTTCGTCTCATGGACACATTTTTTGAGCAGCTGATGTGTGATCTCTCCTTATTACTCGTGGCCAGTACTGCTAAACTGAAGTAGTTTAGTTTTCTGTAGTTTTTCAATGGCTCTCGGTCATAACGTCGACATTACCTGAGCAGTCGAAGGCTGCGCATTTATTGCATGGACGGAGCAAAAATGTAAGTGTCTAAAGCATACGCACAGTTCTATTGAATGATTAATGTGTTTTCACAATGTCGTTGAAACGAATGTATGAAGAAAACTGTTAAAATAACCACAGCATTAACAACAACCTTGAAATAAGAGCGCAAGGTTTATCTGTTAATCAGATGCACAAGTAGCATTCGTTGCTATGGGAAACAGACATCGGGCGCTTTTTCTTTCAGAATCATCATTCACCGATGGAGAGGAAAAGTTAAATACCATAGCATTTTATTTTATGAAAATGAGATAAAGAAATTTTTGCACTGAAATATAAGTGATCTTGGCTTATAGAACTTAAGACGTGCCAGGAAATGCCTAATATGGACAAAGGCAGCTGCAGCTAAGCTAAATAAAATGAACTGGTGAAACATTAAGACAATAAACACAATAAATAAATAAAATTCATGAATGATGCACTGCTAATTGACATATCATTTATTACAGTACAGAAACGATAAAGTTTTCTACCTTATTCTGTGCAGGAAATTGAAATAATTGTTTGTAGTATATAAAACAATCATGAAATTGACATTAGGAAAAAATTATAGATTACAAATGATTTATTATTGTCCAGCAGTATTTTATTTATTTATAGCAAATTCAAAGTAAGAGATAAGAAAATAATTTCTTGTAAAAAAAAAAAAAAAAAATTAATAATACGTCACACCTGGTGTGACAAAATGTTAGCCTATACATAATAATTTTAAAGCTCTTTTTTTTTAAAATCATGGTGTACATAAATTTCTACCTATGCCATGCCACACATAGCATCATTAAACTAGCATCTAACAATGGACAAAAGTGTTTTTTTTCCTCTAACCTATGGTTCTCTAACCATAAAGGCTGTTGTGTAATTTGCCCTCTGACTAAGCATTTAAAGAATTTAAGGGAATCATTAACATAATCCTGTGAATGCACTGAAAGAATGCAGAGTCGAATCGTTAATCGAATCAAATCGAATTTAATTGTGAATTGAATCGAATTGAATCGTTTTGAATTTGCAAAAATCGTTCTTGAATCGAATCGAAAACCTATGAATTGTGAATCGAATCGATTCGCTGTCTACCCAAAGATTCACAGCCCTAACATTAAGGTCCTGGAGTGGCCTAGCCAGTCTCCAGACCTTAGTCCCATAGAAAATCTGTGGAGGGAGCTGAAGGTTCGAGTTGCCAAACGTCAGCCTCGAAACCTTAATGACTTGGAGAGAATCTGCAAAGAGGAGTGAGACAAAATCCCTCCCGAGATGTGTGCAAACCTGGTGGCCAACAACAAGATACGTCTGACCTCTGTGATTGCCAACAAGGGTTTTGGCACCAAATACTAAGTCATGTTTTGCGAAGGGGTCAAATACTTTTTTCACAAATTAAAATGCAAATCAATTTATAACTTTTTTGATATGTGTTTTTCTGGATTTTTTGTTGTTATTCTGTCTCTCACAGTTCAAATAAACCTACCATTAAAATTATAGACTGATCAATTCTTTGTCAGTGGGCAAATGTACAAAATCAGCAGGGGATCAAATTATTTTTTCCCCCACTGTATATACACCATATTAAATTCATATTAACCTCAAGCAAATTGCAAATTTAAAAGATACATTTATGGTGCATTTTCAACAATATAAAATTAAAAATATAGTTTTCCTGATACAATAAATTGTACAGTAAAATAACCAGAGTTTTCAATCAGTTGGGATTTTATCCTGTGAAGAATATTTTGTTAGTTTAGCAACATGCTAATATTACACTATTGAAATGAATGCCATGCTGAATATTTTGTTTAGCAATATGCCAATGTTACACTACTGAAATTGTGAGAATTATTTGTGATAGTCGGGAATATGCTATAGTGCTTTCTGGTTAACAAAAAAGAAAGAAAGAAAAAAAAAAGGTTTATGAACCGAGTACACAGTGTTTTTGAATTCATTGTTTGCATTGAGATACTTTATATTTAATTTGTAAATTTTAAAATTTAATTACAAATTTAAATTATAAATTTCTGTAGCTTTTTTTAACCATCTATAATTATAAATATATTATTTTCCTGACACATATAACAAAAACAATGTAAAAAACAATTCTTTTAATCAGAGTAAAAAAAAAATGAAATCTGACAAATGGAGAGAAATTTAACTGTTTTGTTTAAAGTGTTTGCTTTCACAAGAAAAGTGCTACACTCTTAAAAATAAAGGTGCTTCACGATGCCATAGAAGAACCTTTTTGTCTAAATGGTTCCATAAAGAACCTTTAACATCTGAAGAACCTTTCTGTTTCACAAAAGATTCTTTTTGGCAAAAGAAGGTTCTTCAGATTATAAAAAGGTTAGAAAGACATGGTTCTGTAAACTACCTTTGACTGAATGGTTCTTTGTGGAACCAAAAATGGTTCCTCATATGGCATCGCTGTGAAGAACCTTTTTAAGCACCTCTATTTTTAAGAGTGTACAGCTCTAAATATGTTTCTGGAGGCTTAGAAAATAATGACTTGAGAAAATTGCAGGACCGTTCAAAGTAAATGTGACTAGTAAAATACTATGTGTGGGAGGAATGAAAAGAAAAGCATATGTGGGGGAGATATATCCTGACACATGCGAATCCGAGCATTATGATTCTTGTCCTTCAGGGCCTTCCAGATGCAGAGTGACGGCTCTTTTTTGAGCAATAAATGACAAATTTTTTACCCCAGGGTGGTCTGTCCTGTCAGCTCTTTTATTGCTGATACCAACTGGACATCTTGTAAAACAAAACTCTTTATAAACGCAACAAAATCCCTCGTTCAGGGATTTCTCTCTGGATGAATGCACCGTCCACCGTCCCATCCTTACCTGCGTAATACTGTCCTTCAGGCTGGGAGAGCGCTGTCTACGGGTGGTGGTAGTGGCCATGGTGGTGGTGGTCTCCATTATGGTGGTGGACATGTCCGCCGCAGCTGGAGGGGTGGCCGAAGTGGTCTCCGTAGACAGGACAGAGGGTGCGTCTCCAACCAAACGCAAGTTTCCTGTCACCTGCACGTTTGGATCTCCCTCGGCGGCCAATTTTAACACTTGCAGACCATTGTAGTACAGGCCTGAGATCTGGCCCTGGAACGGCCGTCCCTTATCCTGACCTCCCACCTTTATAGCCGCCTGGCTGTTGAAGATAGTCAACTGCCGACCTGTGATGGATCAGAGAGGAGATGGAGAGAGAGCAAGATATAGAGACAGAGAAAGAGAGAGAGCAGTACGACAGCAAAGAGAGACAGAGAAGCAATAAGCAACCATCAGTACAAGCTGTTTTTGGCGTCACCGACATGATGTGTCTAAATCAGCTGATAACACTTTTAACATTTAAACCTGGCGATGGAAATCTCCAATTCTAATGGCTGTCGTATCTGACCCGGTTAGTGCAGGGGATAAAATGTTGTATTAAACATGATGCCAAAGATCAATCTTGAAGCCTGAGGTGACTCCTCTATGAGGGCCAGATCGAAGAGCAAAGAAAGAGCCCCTATCATTATAGAATAATGGCTGTATATTATAATTTGAGCCTCATTAAACTAGTCGGGCTTGATCTGTGGATAATGAACTGAATAAGGAAGACCAAATTGGAAAACAATATTTATGAGTATGTAAAGAGTTTTGGATATGTTTTATTCAGAGACAGAGGCCTCGTTGATGCTAATCTGCATGAATAAGTGTCATCTGCCAGTTCAAATGCTAATGTGTCACCGAGGCAAGAGGAGTTTCTCCTCAAGCCCCACAAATCGACATACATAGGGGCACACACACACGAACACACACACTATGCCTCTGCAATGAGGATTTCGTCCCCTGAATCTCCACTGAGTTGTCACCAAGTCATTTCACTTAGAATACACCACTGGTTGAATAGATCATTGAGTTGACGATCATGAAAATAAAAGAAATCTAAATCACTATTATAAAAGCTACAACAGGTAGTCACGGTGCTACAGGTTTGACTCAAGTGGTTTTGAATTATAATAGTGAATGTTAAGCAATCGGGCTAAACTTTAGATATAATTTAATGCCAACAAAACCTTCAGAATTACTTCTTAGAGAGGAAAAGGATGGTTAACTCAAAGTGCCATTTCCTTTGGCCCCTGAGAGCTGGACTGCCACCATCCATTTAATCCTGATGAACAGGTACTCTGACACAGCTGATTATGAAGTGGGCAGTTGTTATCCCCTCTGTGAGAGCCACTTAATGCTTAATGAAGGGTTGCCATTTAACACAAGTAGGGTCTCGATTTTAACAGTTGAAAATAACCAAGTTTGACATGAGAGCGGAGATAAAAAGACCATCATCTCGGAAAGGCATGTCGTAATAGAGTGGGAAGAAGCCAGATGGCCACTTTCCACTTGCACGTTCTTTTATCGTACAGTGGAAAGATTATTCTGATTAATGTGTGACATTAAGGACGGTTACATATGCTGATATAATACAGTATGTAAAGTACTGAGAAAACAGTATAAACGATGGAACTTAAAATGACAGTTCAGCACATGGAACTTAAAATGACAGTTCAGCCAAAAATGTTTAAAATATAAAATATTTTAAGAAGATATTTAAATATTTCTATTTTGAGAACTGTTTTTGCCTACATTGAAAGTCAACGGGGACCAAAATGACACTACTTACTGCCTTTCTTTGTATGGAAAATTTTTTTTTAACATATTTTATTGATTCAGCAGTGTTGAAAGAAAAAATTATATATAATATAAAATGATTCATTTTATTTTCTTTTATTTTTTATTCAGTCACTGGAATAAAGCGACCAGGACAGTATCTAAAATTTCTCCTTTTGTGTCCTGCGGATGTTTGGAACAACATGAGACATTTGTATAAATAATGACAGAATATTCATATTTAGGTGCATTACTCCTGCTATTTAAAAATGTGCAATGAGATTTAATTTCCTCGCATGTCAGGCATAAAGGCAAAAAAAAGGTTTTCCTGTGATTAATTCAAGGTTGGACAGATCTTTTCTTTGCGTCTAAATGTGAGACCCAGTGACAGAGGTTAGAAGATTTAACGGAGGAGAATGAGGAGACCAAAGAGCCTTTGAGATAGAGAGCACGAGGCACAGACAAATTTCTCACACAAAGACCAGTCACTCAGTAAAATGTACCATTCATACAGGACACAGACCTGATGTATGAGGGCTTTGTGTCATTATCATTACTTATAGATTAGAACTGATAAATAATTACACATGTTAAAGGGACATTGTTAATCACATCTGAATTTGCAAAGGCTGACATCAATTTTCCTCTCATTTGGTTACGAAAATGTCTTTCATTAATATTTAGACTGTTTAACCCTCTGAGTTAGTTCGATTTAGGGGGGTTTAAGACGGAATTAGCTTTAGTTTAACGCCCTATTTATATCAAACAGCGGAAATCAAATCAGACTATGAGGAAATACTCATTGCGTATATATATATCTAAAATTATATATCGATAAAGGAGGTTAGTTGGATTCACAAGGGAGAGCTAAACATCTGAAAATGACTTTTAGACAAATGTAGAACTGAACTTTGGATCACGTTATACTCTGCATGTTATCGAGTTCAATCAACGAAGATATGCAGACTTAGAAAGGTCAGTTTTCATCGAAAGAAAACAGTGCAAGCGTATTTGTTTTACACTTAACATTTAGATGTGATGTTATCTCAGCACAGAAAAGGAAGTTTGCATATAGACGAAAAAGGCGCAACCAACCAAAAAGTCTGATAACTTACACATACAGTAGAACATTAATGCCCAATTTTCTTTGATATTGTGCTGATGCAGGCGTCTGAGATTGTTTCTGCACTTTAATAACTGAAAGAGTTTCTTGGGGAAAATCGAATACCATGCAGGATTCATCTGTTTACAGATGTCTCACGGGTCCAAAGGTTACAACACGGTTAAGTTTCCGAAAAAAATATAATCTATAATTTTTTTTTGGATTCATTACACTCAAAGGGTTAAAGGGGATTTTGAGACGTTATTCTGATTTTAGTGTTATAAGAAGCAATAGTCCCTTTAACTGCTTGGGATTGGAAAATATAAATCTAGATTTTATAGTTAAAGTGTTTTTAAATACCCTTGCTTCAAAATTAGCGAAGTCAGAGGGGATCACAAAAGGAAAACATAAGACAGCAAAAAAAGAAACTATTTACAGACAGTTGTTGCAGTTATGGAGCGTCGTTAGAGGGTTAGTCAGGGTTATGTTTAAGATTAAACCTTAATCTCTGAAGCGGTGCAGTTCTAACTTTGTGAAGGACATTATCTGAAAAGCACAAGCCACATGGAGAGGACCGATTGGATTTACATTGTAAGTGGGCAGCCACAATTCACAGTTTGCTTTGGCCCACTATATGCCAATGCAAAGGCTTTGGTTTTAGGAAGTTTAATTCAAAATGGCTTGAAGCTTTGAGGTTTTAAGGGAACTGCACCTCTTACAGAGCCTTAATAAGTCATTAAGTCATTGTTTAATTAATTCATTTTTATTACCTTTGTCGAGTAGCCACTCGTCAACTACCCGACCAAGTCTGTATGGAATTCTTTGCCTGGCTATAGCAAGCCGTTCATTATCAATGTTCCCTTCAAAGAATTTAGAGAGACAGATAAGAGGTTAATATCTGGAAGTTCAAGCGTCACATGGTTAAAAACATGGCAACAAGACTATCAAGTTTAGCAAGTTAGGAAGTCTAAACGAGCTTTATGCTGATAGTTATGTTGTTTTAAGGTGGATTCTTAGTTATTAGACAGTTTAGAAGCTTGAGACTAATTAGAGCATGTTTAAATCTGTTTAGAAAGCTTTGAGGACATATTTAGTGATTGTTTATCTTCTAATTTTGGTCTGGTTGATTGTGATGTCATCTTAGCGAATAATACTTGAGGGAAATTTCATACAATCAATAAGACAACAATGATATCAGTGATAATGTCACATATTATAATGTGCAGTTATACAATGGTAGTGTCAAAGCTGCTCCGGAAGACATATTCTGGTCTCTGCAAGAAATCAGAGTGAGAACAATGCAATCAGTGCTGCATCTAGTATCAAAATCTCAAGGTACCCGCATAAATTAGGACACGTGTAATTATAAAATGACACAAAAGATGTAACTGATTCGGTGTCATGGCTGCCAGATAAGGAACAGCGTGTATCTACAGTCTACAGTTCCCATTTTCTGATAGATCCCTTCACCAAAGCTAAAATGAGCTCTCTGGTCCTGTTACTCACTCAAAAGAACAATCTCCTCATATCGCTGTTTTCTCTTCTCTGCTCTCAACCACCATCTTGTCAAAATCCACAAGTCCTCCTAATACTCCTTTATACCAGTTTGGTCAGTGTTGTTTGCCACACAGTGATGTTTATTTCCTCTCAGACATCACGTATACAACTTCACACTGGCTGAGACATTCCCTGAAAATTCCAGTAAGTCCTTCATCTAATCTAGTAAATGGGTCAACAACATATGATAAAAATCAAAATTAAACCGTCAATTTCTTTGTATTTACACATTTTCTAAGAATAACAATAAATAGAAATATTAATATATTAAGATTTTTTTTCTTTTAATAGTTGCATCACCCTGAAATTTTTTACTTCAGCCTCAAAAAAAAATAAATCTAAAAATTAATTTTAATTCATAAACTATAAATCATGCTAATCAAAACAGAGGTGTATTCAAGTCATCATATGTATGAAGAGTGTTTTTGAACAAATTAAAAGATAACGCAAAAAAAGATGACTGTCACGCCATTGACCCACATACTGTGAAATTACAGATTTTTTTTTTTTTTTTTTTTTTTTTTGCAGTTAAAAGTAATTTTTCTTGAAGGAAGATGTTTGTATGCCAAGTGTTAATGGCATATTTTTTTTGACATACCACATACTGTGTCATGTTCCTTCTGTGACAGTCATGTGAGATACAAGCCTTCCGTTCGTCCTACCCACCCAGCAACCTGAATGAGGGCCAAAACTCCCACTCCCATAAGCCTGTTAAAAGAGCTCATGTGTGGCAAATTCTGCACTGAACCTTCAGAGAAAACTTGAAATAGGTCTCGTCCGTGAGTAAGCGGTGAAAAAAGCAAAAAAACAAACCGATCCATCCAATAAAGTCCGCTCTGATGCATTGCTATTCATAGGCTTCCACTAGATTCTTATTTATGGGGTAATGTAATGGCGCGTTGAGCAAAACACAGAGGCGAGCGGTCAGTTGCAACCGCGTCCACAGGGATCAGCAAATCTGCCATCAGGGAACATATCCGGTCATCTAATCCTCAGTTTTAATTAACTGAATTAACCGAAGCCGTTAATCTAAGCGATACACAGCCGGTTTCGTTTACACATGCGAGCTTTGCGAATGTCGGATGACACGCAAGACCTATATCATCGTTTTTTTAAATCCCCGGGATGACAGGTGCCACATAAAAGCCGTGCCATTCCATTTAAATGCGCATAACTCATTTTTAAAGGAAGCATGACACGACTGTGACGACTTTGAAGCCTGGCTTTATCCCCGTGCTTTGGAAAGGCTGCCCCATCTGACTCTGGCCACCTGAGGGGGCTTAGAGGGAGACCTGGCGGATAGGAAGCCTATGTCGCAGCAGTAGAAAACCAATTTTCCCTTTCAGAAATCAGACGAAATCTCAAGCCCGAGCAGCAGGGATGCAACGCCATTCAACCTCTGGCAATTTCGAGACAAGACCCCACACGCGGGGGTGGAAGGAGCGTAGCAGGTGAGCCGAGGTGCCTCTTTATTTGGCTAGAGCTGTATTTTTGCTAAGGACGCCTTGACGCTGCACTAACCTGCCGTGAAGCAGCACATCGGAGGAACCGAATGAAAAATGAGGATGGGAAAGACAGGATTGCTATTAGAGACAGAGAAAATGTCTTCCTGTGGAACAGCAGCTACGAGAGGAAGGCAGCTCCCTAAGCACACAGTGGGGAGAGAGAGAGTTTGCTCAAGTTTAATTGGAAAGCACACAAGGCCAAGGGACCTCAGAGCGAGATGTTTGTATAGGAAGGGGACGGTTCATGGGACGACTACTGCAGGGTTTGGATCATCAATCAAGGCTTGTTACAAAAGTTTAAGGCTGTGCAATATCAGTTTATGGCGCAGACTACACCGCAACTCAAGAGCGCCGGGGTTCAAAGAGCAACCTGCGAGAGGCGTTTTGGCTAACACTAAAAAAATGAAAGCGCACTTTGTGGTTCAAAGTTTGCGTGTGGTTCAGGGATGGAGAATCTTCACAGGCACAGAGACACCTTCCTCAGCCTGCCTAGAGCAAAGCTGGCTGAAGTTGAGAACTGTAAAGGATCCAAATCCATCTCGGGCTGAATGTATTAGGCAAGGCAGCTTGGGGGGAAATGTGTCAATTTGCAATTGTTATTAGATTGTGCATGCGGTGGTTATCTGGGCGCTGCATGTGGTGACTCATAAACTCTCTGGGAAGAGTTTGAGGGTAAAAACAGCGCACTTCAAACCCAAATAATTCACATTTGAAATTATAAATCAATTTGTACCCTTCAATAAGGCATGCCTTCAACATGCATCCAAATCCAGGCTGAGGGCTTCAAACAACGTCCCTCTGATGTGCAAGTGGAAATATACAGTGTCTCTCTCTGACCCCATGTGTCCATTCCCAAGGGAAGCTGCCCCTAGTATTTCTACCAACCACACGTGTAACAGGATCCCCCAACCCTCCAAAAATTGCTTTCCCCGTCCTCTGGGGGGTCCTACCTGATGGGAAGCGCTCGATGACGGGCTGGTTGTCCACTTGGAGGGTGGCGTTGCCACCGCTGCGCGTAAAGCGAACCACGTGGTACTTGCCGTCGTTCACGGTGACCGCAGGCTCATCTATGGTAATGTCATCTGTGCCCACATTGAAGATCACACCCACCTTCCCTTGTTCCTGTGTAAGAATGGACAGTTTGTTTAGAGGTGGACATTAGGGATGAGACGTGATGGTTGACTATTCGATTAGTGAGGTCAACTAGTTTCTAGATTGTGGGCACTTTTGGCCCTGTGGATTTCTATTCCAAATAAACGCAGTTAAAAGACACTTTTTACACTTTAACTAGTTTATTTAATTTGTTTCATAACAATGTCCAAGAGTGCAAACACATACATTACAATTCTGTCATTTTTTTCAGTGACACTGTAGTGGGAATTTGAAAAGCTAAAAAATAACTAGCATTTAATATGTCATAAATTTATTATTATAATACAATTATATTTTCACACTTATTTGACATAATTTATGCAGCATGACTGGAATGCAGCATGACTGGAAATGAAGCACAAAAAAATATTCTGCTAACAAATGATATTTTTATTCTTTATTTTTCTTCACACATCATGTCTCATATTGCATTAATATAGATTTTAAAAAAAATTACACTGAAGGAGTGGATTGCAGATCTACAATGGCCCTCATAATAATGTTAATTATAATATTTCTTGAATAATTATTTATCACAGTTACATTTATGCATGTTAGAAAATAATTTGAACATGGTTTTAGCCTGCCTTTTTACTCTCTAAGAAGCTGATCTCGTGTGTGTGTGTAGTTAACCATATTTGATAAGATTCAGGGCAGAGCCCGGCAACCTTGAAGTACAGATAAGTGTTCTCTGCGTATGTGTGTGAATGTCTATCTTTGCAGCTAGATGCAGAGAGAGAGCTCTAGGAGGAAATCGTTTACACTAAAATTTATGGAAATTTAAGGAAATTTATGTCCATGTGTGGAGATTTTCTAAGTTTATCTACCAACCAGAATCTTGCTTACCTATGTATTGACGTAATAAGTGACCTCTGTTAGAGTATAACTATTGGTGTCTAGAACATGTACACAGAGTGGCCTACGAACTCCATCGCGAGTGTTGAAGCTGACTTCTGCTGATGAAACTGCAAACTATGTTCTTCAGTAAATTTAAAAACGTATTCTCAAAACGCATTCTCAAAACGCATTCTCTAAGGCACTGAGAGCCGTAGAAGCAAATAGTGCATTTGAGGCACTGAGAGCCATAGAAGCCAGAGAGGGCATTTGTGTGAAGGTATAGGAAATACCGAGAGAATGTGAGATGCTAGAAGGGGGGATCTAGTCGTAAATCGCTCTACCAACTCTAAATTCCTACCATAATAGCCCCAAGTTTTCGCAAATAGGTCAGGTCAGTGGTTAGGGAAAAGAGTAACCAAAAGTACTGTTAAAATAATAATAGTTGTAAAACGAATACTCTTATCCATATCTATAATTTAGGATTGATTGATCAGGAACAATCCCAAAAGAGCTAAAATTTTGTTTTTATGAGCCTATTTGGATTGGACCAGTATATGGAAATTCTGGAATATACTTTGCAGTTTCATCACGCAGAAGTCAAGTGCTATTGGTAAGATCGCCGCCTCAATCTCTTGCTGTTATTATCCCTTTTGGTTTTCAACTGTGCAAGAAATATGACTGACAAATTTGGTAACTTGCTTAGTCTTGATAGAAATATTGAAACAGAGGCATGTTTATAATTAATATTTTAATTATATAATGTATTTTTAAATGTTTTTATTTAATATATAAATAATTTAATATTTATGATGGATTTTCATTAAAATGTTAGAAAAAAATTAAAAACTGTGCAAGACTAAAATAAATTCTATAAAAAATCTATACATAAAAATAACTGAAGTAGTAACAGAGTAGTAAAACCATGACAATGAATGAAAAAGAATTAAGAATATATAGAAAAATTAAAAATACATGCTGACAAGTAAAAGGTTTTTAAGACATTAAAAAACTAAAGATATGAAAGATGTTAAAAGAAAGAATGTACACTTGATAGTTTAAATAGAAATAAACCCCTGTGACATAAAAGTGCCCTAAGTTGAATAAACCTCCCTACACATGTATTTTTGATATTTAGAGATATTTTAATTAGTGTGCCGACAGCTACACAGTTTGTAAACGCCCCCTACAAAACGTGTCTGATTGGGTTCAGGTGAACCCGAAACAACAAAGCCCTATAATTACACATTTCTTTAAGACCAATTAGTTGACTAGCTGTTCAGGCAACCCACCTCCAAGCCAATTTTGCACATGGGTATAACCACCATCACATGACCTAAACATCCACGAAAATCTCTGGATCATGAAGCAATTTCAAACAGCGATATTTAAGAGTATTGGATGTAACAATAAAACGAAATGAATGATGGCGAGAACGATGGGGAATATCTTGTGAGCAAAAAGAAACATCTGGTCATGCTACAGTGGCTCACCCTTGGGAGAGGAGCTGTGTCCTTTGTAATGCAGGAGGGGAAATGGAGTGTGGCTCCATGTTTTGCATTCATCTCTGCTCCTTCTCACAAAGGCACACACACACTGGCTCGCCAGCTACTGACATCCTGACATGTATAACTACTGACAGTTTCCTGCTGTTTTTATTTTAACAGTGATTCATTCCCTCCCAAGAACACTTCCACCCGCCACTAGCCACCTCTGGGGGGCACACTTGAGCGCGTAACAGTTGACACCTCAGAAACGCTACCTTGTTCACATTGCTAGCGTGGAATGTTACCATTCTACAGCTTTAGCATCGTCCAGTGTCAGTCACTGGAAAGAGCCAAAACAACAATAATAAAAAAGTGCTTCGTGTTCCCTGACAAAAAGCCACAGATTGATAAAACTTCCACACACGTTTGGAGTTTGGATATATTCCTTCCTTCCTCTGACCTCAACTGACAGGTTCTCATTGAGATGCTGATGTCTGACAAATATCAAACAGAGCATGAGGTGAATGCAGAGTGTGTTCTGGAATCTAAAGGGCGGAGATATAAAAACTAGCGAGTGTGTGCTAATGCTAGTCTGATATCAATGTCTCCTCACCATACAAATGAGGGCAAATCTACTGAATGAATACACAAGAGGATTTCATCCAAATGTTAAACTGCACAAAAGCAAAAAATAACAACAAAAACCAGAACTCTAGGAGAGAATATGAAAGGTTATGTTTTCATATAAAGAAAAAGATACCTTTTCATGCTAGCCTAGCCTGGTTTTTGACTTTCTTGAGATGCTGATTGAGTCTTACTTGTTAAGCTAGTTAAAATTCACACCAGTATCCAATACTGCTGCGGTACTTCAACAGCTATGATGAATAACTGAAATTCCTCCAAAAAAGAAATAATTCAATTTAAATGTCACTTCATTTCAAACACGTGCTGTTACAGATTCATTGTACCATCACAATCCATTTTGTTTAAGTAAATCCAGGTACAAGAATGACAGGAACGAAGAAGGTTTTTAACACAGAGTTTAATGCTTCAGTTGCTCGGATGGAGCCACGTTATGAAACACTTCATCAGTCTCCCCACTCTCCATTTTACTCTATTTTTCATTTGGTTCGAGATATTCCTATCAAGTATGAATGATACTGGGAACAGAATTATTCACAGGATATGGAAAACAGCAGAATGTGGATAAAATATGGCTGACTTTATCACAAGGACAAGGACATGACTTACTCTAACTGAAGCAGCCAATTGACAGGAAATGAAGCATTTTACTGTTGCATGGATAGACCGAAGCTCTTTGCAAAACTATAATAAAAACTGAGACATGATCCAAAAACATGAAAGTCCAGTTACACAAATCATACTCACAAAATATACAAGAATCGATCACCTTTTCAAGCAGTCAACTTGATCTGCATAAATCTTTGTGTGAATCATATGAAAACAGTGCATGAACGTAAACAAAGCAATTCATTCTCAGTGCATTCTCTCTCAATTGTTCTGAAATGGCTTTGTCTTATTGAAGTTCACATATTCAGAAAATTCAATAGACAATTTCATCTTCTAGTACAGTCGTCGGGACATTACCGACAGATAATGTTCATACTTTTGCCTCATCTTAATGCTGCTTCACTTTTCCATTCTGCTGATCCTGCACATTTCACTCCTTGTAAAGTATTTATTCAAAGAACATCTCTATTCACACGAGAAAAAAACTTGTGAGTTACACTTCAGCAGGTGTTGAAGTGTCCTCTAAAGAACTTTAGCCCAAAAACCTCTGTCCTCAGCAGGACTTAGAGACAGTGTTGTTTGTTAAACTCGGCTGTACAATGTGGCTCGAGGACTCTCTTGGAAGATGAAACAGAGATACTGAAGGACAAAGTCAAGAGATGAATAATGGATCATTTATTCCAATGTGTGGTCCCAAGTAAGGGGTCCGTAGGTCCCCTAAGTGCACAATGACCTCCCGATCTCACGACCATAACAGACGGCCAGCAACAGGCTAACGTAAGCAATCATTCATGACTAGAAAGAGAAATGACAGTGATTTATGTTCCAGAGCCTCTGTGTTTGATGCAATACTGATGATGCATATGAGTGAAGGGCATTGTGGGTGACTAATCTTTCTAGAGCACGCCGCTACTGAGGCAGGACACAATCACCTGTCAACAGCTTGTCCCTGCTGGCTAAAGTGCAAAACACCTGGCTTTAATGCCCAGATGTCAAACATCTGGAAAAACAAAATAAAACAAAACTGACAGAGCAAATTTTGTAAAGGGCAGAAGATAATGTGAATAAAATGCCCAGATACACAAGGGCAATGAATTATACAAGCTCAAGGGTGAATTTACTGAGTGTTTGTGCCACAAACCCTGAATCTCAATCACATGTGCAATTCGGTTCAACCAAATGCACACTGGTTTAGTAGAAGTAGAACATTTTAGATATTGCATTCTACACAACCTAACACTCAGAACCGACCTGTGTGATAAAATATGCACAATTTTTACTAAATTATTCCCTCAGAATCAGAACTGATGTGGGGTTTTAAAACTGTTTTACACTACTTTTCTCAGAACTTTTCTGCAGACCCCATACCACTCCCTTTGCTGCCCCCTGGGGGTGTCTGATAAAGATTTGAAAAAATCTGATAAAAAATAGTGTCAAGAATTATATACACACAAACAACTGTAAAAACACTTTTATCTTGTATTCAAAAGGGACACATTGCATTGATCAAAAGTGACGGCAAAGACATCTACAATGTTTTCAAAGATTTCTATTTCAAATGAATGCAGTTAATTTCATAAAGGAATCCTGGGGAAAAAAAAAAAAAGTATCATGGTTTCCATTAAAAATTTAAGCAGCACAACTGTTTTCAACATTTATAATAATGTTTCTTGAGCGCCAAGTCAGCATATTAAGGTGCAGTCACATTTGTAAAATTTGGGCAAAATTTTGTGGGCAAAATACAGTCCGTTCACACAGAAGTCACTTTCAAACCAAGCAGCTTTCTGTTGGTAAGTGCAGCAAATTCATGTGACCAATGTGAACATGAGCTAAATCTGCACAATGAATGTGCAAAACTCCAAATCGCACAGATTCCTATTGAAATGAATGGAATTCTCAAGTTCACTTCCAGAATAAAATTTCCTGATAATTTACTCACCCCCATGTCATTCAAGATTTTCATGTCTGTCTTTCTACAGCTGAAAATAAATTAAGGTTTTTGAGGAAAACATTCCAGGATTATTCTCTATATAGTGGACCTTTTTGATGAGCAAGACAAGCATTTGTGGATAAAAAGTATATAAATTTTAGTGCTTTTATTTATTTTTTTTTTAGAAAATGACTAATCGCTTCCCTAGATAAGACCCCTTATTCCTCGGCTGGGTTTGTGTAGAGCCCTTTGAAGCTGCAGTTAAACTGCAATTTGGACCTTCAACCGGTTGGCCGCCATTGAAGTCCACAGTTTCTTCATTTTCTTCACGTAATTTCTTTGCGACTGAAGAAAGAAAGACATGAACATCTTGGATGACATGGGGGTGAGTAAGTTATCAGTAAATTTTTATTTTGGAAGTGAGCTAACCCCCCTGAACTAATGTATACTGAGCAAACATAATTACAGTTCAGGTAAGCCATAAACAGAGCACATGTAACCCTTTTTGTGAATATAATCTCCCACACACACACCACAACAGTTAAACTGTCGAGCTGCACTCTAATTTGCCCTTGCACTGTAATAAAGCTCTTTTCTCTCTCATATGGCCTCTGAAGCACATCATCCCACTGCTCCTACTGACCCCGTCTGACCGCACAGGCATTGAGCTGCCACATCGGGTGCAGCTCCTGTTTGAGCTGGGAGAGTTTATAGTGTCTAGGAAGGAGCTGGAGCATTATGGGATGGAAGCTGATGAGGGCAGAAGTTGAAGGAGAGGACACAATCATCCCGCTTCACTCTTTCCCTGCCCCCATGCCCTGTGGGTAACCCCAATGCTGCTTTAAAATGGATGGTGTCCTCCACACAAGGTGAGTGAGCGAATAGATGCCAGTGGCGATTTGAGGAATTTTTTTTAAAAGAGGGGAGACTCAGAGGGGCTCAAATAGGCAAGAAGGGTCAGACATAATAATTTGTGTCAATGTGATTCCATGTTCTTGAAATATGGATTCAAGGCATCACACTTACCTTCTTTTCAAGCAACTCAACAGGAAAACTATATCTTCTAAGGAGTCCCAAATGTCTACCCACTGTCTGAATATTTTAACTAAGTTCTACATAAAGTGTTAATTAATCTAAAATTAATCTGCTTAGATAAACCAAAAAAATGTTAAAGGGGTCATAGGATGGGACATGCACTTTTACAAGCTGTTTGAGCATAAATGTTGGCAGTGTGTGTGCACAACCACCCTATAATGATAAAGATGCACCCAGTGTTTTTTTTTTTTTTTTTTTTAATCTTGTTAAATAATTTCCCCTTTCTCAAATCGAGCCAATCTCAGATGCCTGTCTGTGTGATGCCCCTCCCACAATTGTTTGATTGACACTAGCGTTTCAGCACAGACTGGATTGGTGTCTTACCTTAGACCCGCCCTGAGTGAGCTGTCATCAGTCCGCCATTGTTTCACCACCGGAGCAGATGTAGACAAGAATGGCTCCTAAGCGATTGAGGTGTTTTGTTGTTGGATGTAATATTGAACATAGCAGTCGTCATTTACTCCAGACATCTGAGCCACTGAAGATGCAGTGGATTACTTTTGTTTCTGAAGGGAAAGTGCCCCTGATCTATCTAAATGCGTCTATCTTCATGCAAATCATTCGTGATCCAGCTTCACCTCAAGAAGAAATGAGTGTAAGGTTTTTTAATGAATCTTTGCAAATCGCCTTTCCTAATAATGTCCTAATTAGCAAGTTTCACGATGAATGCGGCTAAAGTTTACCATCTCTCAGAGAGCGACTCGGAAGAGAGGGGCGGGTGAGCAGAGCTCATTTGCATTTAAAGTGGCATGCAAGAATACAGCTTGCGTTAGACAGAGCTGTTTTTGACAGGGTAAAAACGGTGTTGTTTTACACTACCATTGAGAAATTTTAACTAAACTATGTTACAGACTTTTCATTAAGACCCTAAAGAATCATATAAACTTGTGGAAAATGGGCATCCGATGACCCCTTTAAGACAAAAACAGCAGTGTACAGCATAAGGAATAAGGGAATTGGGGACTTTATAATGTACAGGATGATGATGCATAATTCAGTATATTATTAACAGAAATAAATGGAAACATTTACTAATGTATAGCATAAAATTGAAAACCATGAAAAAGGGGCCATATTGCCCTAACTACTGGGGCAACCTGGCCCTTTACTTGGGGCAAGAAGACCCTCAGAGTTAACTTATCCCAACTTTCATTAGATTTGCCATTGAAGGTGCCATTAATGTAAAATACTAATGTTTGATAAAGGGAAAGTTCACTGAAAAATGAATAACAATTTCTTATTATGACAGAATTAACTCATCCTCATGTTGGTCCAAACCTTTATGAGTATATTTCTACTCTTGAACACAAAAGATTATATTTTGAAGAATGTGGGTAACCAAACAGTTGACATCCATAGTATTTTTGCCCATACTGTGGAAGTCGATGGCTACCATCAACTGTTTGGTTATCAACATTCTTCAAAATAAGAAGAAATTCATATACAGATTATACGAGATTTTGTAACATCAATGATCAATATTAAAAAAAAACAAAAAAACAACTGTATTGACCGCCATACTGAATTTAACACCAATGAAAATAAGCCTGTGAGGGATAGACTTACAGTCTTTAAAATGGCTTGCACTGTATAACGGTCTTAGGTAACTTAGATAACTGGTAACTAGGTAATTTTCCCCAAATCATAACTTTAAGAACTATTTTATGGAGTTTTTGTCTACTGAAAGATATTTTTGGAAAAAGTTTAGCTAAAGAATAGGTGTTTTGTTAAATAGACTGAATGGACTGTATTTCTATCCCTCATAACCTTGTTTTCATTCGTGTCAAAAATGAAATATGCCGCCACCCTGACTATGGTCTTTTTCTTCAGTAAATGCTGTTTAAATTTTAGATGTAAAAGACTTAATTTAGCTAAACAACTAGAAACATGTGGTATCTGCCATCTAAATGGGCTTTGTAGATAATTCTGACAGGAATTCAAATTAGCCACATAACTTCCAACTAGTAAATGGGAGAAGGGTTAAAAATGCAAACAATTATAAGTGGCTCCTTCTTCATGAGAGAAACTAAATTCCAAGTCCAGGCACTCGCATAGATTTTAGTTTTTAAAAAGCTTTTATTTTCAGGGCTACATGTTAACAAGTGCCAACGTGTCTCCAGGGATGGGCAGTATTTCAAATACATGTATTTAAAATACGTATTTGGAATACAAAATACTTTGTATTTTGTATTTAAATATATTTAATCTTAGAATTTTTGTATTTTCAAAATACATAAAATAATTTTTGCCAATCAACCTCTTTATTAGAATGCTGGTTTCCTGTATCAACTAGTTCAGAATAAAATATAGCCATATAAACATTCACAGAGCTATCTATACAGTTAGCTTGTTGATGATTCTGGATTTTCAGTCAAATACATGCTGTTTTGCTGTGTATAAAACATACAAATTGCTTGAAATGGTTATTGCAGTATGATGTGCATTATTTTAACATTAAATAATGGGGGGGGGGGGGGGGGGGGAGACACCTGTCCCAGCAGCAAGTGTTTTCCCCTCCGCCATGTTTATGGCCTGCACAACTCAGAAACTTGGGTATAAAAATTATTTCAGGGTTTCCCAGTAGAAAATATGACAAAGGCAATCATAAAAAATAAATAAAAAATGTTTGCCTGTGAAGGCAGCATAAGATAAAGTGAGGATGTCATGTACTTGTTGATTAAGGTTAAAATAGAACACCATTCAGATTTGCACTTAGCATAAAGGAAAAAAAGAGCACTAGCAAGGGAAACATACCATTAGCACTAGTCAGTCTTAATAGTTATTTATTTATTTTTATTTTTTTAACTAGCTAGTCAAATGTGTTCATTAAACTTTTAAGCATTACAGCTTGCTATCCCAATATGACAATATATGTTGGCGATGATATAAAGTGTAAATCGATTGAACTTTTTCTATATCATTTATATATCGCTGTGGTATGCAAATATATCTGTGGAGCTTTTAGTGGGCAGGAGTTATTGACACATCAGAGCGATAAAGAAACATGGATAAATGAGTAATAAGCAGCTTACTGTGTGTGTATCCCAAAACAAAGATAATGCTAATAATAAAGATATAAAGTTCAAAAAATTGTTCTAGGGCATACTCACACTAAGCACAGTGCCTTGTAATAAAACCCAAGCGCGGTTGTCCTTCCGCTAAAAGACAGATATCAGAGGATTATTACAGAGGCAGCTGAGGTTAATGGTGGAATTTGCAGCTTTACTTGCAAACTACAATACATGTTCATCAATAAGATGAGAACCAGACTCATTCTAAATCTAAATGTACTCAAATTAAGTTAATTAAAAAGTGTGATATCCAAGTAGCAATAAAGATTTTTGCTGTCATAATGATAACAATAGTGCATACACAAATAGTAAATCAACTGTTCCATGGTCCCGCGCGGTTAGCGGTCCCACTACATGTGTGGCGCACCCGAGCCACCTTTTCAAGCGGGCCAGGGTATAGTTAAATGAACCGCACTGGAAATGGTACAGAGCAGTCACACTTGTGAAATGAACTGGATTTTGGGGGTCAATCGTGCTCAAGCACGGATCAGATCCTCTAGTGTGAGTACATCCTAAGTCTAAGTGAATAACAGATAGCACACCACAACTAAAACCATAACAGGACAAAAAATTATGAATAATAAAAACATTGACAGTCAATCAGAATTATTTCTGCTTGAACTTAAGCATTTAAAGTGACAGATGACACAACTGCATTGTATACTTAGAATACACTTTATCCTTATAATTAACATTCTTGGTGTAAACAGGCCTTAATAGTGTTACAGTACTTCACTGGATGGCCAATTTCACATGTTTTGTGTATTTTCAAAATACAAAATACTGTATTTGTATTTAAATACATTTTCCCACACAGTATTTTGTATTTGTATTTAAATACATTTTTCCACGCAGTATTTTTATTTTCAATACTTTTTGATGTATTTGTGCCCATCTCTGCGTGAAGACCCAAACAGGTCTTCATCAGGGTGTCAAATAACAGAGAACAGGAACAGTTTTGTTCTGCTTCAAAGTCTTTGGCTTCCAAAAGCCTATAATCTTCTAGAAAGGGGCCAATTCTCCTGTGACCCCACCCCTAGCTCTGCCTACGCTGGCCGTCCTGTCATTGCATGTCAGCTAAATGAGAGGTTGTAAGTGAAACTCCTGGTTTTTAAAGACTTTGCTAGACATCACCAGAATTCATGTTTCTCCCACTATCACCTCATGCTGGCCCAAACTTCAGCAAGACCAGCTACAATCTCCTTCTCATCACTTAATCATTTTTTTTAAACCCTATTATAGAGGATCTTGTAGCATGAGTGCCGTACAACATGGGGATGCTCAACACCTTTTGTACTATTACAGCCCAGCAGGACATGATTTATCGCGGCCGTAGAGCTGCCAGAAGAGACAGTGCGGCCCAGACGCAGACATCTGCTCGCTGCTTAGTTACTGTAGCACAGATACTGCAGATAGTCAGGAGAGATGGGAAAATGGAGAGAGTGCAGTGCATTGCAGTATTGCTTAGATGTATTAGAATGGGAGAAATTGTAACCCTTGGAATGACCACTAAAGGAATGAAAGACCTGCCTTTCAGTCAGGTAGAGGCATTTTCTGTTTATTTTTTAATCTAGAACGGCCTAAAATGCATTTTAAGCATGATTTGAGCTGAAGAAACTAAACTTCTGATATCACTGATGCCAGGTGTTATTGCTGATTTGAAACATGCGATTGAAACTAAATATCTTGACACAGTTTTGGAGCTTTCAGAATTTTCCCCATTAAGGGACTATAAGCCACACTTCTAACCTAAGATGCTAAGTTGGCCGCTGAGCGAACTGACCTGCCTTAAAGGGAATTTCTGATGGTGTTATGTTTGAATATCAATAAGTCAGATATGAAGTCCAGAAATGAATCCATTCTGGTTCTTTCCCTCAACATTCCTGTTTATTTGCATTATCCTCTAAATAAAAGGTTTAAAAGACAGTGTGTGGGGAAAATAAAGAGGCATCAATTCTTAGATTTAAAAACTGCTGGATACACTTACATATAGTTTCTACAGATTGAAAACAAGCAATCAAAATGCAATTTCAACCAGCACGTCTCATGAAAACCTACACTTACCCTGTAAGCATCAAAAGCACTTCATAATGGAGATGCGATTGTTTTGAAGGTTTAAAATGACTGCTTAAGGAATGCTTACTGGGCTCAAGACTGCGAGAGGTTAACATTCGTGACACAGAATGATGGCTGCTTCAAAACCACCCAGAGGAAAAATAAACCAGCCGGGAAAGATTCATTACCTGTCAGCATTTACCTTCCCAGAGAGCCTATGACCACTATTCAACTCTGTATCTTGAGACTACAGCTGAAAATCATTCTAAAAAGACAACCAGAAGCCCGCAGCGATTCAACTTCAACATCTCTGCTCCAAATTGAGGCAGACAACCTTGTTTTGTGGCGATGTGTTTATGTTCTCTCCCTCTATATTGGAATAGCCCTCTTTTCATTTGCATGAGCGCTTTGAAAACGCCTGCCCTACTTTCCGGAGGAGCAAAGGCGAGGTAAAGCAGAGGAGACAATGACTATTAAGGAAGCTAATTTTGAATAAGAGAGCCTGTAAACCCTTGAGGCAAATTTAACCACAGGCTTTTGTTCTGCCAGTGCAGAGTCTATCTGATAAGAGACAGGCTGCTCTGCATATTACCGATAACACTAATTAAAGGTAAACATGCCTTCCTGATCCGTGTGCGGAGGGTGGGCAGGGAGCATCGAGCAAGGGCCAGTGATCGTGACCTTTGGCTGTGCTGCTCTAACACATGGGCTCACCTGTCTGTTTACCCACACACACTGCGGGCTAATGGGAGTCACTGAATATGACCTTCACAGTCAGTCGAAGGACAAAGATAGGCTTAAAGAGACAAGTGCCATTGTTCTCTCAGGGGATTTTTTTAACATTGGGTAATTTGACAAAATGAAAAGAGCTTAAAATCCCTCTATCGTATCAAATAATCTAAATTTAGAGTCTAATAGTTCAAATTCTGCCATGCGTTTCCTTAAAGCTGCAGTGTGCCATTTTTCTGTCAAAATATTTTCCCTTAAGTTGACATGAAATGGAAATTCAGTCTATTTTCTTTTTTGACCTGTTGATTTATTGATCAGAATGTCATAACTTGATCCTCTGGTGAAACTGTTTGTCTTCTGGGACATGCCAGATTTCATCCACTTAAAACACGCTGCTTTCTTACAATTGACTGCAAGCTTGCACTCAGATCTGTCTCCATTCAATAACAACTGAAGGACAGAAGTCCCCGCCCTATTTTTTCATTTCCTTGTTCGATTCTGTTTCACTTGGATGTACAGTATGTCACAATAGAGAATAAAATATCTGTAGCTACTAGGGATGCAACAAGTTAGTCCACGGTTCAATACATATATACATAAATTGTGATTAAAATGTGATTTTTAAAACAAATTACCAACAAAAACTCCTGTACACTTCTGTACACTGGAGAAAGACATGGATTATTATATGTCTACTTAAAATGTCATTATTTTTCCTATCTCTACCCAAAATACGTTGGATTGGTCATAATTTCATTCATACTGGATGCCAGAGGGTGCCCTCGTGCAGAAATTCCACATATGCATCACAGAAGTAATATATAGAACTCATGATGTTCCAGGAAATCCCTAATATGGAAAAAAAAAAAAAAAAAAAAATACAGCTAGCACTGTAGTTGAATAAAAAGACAACAGAAACATTTTCAATGATGAAACAAAGACAATAAACACTTGAACATGACAATATATGGTGTATATCTGTGTTCTTCAAGCCATCTCAGGTATTTTTATATTAATTTTGTATATTTACAGTCCATTGATAATCGGCATAGCCTTTATTAGAGTATAGAATATATTTTCTGCCTCATTCTGTGATAAAAAAGCCACCTCAGCTCACAAAAGGAAGTTATTTCAAACATTCGACTGATGTTGTGGAGTAAAAACATGTTATAATGTTATCTTTTGTTGGACAACAGGTTTAGAAACACTTCTCATTACAAGTTATTACAGCAGGAAAAGGTGTTCGGCGTGTGTTGCTTTTTCAAATGCACATTATAAACAGCGAAGCGTTTTCTCATCTCAGCGCATAGACTCACGGAAATTATAATGCAATTCACAAATGTGTATTGGACAGTGGATGTTGTACTGAACAGTTCAATATTATATTGAGAATTGTGGCATCCCTAGTAGCTACTTGCCCTTCAAGAACTTTCAACATAACCAGGACACTACAAATCTCATATTGCTGGTCAGTGTTTCTTGCCAAAAAATAGTTGTAAATGAGCGTAAAATTAAAATTCATAAATGGTTATTCTGTATGTATTATGTATTTTTTAACTTGTTTTGATATTGACCATTGACACTGGCCATGTCAGAGAGATTCATTTAGTCCACTCAAATTCTCATTTTTGAGAACTACGCCCACTTCTCATTTTTTAATGTTACACACACATCTCAAAATCAATCTACAACGGATGGATAGAACAGATAGATGGTCCCTGCCCTATTCTTTCCCCCCCTTTTTCAGTAATCTGTTACACTTGGATGTATGTCACAATATGGAAGGAAAGATCTGTTGTTTCTTCCATTTTCTTCCGACAATAAATAACCATTTTCTGGTAAATAACCATTGGTAAATACAGAAGAGGCACTTATATCTAAACATAGGCTGTAATATGTGAACTGTACTGGACGATCTGTTTTTTACAGAGCAGTTTTAAAAAATAGTCTAGGTTATGAAAACTGTTGCATCATTAGACTATGTGTAGAGTTGCACTGTGTCCATATGTCTTCAAACTTTAGCCTCATGTTAATGGCAGCTTTGGGAAATGGGTGGTGCAAGGGTTTTCATTAAGATGGCGCTCTAGAGGTAGATGACTGCAACTCAGATTGGCCACATTGGCTGGTAATGAAACACATCCTTTTAAGTCTGGATGCTGAAAAAGCTTTTCACAAGAGTGCATTTTTATTCTTGGCATGTCCCACATAAAATTCCCATCTTTTTTTTTCTGCAGCTGAATGCCCTGCCACAATATAGCCTACTCTTCTGGTACTTTCCTCTTAATGAGCTGCGCTGTTTTTGTGTGCGACGCAGATCTGACGCAGGGGCCCACTTGAATGCAAAGTTATTAGCTACTCTCTCATATGGAATAATAGAATTTCCTTTTCCTATTACCAAACCCTGCCCTTGTCATTTGCCTTTTTGGGTTAGTGATTTTGAAGTTTCATGACAACAATGCCTCGTGAGATTTTCAAATAAAAAATGCAATGTGGCTACAGGCCGCTTTGTCACGTGAAGTGTCATGACCTGTGGCTTTGTGGCTGCACTGAGTCAGACCTCCTAATGTGAAGAATGAAATGGCCTTAATCCACTAGACTACGTCTAGACATCTCGCTGCATGGCTCGGCTCGCCCCGCAGGCGACCAATGTGACTGACTGCTCGTAATAAGACACATCAACATTTTTGCAAAGAGAAAACAATCTCATGAATGGTAAAGCTTGACAGGAGCGCCCAGGTTGTCTTGGTGTAAATGAGCTAGGCTTCCAAGAGACTCATCTTGAAGAGTGATTCAAAAAAAAGATATTTGTACAAAACAAATGAGGCCCTGGTAAGTTATTGAAATTCAGGAGAGAGGATGGAGAAAACAAAAGGATGGAGGGATGTTATCCTCAGTGCAGCAGAGGAAGAAGAGAAGAGAGTCTAATTAAAGTCTGGGCACAGGCTGAAGGACTGACTTGTGACTAATCTAGCCTGAAGGCACATCTCTATTGCAGCATGCACATGGGCAAGACGCTGCAAGCAAAAGCAGACTTGTGGTCTGTTTATATTGCAGTAAATGCTAATATTGCATTGAGGAGAGGCAGCCATTGCACATTAAGGTGGGTGGATAGGGAACATGGGGAGCTTTGAGGAGCGGGGGGCTTCGGTTGCTGCAGCTGCATAATTGTACATTCACATTCTCACAAATAAATACTGGTAGGATTCAGGGCTATGTTATGGTATTGCGGTAATCATAAACACTAAGGTCCAAAGGCTTTTCTGCCCAACCATGCACCTTGGGTAGGAGAAGGTTGATTTTTAGTGGACTCATCCCTTTTTTGCAGTTTTGTTCTGACATCTATGACCTTGAGAACCTTTACACGGTCCTACATTGTGCCCTTGGACGTGTGCCCAAATTTCCATACGGTAATTCTGGCCTTGATAACACTTTATAATAAGGTCCTATATGTTAACATATGCAGAATGCATCCATGAATAATCCATTGGGTATTATGAGCTTTTTTTTAACAGCATTTATTAATCTTAGTTAATGGTCATATAAAAAATAATACACACCTGTTAATTCTGTAGAAAGTGTAGAAAGACTACATGTAGAAATTAACTTCAAGCAATAAATAATACATTCATTTGAACTGATAAAACCTTGTTGTAAAGTGATACTAAGATAACAGATTTTCAAAGATATATAGGTCACACTTTATTTTAAGGTCCAATTCTCGCTATTAACAATGACTTTTGCCTTACTAAACTTCTAATTTGCTGCTTATTAATAATTAGTAAGGTAGTTATTAAGTTTAGGTATTGGGTAGGATTAGGGATGTAGAATATGGTCATGCAGAATATGTGCTTTATAAGCACTAATAAACAGCCAATATGTTAATAATAGGCATGCTCTTAAGCAACTAGTTAATAGTAAGAATTGGTCGCTATACTAGTGTTACCGATATTCAAAGAAAACATTTGCGCATTTCACTTCTTGTGCAGTTTTCAGCAGATTTTTTTTTTCACAAAAAAAAAAAATCTGTTTTGTTTTTTTTTTACAAAAAAAAAAACAAAAAACATTCCAATGCAAATCGCAATGCACAGTAGATTTAAACTAGATTTAAACCAGATTTAAAGGCATAGTTCACACAAAAATGAAAATTCTGTGAATTACTCTCTCATAAGTCTTTATGAGTAACTCACAATAAGGCTTTTGTTCATCTGTAAACCTCAAATGAAGGTATTTTAAGTGAAACATGAGAGATTTTGATCAACAAACATACACAGAGGCCATCAAATATGGTTTATCATATGTGATTGTGTCTCTTCAGAAGTTTTTTGAACTGACTGATTAGAATCTCTTTATAAACTTTTTGAGGCTTTAAAGTTTTGAGTGAATGGATTTTCAGTTGAGGTACAGAAATAATAATAATAAAAAATTTTTAAAAAATCAAAGATGAACAAAGGTCTAATGAGTTTGGAATGCCATGAGGGCGAATAAATGTGACAGAATTTTCATTTTTGGGTGAATTACCCCTTTAACTAACTAATGCTGCCTGCCTGTGTCAGCCCCTTTCAGAATGCTCAGGTATTTATGTAGTTGCCATGGCATTGCTGTGCAGTTGCTAAGGTGTTTTGAATGATTTTTAATCCATTATTAGTTACATTAGATGCTAGATTGGTAGTGGTAGCTTAAAAAGTGAAAGTGAAAGTGACGTGACATATGGCCAAGTATAGTAACCATACTCGGAATTTGAGCTCTGCATTTATCCCATCCAAAGTGCACACACACAGCAGTGAACACACACACACCGTGAACACACACCCGGAGCAGTGGGCAGCCATTTATGCTGCGGCGCCCGGGGAGCAGTTGGAGGTTCGGTGCCTTGCTCAAGGGCACCTCAGACGTGGTATTGAGGGTGGAGAGAGCGCTGGTTATTCATTCCCTCCACCTACAATCCCTGCCGGACCTGACTTGAACCCGCAACTTTTGGGTTACGAGTCCGACTCTCTAACCATTAGGCCACAACTTCCCCCTTACTAGGACAAGTCAAAAAGGGCACATCCCTGTGCATATACAAGTCTCTGTATAAGACTCAGATTGTCCTTTAAGTCACTCATTTTATAGTCTGAAAAGTAACAGCATACTACAAATTTTTTAATAATAATGGTAAATATAAAGTCTCTACTGTATCCAACACACATGGCTTCATATTCTCTAAATATATCTACATACATGAAATTCAGTTGGGGAAAAAAAAAACATCACATAATCTTATTCACTTCAGAAAGGATGAGGAAAGTCACCTTGTGGTTTTTCCCTTCTCTCAGCGTCCTTTATGCACACCAGTGCAACTCTGCAGTACTGCCCCAGGCAAAATTCCCATTCCCCAAAGGTGTGCCATCTCGCATTCAGAGTGCAGTTAGAGGCTACGGCGGGTCGGGTTCTGACAGTGGCCCTGCATATCAGACGACAATAAATCATCCACTGGCACCAGGCTTGTGGACTGGGAACCAAGGAGGCATATCCTCTTTATTTTAGCCTCGACTGTTTCTGCAGAATTCTAACAAGGACGGCAGAGCCAACATGATTTGGAGTGCAGGAAGGAGGGCGAAATGATTGGTCGGGTGTGGGAGGAGATGTAGCATAGGATTGTGGGATACATGGGTGGGACGAGACATCTAGAGTGAGGCAGCGGGGTCACCTGTGTTGCTTTCATTGAGTAATCATTGTGAAATAGCTTCGGTTAAGAGAGTCTGATATGGAGTAACAACTGCAGAGTACAGAGCAGGTCCACAGGACTCTCAAAACCACTCTGTCAATGCGAGAGTGACAGCTAGAAGGACCGTTCACACCCACACATGCTCAGACGCATACACAAACACTCTCACACCCAGAGCACTGCACGCAATACAGAGAAAAACACTGGACCCAAAAATTATTTGGGCACACTGGCTACACTTAAAATAAATGAATAACAATGCATTAGATTCAATGCATCCAAAAATATTATGGATTTGGCGGTACTACCTCAATCTACCACCCCTACTTCTATCTATCTATCTATCTGTCTGTCTGTCTGTCTGTCTGTCTGTCTGTCTGTCTGTCTGTCTGTCTGTCTGTCCGTCCGTCCGTCCGTCCGTCCGTCCGTCCGTCCGTCCGTCCGTCCGTCCGTCCGTCCGTCTATCTATCTAACTTAAATATATTATTTAAATCATTAATGTTTGAATGTGTAACTTATATGAATTCTGTTTTTGTCCTCGTGCTTATTGTGATTATCCCTATAGTGACAGTGGTTAATATAAATATACACAGTTGTTACGACTATAATCCAATTGATGCACAAGTTCATTTGTCAAATCTTAATCAACCAACAGCAGCTTTTATACCCACATGGAAAGCAGAGCATTTGAATTATGTAAGAGCAGCTCTGGTGGAAGACTGTGACTAGACCTGACACACAGCTCAAATCCCCCACTCTGTAAGTTACAGAAACACAGAAGCAGCAAATATTAAGTTACTTGGATTTTAGACACAATACTACCCGGTATTTTGTCTGTTTTTGCTTTGCCAATAAATAGTTCTGAACAAAGTCACTGCAGAACAACACAACACAGCGGTGTTTCGTTCTTGAACTAGCATTTATGGACAAATTGGTTGAGTGAATAATTCAAATGACTCAAATACTTTTGTTGCCACCTACTGGCGTATCAATGTAACCTGCAGAAAGAGTCACTGAGAAATCACTACTAATGCACTGACTGTATGAAATGTGAAAATGGTAAACATGCATATGTATCAAAACATATTTAAATATATGTTGATGAAAAAGACACTAACAAAAAAGTCACTTTGCTGTGATATTTTGCTTTACAATGCAAAGACATTCATACAAATACTTCTGAGAGCCACTGTACTGTATAACATACTGAAGAGAAGCGATATTGGTTCGGTCCATTTGGGTCTACTTCCAGCAAACCTTTTACTCCAGATATTGTGATGAGACAGAGAGGTGGATGGTCTCACGAATCATTTGTTCAGATCGTACATTTGCACTGGCACTTAGATAGAGATCCTGATTGCATAACAGTGTTGTGTTATGACATTTTCAAAGATGTGTACTATAAAATTAACATGTTACGCCCCAAGCATGTCGCAAAATGAAAAACATTTTCAAAGAAAAATGGAAATAAGCATTCATGCGTCACTGATGTAGGATGTTTTGGTTAGTCATTATAAAAAAAGGTCACATTTTACAATATGGCACGGGGGGCATTTTCTAAACCTAGAAAGAATAAATATATATTTAAATCACTGTAACAATTACATTTTTTTAATAATTAATAATTCATTTTTTCAAAATACATTTTTAATGTATCTGAGTTTATGACATTATTTTTTTAAATCACATTAAATTAACATGTTAAATGACAGCACTACTTATAAGACCTTTGCACCAGAGCACAAAAGCACAAAGGATGCATATATTTTACCGCAGTATGTTACAGAGACAGCAAGAAAAGAGCTTATATGTCCTAGGCATGTTGAGTGAGGCATTTCAAAGGAAAGGCTAATCCATCAATCGCATGCAAAACACTTCTCCTTTCAGTCTTCGTGTCATGGTTAAGTGCACTGAAGCACACAACCAAACCCTAGATTCTCCACACTCACAACATATTTTCTTTGGGTACCCAAATGCATCTGCTTTAATTCGGAGCAGCTGAAAATATCTCATGTAAAATGTATAAAGCATGAAGTCTTTCAGGAAGTTGCTAATAAACAGGAAGGCAGCACAGGCCCTGTGTTCCTCCTCCTCACTAGATTTAGCACTAGAAGCACGCAGACCTGCTGCACAATTTATCAAAGCAAATTTATGAATCAATTGTCATCTCTCCTACTGACAAGCAACTGAGCACTCCTCAAACGGCTTGACAAATGGGACGCAAAGCTATAAGAACACCGCGCTGGGGCTGCTTTCCAGAGTTATTATCTTCTTCATAGTTGATTATGACCAAATGCAGCCTTCATTTGGAGAATCTGACTCAATAGAGGCCAGAAAGACTTGTGTGATGCAGCATCCCACAAACACCTCTGCAAATGCCTCACAGAATTCATTTCAAAAGCCTTATATATTACGCATATGTTCGCTAACTGTCCTTGTGGAGAATCCAAAGTCCTTTACCCATCAATAAGGATCGTTTTACCACAATGATCCTACTAAAACTCCCCAAAGCTCACATACTTAGTACATCCAACATGTCAAAGGTCTCACACACACTCCAGATGGGTCTTTCTCAAAATAAGGTGACATTGGAAAGTCATGGAATAGATTTATTTGAAATAGTCAAGAAACCACATACTTTAACCTAACAGATTATTGAATAATATGGAACAATATTGTTTTGCATTAATATATTTTTAATTGCTTGAATTTGTTAAGTGCCCTTGTGCCCTCCATCTGGTATACCACGTCTATGACGTTTATAGTTATTTATTTATTTATTTTTTTAAATCATTTTGTTTTCCGGGGTTATGCGTCTACCAAGTGTGCAAAAAAGCAAAGCAAACAGGAAAATTACTTCAATTACTAATAAAACATAAATTATTTAAAAAGTAAATATGTCCCTTGATTTTTTTTTCTTATTGGTGTTACCAGTGTTAAAGGATTAGTTCACTTCCAGAATAAAAAAATTCCTGATAATGTCATCCAAGATGTTCAAGTCTTTCTTTCTTCAGTTGAAAAGAAATGAAGGTTTTTGAGAAAAACTTTCCAGGATTTTTCTCCATATTTTGGACTTCAATTCGAGCCAAGGTCCAAATTGAGGTTTCAATGCAGCTTCAAAGGGCTCTACACAATCCCAGCCGAAGAATAAGTGTCTAATCTAGTGAAACGATTGGTCATTTTCTAAAAAAATAATAATCTATATACTTTTTACCCACAAGTGCTCTTCTTTCACTGGCTCAACGCATTACAGAGTCACGCTGGAAAGGTCATGTGTGTTGTAAGCGGTAGTAGTACCCAACTCCATCTGATTTTCTTCTCCAACTTCAAAATTGTCTGACATCGCTGTTTTACCTTTTTTTGTAAAGGGCATTTGATTTAGTTTTTGGACATTCTCTTTGTAAACACTGGGTCGGTACTTCCGCCTATACGTCACGTGTGACCTTTCCAACGTGACTAGGTAATGCGTAAAGTTGTGGACGTGCATTGCAGATCAAGTGCAAGATGAGCATTTGTGGTTAAACAGTATATAATTTTTTAGTTTTTTTTAGAAATTAAAAATTAGATAAGACCATTATTCCATTATTCCTTGGCTGGGATCGTGTTAAAAGTGGGAAATGTACTTCCAAGGTCAGAGTTCAGAGCAAGACAAGCCCTGTGTCCGAATATGACTACTTCCATGCTATATAGTAGGTGAAAAACAGTATTTGAGCTGAGGTATGACTTAATTCATAGTGTTCACAAAACAGTAGGTGAAAAGTACCTGGACATCCTACTACTTCCAACAAATCTGAAGTGTGTTCTCACTGGACACTTTACTATCCCATGAGGCCACAAGAGATTTGTGAAGGGCAGTGAAAGTGACAACATGGAAGATGTACATCCAAATTTCATTCAAACGACACAAATGCATACTATGTAAAACATAAAGCAGCTAAGATGTTGCAGGATTTGCTATGGTTACCATTATGTCAGCTATCAAAGTTTCAGGATTGACTTCCATATTCTGTACACACAGAACATTAATCACTCCTGCATTTAAATGCAGCTGCCACTCCCAGAACTTTGCGGTGTGTACGTGTCTGTAGTTCAGTGGGCAAAACAAGAAAGAAAATTTGCTGAATAACTCAACTCTTTTCACAACAATTGCACCTTTAATTATTACACCGCACATTGCCATTTGACAGATTTTTCCTCCTTTTTTTAATCACGGCACATCTGTCTAGGGGATACACACCACTAAAAAGAATGATTTCCCTGAGGTGTGCTGATGCCCCTGGCATCTGTTCCATAGCCAAAGTGCACCTCCACCAGTCAAATACGAGATGGATGGTGCACCGATGGAGCTCTAGAGCTGCTGCACTAAGCCCAGACAAAATGGGCCCATGAAAAATACTGTACCATAGGGCAGTGTTTCCCAACAACTTTTTGACTTAGATATACCCACAGCCCCCCAGTAAGACTACAAATGTGTTTCTTTTATTCAACTGCATATTATTTGGCATTATCATTAATAATATTAGCATTATCATTAATATTATTAACTTAAGCAAGTGGCTTTCCTCCAAACTGATAGTTTAAAAATATATATATATATTTTTGAATGAATGAATGAATGAATAAATATATATATATATATATATATATATATATATATATATATATATATATATATACACATACATACATACACACACACAGGTGCATCTCAATAAATTAGAATGTCGTGGAAAAGTTCATTTATTTCAGTAATTAAACTCAAATTGTGCAACTCGTGTATTAAATAAATTTAGTGTACACAGACTGAAGTAGTTTAAGTCTTTGATTCTTTTAATTGTGATGATTTTGGCTCACATTTGACAAGATGAGACCAAAATCGAGCACTTTGGCATCAACTCAACTTGCTGTGTTTGGTGGAGGAGGAATGCTGCCTATGACCCCAAGAACACCATCCCCACTGTCAAACATGGAGGTGGAAACATTATGCTTCGGGGGTGTTTTTCTGCTAAGGGGACAGGACAACTGCACCGCATCAAAGGGACGATGGATGGGGCCATGTACCGTCAGGGCAAGGGAATTGAAGCCAGCCAGGGCATTGAAAATGGGTCGTGGATGGGTATTCCAGCATGACAATGACCCAAAACATATGGCCAAGGCAACAAAGGAGAAGAAGCACATTAAGGTCCTGGAGTGGCCTAGCTAGTCTCCAGACCTTAATCCCATAGAAAATCTGTGGAGGGAGCTGAAGGTTCCAGTTGCCAAACCTCAGCCTCGAAACCTTAATGACTTGGAGAGGAGTGTTACAAAATCCCTCCTGAGATGTGTGCAAACCTGGTGGCCAACTACAAGAAACGTCTGACCTCTGTGATTGCCAACAAGGGTTTTGCCACCAAGTACTGAGTCATCTTTTGCAAAGGGGTCAAATACTTATTTGACTCATTAAAATGCAAATCAATTTATAACTTTTTTGAAATGCGTTTTTCTGGATTTTTTTGTTGTTGTTATTCTGTCTCACTGTTCAAATAAACCTACCATTAAAATTATAGACTGATAATTTCTTTGTCAGTGGGCAAACGTACAAAATCAGCAGGGGATCAAATAATGTTTCCCCCACTGTGTGTGTATATATATATATATATATATATATATATATATTTTATTTATAAACTGTTTCTATATTCTTAATTTGTCGTAAAGGCTGGCGAGATCGAATTCAAAAGTAATCAACTGAATAACTCCCCTAGAGCAATGAATATAAAATTTGCTGGCAAAATGGGTCTGTGTGAAAATTCTAATAAGAGAGTTAAACTGTTCTTTTGTGCCATACTCTAGATTCCCTTCCATAGAGATGGCCTTTGCCACAGGGTGCTTTCTAAAGTTGCTTAATGAAGGAGGCTTACAGTGGGCTGTGATTGACAAAGGCCAATTTAATCTGCCTATTAGTCAAACTCACGGTGGGAGCAGCTAATTATAGTGGGAGTCCTTCGTTTTACATTGCAAGAGATCTTTTGTAGGTTTCAATGATGCAAATCGAATTGTCTGAAACATCTCTCTAAGCTTTTGTCCTGTTATACAACAGCTATTTCCAGTTTCAAAAGTGCTGATATAACAGTTCAACAGCATTGGGACTTTTTTCACTTCTATCACTCTGCTTGTTAGTGTTGATTTCAAGACAGATTGTCAATCTGGGCAATACTGGTGGGGATTTTTTAAGTCACTGAATCATTAATTCACCCGATTTATTCAAACCCACAGATTCATTCCATTATCAAAGAAGTAAGTGGCTTTATGAGTGAGTCATTGAATTATTCATTTAACCAATTTGATCTAACACACTAATTCATTCAGGAACAAAAAAGTCACTGTTTTCATGAGTGAGTCATTGAATCGTTCATTCGACCTATTCATTCAAACCCACTAATTCATTCATTCAAGAAACAAGTGAGTGGCAACTTCCAAAACTGCAAATATACTTCTTTAGAATAAATAATTACAAGTAATTGTTTAAAAAAAGTATGTTCAATATAGTACAGATGTGTGTAGAATGAATGTAATCTATACATGCTGCAGTACATTTGTCATATTGTCATTATCATGTGACCTACCAGCGTCAGTTGTGTTGTTTCACTGCTATTCACAAATCTGTAGCCTCATGGGATAGTAAAATGTCAACTTACGAATATTAGGTACTTTTCGGCTACTGTTGTATGAATAGTGTAAATTCTGACATGCTATTCTTTTTACATACTCTTTTATTGCCTACTACATAAATGCACCCACTGTCTGTTTGAGTGAGTCATTGAATCATGCATTCAGATGATTTGTTTAATCACACTGACTCATTCAGGTATGAAACAAGTGAGTGAGACATGATTTGTTCAATGACAAAAAGTGATTAATTCAGGAACAAAACACCACTGCTGTGTGCTTCTTAGAGAGAATGGTTCACTCTGCTGTTTTGGAACAATTCCTGTTGATGGTGCAACAATTCACATAATTACTTAACTGGCCATATTATGTTTATAAAATAAGTTACTCAATATTAACATTTTTAAAAACTGAATTCTAGAGTAAAAAACATCATATATCATATCATATCATATCATATCATATCATATCATATCATATATCATATATCATATCATATCATATCATATCATATCATATCATATCATATCATATCATATATCATATCACAGTTCAAGAAAATCATGCTTTTGTTCTGAATATCAGCACAGCTGTAATTACCAGTGCCAAATCACAGGAAGTCCAGCAGAATCTCACTGTTTGTGTATTGTAATCATGTACCAGTGTAAACAAACAGAAACACATTGGTAAGTACAACAGCAAATGGCCACTGAAGCATCTGCCATCCTGTCTGCGTTCTCTTTTTGATGCCTATGCCAGCTGGCAGAGGGCACCAGGGGCACGAGTTTACCTACCTGGCCGCGCTGATGTCACGACCAGTGGGTCACAGTCTGGGGTGGCATCTACACTCCATTTCAAGCCCCCTCTCCAGGGGTCCTAGGTGTTCGGTTAACATGGCCACCAAGACCATAAAGCTTTATTAATCCATCACTCTGTGCTCCTGACAGGTGGGCAGGTGAACCCTGGGGCACCCTCAACACATGATGCCAACAAAATGGAGGAGGCCAGAACCTTAGTTCAGATCGATACGCACCCACCCAGAATACAAAATGAGTCTGCTATTCATTACAAGCCGTAACAACCCCTGGCTCTATCTCATTCATCAGCCCGGGCTGGTTCTGCTCAGTTATCATCTAACCTCAGAGTCCGTGGGTGAATAAACGATGCTACAAACCCAAGCAACATCATCAGAGAGAGAAAGAGGGATGAGTAGTAGGAGAGAAGAAGTGGGAAAACCCTGAAGTCAGCTGCCTAAGGGCCATCGGGCTCTGCTACGCCCACCGTAGTCAGTCACTCCATACATCTGTCATGCTCACAACCAACTGGATTATCTGTCCTTGGCTGTAATTTACAAGCTCAAGTAAATCCTGCTACATGAAGGACAAATTTTGAGACGTAAACTGAGTTGTCTTGAGAGCAGCGTGAAACCTCAGATGCTATTTGCCACGCCTATCCTTCATAACTCGTCGTTTATGTCTACCATAAAGTTTACAGACTCGTTTTTATATACAACCGAATATTATTTACGACACAAGCCAAATCACAGAGCACTATAATCAAGTTTGATGCCATCGCCTTGGACCGGCATACTGAGGACAGAGTTTTTTTGGGTACAGTGTTTCCCAACCTTTTTTTTTTCTGACAGTCTCATTAGTAAGGCTCGAATATGCTAATAGCCTTCATCAGCATAAACAACAAACTATTAATATTAATGATAAAGAGGTAAGAAAATTTCAGAAAAAAAGGACATTATTAATGTTTAATTCTGCATTCTAAAATATGGATAAAGATCAATGCAAACATAATTATGTAATTTTTGGTACATTTAGTAATTAATTTTGTAAACAAAGTGTAGTCACTTATTTTACATTTTTACATGCATAATGTTGTAAATAATCAGTGTTTTGCACAGGCTGATGTTTTGCTTCGATCACCTCATAAGACCTCAATATATCATCATCAGAAACCATGAGTATTACATTTGTGGTGCCTGATATACTTTTTTGACTCTCAAAGTGACGGTAACCATTGACTTACATTTTATGAATCACCAAGCATCACGGTTTCGGTTAAAAATCTTCTTTACTGTTCTGCTGAAGGAAAAAAAAGTCATCTAAATCTTGGATGGCCTGAGGGTGAGTAAATTAGCAGCAAATATTCCTTTTTTGGATCTCTAATATATTTAAAATTACTAAATATCACATACCATAGATTTGACTGATGCAAATTTATAATGTTATAAATTGCATAAAATTATACATTTTATTCTTAATTAAAAAAAATATATATATTATTTATTAATATTTATGATTGATATTTATATATTCTTTCCTCAGAAAGGAACTGTGTTCAGAGCTACATGTGTAGCAATACAAAATCCCCATGAGATACATGTCCCCCATGTTGGGAATCACCATTCTGATAGATACCAACACAGAGAAAAAGCCATCAGAAAGGATGTAAAAAAAATCCTCCACAGATCCATCCTTCTGCCCACAGAATGGGAGGCTCTTGTGCTTTGTGCCTGTGACAAGAGTAAGAAGTTTCTGAAAACAAGCCCCGGTCTGTGTCTGGCAGAGCAGCTGCTCTCAGACTGTTTATGGCTGTGCTGCCATGGAGGCTCACAGTGTGAAAGTCGACAGTTCACGCTGAATTAATTATTCATTCGGAGGAACCTTATTAAAATGCATCTTTTTTTTTTTTACTCCCTTGAAATATAATTGCAAGTAATAAGCCAAGAGGTCAACGAGGCATTTACAAGCTTGATCTACCGTCATACTATCTCAGCCCTATGTTGTTTTAATAGGCTAAATTAATATGAAGGGGTATGGTGTTTTCTTCATAAACTATTCAGCGATTAATGATTCCATAATTTTTTGGGGTAATTTTCTCCTATCTGCCTGGGTGGGGGAGGAGGTGTATTCGGATCTTATCAAGGAGAATTGAATGTAAAGACGTAGCTACTATTCATCATTTGATCCATGAATATAGCTTCATATGTCTGGAGCCCCTGAAGCGTTCTCCGAAATGATTCAACTTAAGATTTTTATCCAAGTCAATTTGCATCAGTTTCCCTGTCAGCAGTTCCCCAACTGACTGAATGGAAATGGCAAAGACTACGTCAGAAGCATTGCTCACAAAAAAAGCCTCCAGATATAATACATACTACAGTTTAGTCACAGCAGAATGAAGGTGTGTTCATGTCATGTTGGAATTACTGTAATTACGAGATTCTGGTTTGTAAAAAGCGTTCACACAAGCATACATACCATACGGTTTAATGTAGCTAGCACATAGTTGAATGTCCCACTAAAAATAACCTATAACTTTATTAATAAGCCTCTTGCATAATGACTATTATTTGTAGTACTGTTGCTTTGTCCATTGCTAACTCAAATCACACGGTTTCATTTTTGCGCTAATAGTGTTACCATAAAAATACATAATTCTAAGTCAGAAGATGTGAACAGCCCCAAGTAGAACGTCCAGAGCTGTCATCTAGTAATTATGGTTATTATGACATGGTGTGAACACAGCATGTCTCTACTTTACTTTAAAATTTTAGGATGTCAGTGGTAAGTTTCAGCTCTGTATCACGTCTAAATTAAATGGACATCTGGCTCCAAAAGAAGTGGTCCTTTTCCCACATAAGCAATATATATATGAAGAGTTCATTTGCAAAAACCGATAAACGCCACTTTAAAAAAAATGAGCTGATTGTCGTGCATTATTCTCCACATATAGCGCGATCTGAACCCTAAACACGTTTTGTCAAAAAAGCCAGTATTGTCCACTTTCAAGACATCGTGAGTTCACGTTTTACTGCAAAAGCCGACAAGAGCCCTTGTTGTTTTTGAACAGAAGACGATAAGTCCATTTTAGCGAATCAGCGCGATGTATTCAGGTCAGGTGACAAGGCTACTTTCACTTTGAAAAGACGTGCTAGCTGAGAGGAGTTTCATCAAAGCTGACTAAAAGTGATCAAGGATGGATAATTTCGATGAACTTGATGAACCTGTGATATCTTCTTCAGGGTGTAAAGGAAAATAAAAGCTGAAACGTTCTCATGGAATCTTGCAAAAGCAGCACGTTACAATGGTGAGGGGAAAGCTCTGTGTGTTGCGTGTAATCACATCCATACAGTTTATGATCACAACAACAACAACATTTGTCAGGCATCTACACTGTCATCTGAAGAGATTACAAAGATTAAACGAGGAGGATGTGTGGAGTTATCTGCTTTTGCTATAAAACAAACTTTTAATATGTAAAAAAAACCTTTAATTTTGTAAATTACCTGTATTTCTTTAAGTTATTATTACTTAATCAAAACAACCCAACTGCAGTTTGATTGATATTACTTGGAATGCGCAATAAAAAAAACGTGATTTCTGAAAAAAAAAAAAAAAAAAAAATAGAAATGGAGTTATCGGTTTTTGCAAATGAACTCAAACAATTAATCGCGATTAATCACAAACAAAATAAAAGTTTTTGTTTGCATAATATATGTGTGTGTTCTTTGTATATTTATTATGTATATCAAATCAAATCAAAGTTTTTTTAGAGCACTTTTTCAAAACAACAATTGTTTACCAAAGTGCTGTACAAGCATAATCAAGATAAAACAAATTTTACACATTAAAAAAACCCAGACATTAACACTGACCAGATACATATAACAACTCTCATACTGAGTTAAATGCCAGAGTATAAAAATAAGTTTTAAGACTGGATTTAAAAACAGCAAGTGTTTGGTCCTGCCTAACATATAGAGGAAAGTTATTCCAAAGAACTTGCCTCTATATGTTATGTATATATAAATACACATACATACAGTATATATTTTGAAAATATTTACATGTATTTACATGTCTATATTTATATTCATATAATTTATATTATAAATAAATATATTTAATATATAAACATAAAATTTTTCTGAAATATATACTTTTATTTTGGATTAGATTAATCGTGATTAATCGTTTGACAGCACTAATATATGTATGTGTGTGTGTATATATATATATATATATATATATATATATATATATATATATATATATAATAAAAATAAATTAATTTTAATTATTAAAAATATTATTATTATTATTGTTGTTATACACCTTTTAGATTTATAGAGATACAGCCAAATTGATCCGAAAACAGGAATAAAAAGACATTAGAGCCATCTGTGTGTTAATATAGAGCCTGTAGAGGATTGTAGGACAATAAATAAGGAAATTAAGAAGTCTATTAGTGCTTCAAACTGAGCTGGGATACTCACAATGTGCAGCTGCAGGTAGTCTCCGAGGCCCTGGCTGCTCTCCACCTGCACCAGGATGGCATCACTCTGCTGGGTGCTGAAGCCCACGGCCAAACGGTCCGCCCTGGTGCTTGGCCGATCATTGGGGGCCCAGGTGTACGTGATGAGCGCTCCTCCTCTCCCAAAAATATATGTGGTCCCAGCTGCCAAATGAAGGAAGACACATAACATGAGCTAAGGATTCAAAGATGTTTCATGAGACAAAAGAAAATAAGAATGAAAGTGAGATGTGGAGCAGCACAGCAGGAGGGATGCAGCAATGTGAATGTGTGAGGCAAGATAGATGCTAAAGAACCATCTCACATCGCATATTTGCCCTGTGCTCTGCCTCATATGAGATAAAAGCATCTCTGTCTTTAATAAGTTGCCATCTGTTCTGATGTGCCTTGAATGCTCATTTGCAATGAGTTTCCTTAGTGACAAACGTCATATTCAGGACTGCCATTTCAGAAACAAGCATCCAGCATTGGTTTGGAGCTGAAATGCCTTATTGGCCTTGAAAAGCAGGGCCCTTTTCAGTGCGAACTTCACCAACTTCTTGCCCTCTTGTTGCTCTTGTTCTTCGCCGCATACTTGGGCGCTAATATTTCACTGCGATTGGACATGGCATCGAATCACAGCGGCTGTATAGAAATGAGGATCTGAAATGGAGCCAGTGCCGTGCTGCGTCAGCTTGGTAAGAAACCACCGCAGGGCGGGACGGATGCCCGACATGCTTTAAACTGCCAAGCTATCCGTGCTGAAACAGCCCTAGAGAATGAACCTGGACAACTGTGTTGACCGATTTGCCAGGGTAAAACGAGAGGTTGTAATGTGAGCTGCCTCACTGTTGAAGCACAATAGCACAGTAATGGGCAAAGGTGAACAAAGTCCAGCTATACTTAATGAACAATGTAGAAAAAAACATCAAGTAGGTCCCAGAAACAAGACACAAAAAACAATTTAATAGAATGTTTTCCGACGTATTTTTGCAATTACAGCTGATCCTCATGAATTTATTTTAAAGGCAGGGTAGGTGATTTGTTTCCAAAACATTTTTTTGTTATGCTGTTTGAAAGTATTTTCACATTCTGATAGCAATTACTAAGTTAAGTGGTCTAAATATTAGGGTTGTAACGGTATTATCAATATCGTGGTATTGCGATAACAAAGCGTCATATCATCGCTGTCACATGACGATATGAAATAATAGGTCTTAAATAGGTAATAAAAAGTGTAGTTTTTAAAATATATTTAAACTTCTTATTCTAACATAAAAAGTTCTTTAAAGTTGTGTTTTGGGCCATTATGCTTTGGCTCAGTATTTGTCAAACGAACTAAAAACGAAAGCACAATATGGCTTAATCCCTTCAAGTCTGTTTTCGCTGCATGTTTCAAAGCGAGCACTTCGTTCAGGCGATCAGCCCATGATCTGGTATTTTTCGAGCCTCAGAACAGCTCCGTTCACAGTGAATGAATGCAGTGAACTCATTTATTGCATGTGCTGTGAATTTAACGAGTTTATGAATGTAACGGCCACCAGTTAGGCTTTATTTTCGCAGCTCACTAAAGCTAGAGATTTCCTTCAAAATAAAAGCTCTACTGCCGTTTTTGTCAAAATAAAAGCTTACAAGTGCGGTTTAAATCAGTAACATTACTGCAGTCCAAATTCAAAATATCTAATTACCTACTGTAGTGTAAAGCAAAAATAATATACCTATGAAATATTAATTTTCATTTATATTACAGTGCAACTGTTTTACAATATATGGCTATTACTGTCATTGGAATAACAATAATATAATTTTGTTGTTATTATTATTATATTCTAATTTGTTTGGCTTCCTAAAACACCAGTGTGAATGTAATTTAGACTGAGACAGTATACCACAACTAAAAAGAGGGTTGAGTCCCCTTTAAAGTTCAGAAAATGTAAGGTGTTATTATTGTAATATTATGCGCTTTGTACTGTAATGAGACATTAGGTAATCTGATAGCTTTGCACTCAACAATTCACCAACAGCCTCTGACATCATTTCGCAGGTTATTCTCTGGTCTGCCTGTGCGTGGTTATGTGTTTTGGAGGAGGCGTGGCTTTGGAGAGTGATTTGGAGGGAGGGTGGAATCTTATGCTTTCGAAGCTTTTCAGAAATCGCTTAACCTACCTTTAAATGTTTGAGAACAACTTGGAAAAAAATATATAATATAATATTATATCCATAAACATAGGTGTCCTACACTTTTAGAAAAATGGTAGTATCCCAAATACTTTCCATCTTAACAGACTCCTTAACAGTTAATTTTTGTTTGTTTTGTTCATTCCTATTCATCCCAGTGGTAAGGGTTTTAAACTGACAGATGTTGGCAAACTACATACATCAAATGAAATGGATGTTTTTGGATTTAATGGCAACATATTTTGCGAATTGTTGGTGGTTTGTACTGGCTCACAGGGATTGGATGCTGCATTGCGGTGGTCTGCCATAATTTTTCCTTGTGTGCATCTGTTTTTAAGGTGTGTTGCTTTCTTTCAGGACCTCATCCTGCACTGTGCTATACTCTTTCGATGTTATTATTTGTTTTTAATATGCATTTTGTGTTTGAAGTTATTTTGTTATTCTTGCTTTTTCCCCCTAGATGCACTTTTATGTTTGTTTCATCAAAACAGTGCAATATAAAATAAAATATAAAATTGTTATTTTATATTTCATTTTATTTTGCACTTTTTCAACAAACTGAGTAAAATATTAAAAAAATATATTTATATTATAAATATATAATGAATATAAATATAAATACATTTTGGTAACTTTACAGTAAAATCTCATCTGTTATCATTAGTAAATTCATTAACTAACAATAAGCATTTTTAAAGCATTTGTTAATATTTGTTAATACAGTTGATTTGTTAACATGTTAGTTAATAAAAATACATTTGTGTTAACAGACAGGACTTTTGATTTTAATAATGTATTTAAATTAACACTAAGATTAATAAATGCTCTAGAAGTATTGCTCAGTGTTTAATCATTTTAAAGGGATAGTTCATCCAAAAATGAAAATTAGTCTAAGATTTACTCACCCCCAGGGCATCCTATTCCTAGGCATGTCTGACATTCCTCTTTCAGACGAACACATTCGGAGTTATATTTGACATTGTCCTGTCTGTTCCAATCTGTATAATTGCAGTGAATGGTGCCCCTGTTCCTGAATCCGAAAAAAAAGTATCCATCCATCATAAAACTACTCCACACAGCTCCGGGATGTTAATAAAGACCTTCTGAAGCGAAACAATGCATTAGTTTAAGAAAAATATAGATTCTTAAAACTTTATAAAGTGTAATGTCCAGCTTCCGGTCGCTCAAGCAGGCACGTTCACGACAAGGCGGTCAAGCGTATGACGTAGGTGTAACGAAAGGCGCAACGTAAGATCCGGGGAGAGAGTGGCGAACGCGGATGCACAGAGGAGAAAGCAAAACAAAACACCTGTCACGAACTTATTTAAACATCCCGGGTATTGACACGAACACACCATTTTAATCAAAACAGATACAATTTACTTGTTCACATGGTTTCCCTGTGATGTACACAAAACTTGGTTCTCGCGAGATTACATGCTTCTCCCCGGAGCTTACTCTCGTGAGACTACAGTGTTCTTTCCAGATCTTACATTGTGCCTTTTGTTACGCCTATGTCATACGCTTGACCGCCTTGCCGTGAACGCGCCTGCTTGAGCGACCGGAAGCTGGACATTACAGTTTATAAAGTTTTAAGAATTGTCATTTTTCTTAAACTAACGCATCGTTTCAGTTCAGAAGGCCTTTATTAACACTTCGGAGCTGTGTGGAGTAGTTTTATGATGGATGGATACTTTTTGTTTGGATTCAGAAACAGGGGCACCATTCACTGCAATTATACAGATTGGAACAGACAGGACAATGTCGAATATAACTCTGAATGTGTTCATCCGAAAAAGGAATGTCAGACATGCCTAGAATGCCTTGAGGGTGAGTAAATCTTTGGCTAATTTTAATTTTTGTGTGAACTATCCCTTTAACTGCATTACTAATATTGACCATTGAAACCTTATTGTAAATTGTCACCAAAACTTTAATCAAATTTCCAAAACAACAAGCAAGAATTTTTTTTTTAAGCAGGAAATTGGAAAAAACTGCTTGTGCTATCTTTCTCGTTTGTGCTACACATTTTGTTATCTAATGAAATAACTTCCACACAGTCTGTTCTGGAGTTGCAAAGCACCTCTAACGTCATTTAAAAGCTCTTCAAACATCTGTCAGGTGCTTTCCGTTTGTCACGCTCGACACTCGGCATCTGCTGTAAGGCCAGATATTTGTTCATCATTGGTACATTGAGACGAAGGTTTTCTTGAACACCCTCCCAACTGAATAATGGTTTGCTAAATGACTGACCTCCCACTTTTCCCTCAAATCTCACCTAAATACCTGGATGCCAAAGTGGAGCCACCTGTCATTCCTGGCGCTTGTGGTCGTCTAAATGAGCAAACAGAGGAGGTGTGGGGAATGTAATTAAGTGTTCTGGCGAGTGGTCCCCTAGGCGGGATGTGGGTTACAGAGTGCTGAACACCTGCTCATGAAAGCTACTAACTAACTTGTTGAGTTTGGGCCGCCTCGCATCACAACAACTGTTTGAGCTGCTGAAATATGAGGAACGGTTATAATGAAATGCTAAAACACATGGGATCAATCAGGCCTATTCATTTAATTGGAGCTAAAGTGTCTGTTGTCAGCAGGGTCCAGAATTACCACTTGCCAAGCGCCGAATGAAAGTACAATTCTGTATTGGCTATTAAGTCAATTAAAAAGGTTGCCAGTAATTTAATTCAGAACTGCAACATAATATAAAGTTTAAATCAAATTATAATAATGATAGTCTGACCCTCACTGATGTAAGCAGCATGTAATTCAAATGAAAGACAAAAAAATCGCCTACCTACTTGCTTTTACGTCAACGGAAAATTTAGAGTTCATCTACAATGCCTGATTTTTATTTTTTTTTTCAATGACACACGTGGAATATTTCTCACATTAATCCAGCTAGACAAAAATATCAGGAACAAAGCCACAATGTGTCTTGACATTTGTGACAGGCGCAGTTTCATTGAGAGACAGATACTGACTCATCTCATACTATTCTATGAAAAACAGCTCAATAAGTCCAGCGTCAAAGAGATTTAAATATATATATATATTTTTAATAAGAAATGATAGTTTCATGGCTGTTAAGGAATATTTATGGTTGGGAAGTTTCTCAATTTGCTCACCATTGGAAGTTGGGTTGTATAGTGAACCTACTTTGCTACATAAACCATATATAGCGTCTAGACAACAAGGACGTATTTTATGGGACGTTTAGACGCTTCACAGCAGAGGTGAAACTTAAACACTGCTATCATGACGCAATCAAAAAGTGTATAAAGTCCCCAAAACAGAATTGATTTCCTCACTCAGAAGGAATAAGAATTTATTGGTTTGGTTATTTTCTAAATGTTGGAATCTGATTCCACTCTATATGATTTTAGAGTTGTGCTAAACAAATCAATATCACTTCACGCAGGTCTCTGATAATGTTGTCTGCCTTAGATTGGTTATGACCTATACTCATTTATCTGCCCTTGAAAATTATGACATAAAACCATTCATAGCCTTTTCTACAGATGAAAGAAAGGATCCTTGTTTTTGCAAATAAACATTTACCCAAGAAAAGAGGATGCTGATATGGTACATTTAAGCCGTTACTGGGCACTCAAAATATTTCTATTACTCCACAATGGCTCTTTGTCAGGCTTTAGTGTAGTGGAACAAGCGAGGGCCAGTGCATTAAGTTCCTGATAGGTTAAGCATTTGTAAACAGTGTTTAATTCAATAAACACACCGAATGAACTGTCCACACACACCGTCTTTGGGGGGAAAAAAAGTCTTGGAGGCAAAAATTCAATTTTCCTGCTTCAGTTACTCCCTGTAATTCAACTAAAAAGACTTGTGTGTATTGAGCAGGATAAAACCATTTCCTGAGCCGTGTGCCATTTAAAACTACCAATCGCAAAACAACTTTTATAATCCTGACTGTATGAAATAGGAATTTTGGGCAGGGTATATTAAAGTGCTTGTCCCTTTGTTAGGCTGTTGCTGTCACAGACACAAATCATGGTTTGCTTGCTATCGTGTTAAAAGTGGTATTAGGGAGAATTTGATTGGATAAAAATGTAAGACTATATTTTTACATATAAATTCAAAAACATAATATAAAATAAGTTTAAAAAAATCAGCACACACACAAAGGCTTCTGAATAAATTTAGAATAATTTAGCTTAGAATAGAATAACAATTTTTTTTCTCTCAAATCTTAGGACTTTTTTTGCCTAGAGGTTCTGACTAAATGTTAATTACTCTATTTAAAAATGCAATAAACAAAAAGCAGGAAATATGTGAGTGAAAATACACAAATATGTACAGAAATACATTTAAAAAAAAAAATTAAGATAGTGTGCCTGACCTACTTAAAGAAAAAAACAGAGTGATGACTAACCTGAAGAAAAAGACTAAACATTACTGATATGTATAAAATGACTTAGTTCTTAGTTTTATTAATTTAAACACACGCACCCCCCCCCCCCCACACTTTTTCCTCTTTAGTCCATTGTATATATATTTAATAGACTAAACTTTCAAATGGCGTTTAATCTATCCCTGATGAGATTCTAAACTGCGTGATCCATCTTTTCTTTTGCTTCTAAGATTAATAAACATTCCACAGAGTTTTCTTATGGTAATATCACAACTCGAAACCCCGTGGGATAAAAAGCAAACACATAATAACAAAAATAAATGAAAAAAAAAACATTTTTGACTACATCACCTCCCCAATGAACAGTTGAGCAAAGTGATTTATTCTCGCTCTTTTCATGCAGCTCCGAAACGGGTTTTACATGTTTCTTCTTTTCAACAAGGCAAACAACAATCTCCAATAAAGCGTTGGGATTGGATTTCACTGAGAGCCCCTGTGAGATGCTGTGATTAGATAAGCTCTGTGTATGGAGGCTAAAGGGAAGTGAGTTAGGAGCAGTGCAGTTATTTGCTGTGTGTTCCCAGATGCCCACAGACGGAGGGATATTGGAATCATGTCCACTGGATCATGTGTGTACAGGCTCAGTCCTTCTGGACCTGAGATTCCTCACAGTTCTGGGAATCAAAGTCAGCATTCTATACCAACACATGAAAGTGGCCAAAAAATGAGGAAAACTATATAACGCTCCAGAGATATTTGTGCAAGATTTCACGTTTCTTGAAGTAATTATTCCAAGTTATTAAGTGATGCTGCAGTAATGTGTTAATGAGCATTACTGCAGCAAGGATATAGCACAGAATAATAATGAAAGAATAATAATAATGAAAGAACTAGCTAGAGGTAGACTACTATGTACTTCAAATTAACAATTTTATCCAACCAGAGGTTTGTGTATCCATAAAGTCAAGATATTCAATTTTTCAAGGTCTGCTTCTTTGGTTAAACATTGATGTTAAACATTATTTTTTAAAATAGATAGATAGATAGATAGATAGACAGACAGACAGACAGACAGACAATCTTCCTACTCATTCAAACTCTGACAAATAAAGTTACTTTTGTATTTTCCCCCCAATTTATGAATGCTTGCTTTAATGCTTGATATTGCTGTTAAATTTCCAAATATACATGGCTTCATGACATTTTAATTTGAATTGTTGTTGTTTACTTTATATTAACATTTCACTTTAAAAATGAATGTTTTTCACAGCATATTAGTTTTTGTTGTGGTATCCAAGGCTTCTAAATATAGAATGAAAAGTAATTAAGGGGGGAAAAAGAAAATAATAAAAGATAAATGAATCTTTCCTCTCTGGATGTGGACTGTATGCCAAAAACAAACCAGCTGCCGCTTTTGAGACGACTAGAACATTTTTGTTAGATCCATCCAAAGTATTTTTTTCTATGGATTCAGTTCAACAGCTTTGCACTGTTTTTCTTTCGTTGGGTGTTTAACTGCAATAGTATTGCCAGAATGATCCATCCAGCTCAGCAGTACGAAAACTCCTAAATATTTTTGTAGAAACCTTGATACATTTTCTTCAGGATTTTTTGAGGACTAGAAAGTTCAAAAGAAAAGCATTTATTTCAAATAATATGAACATAAATGTCTTGGGTAACACTTCAGTATAGGGACCAATTCTCACTATTAACTAGTTGCTTATTAGCATTCCTAATAATAATATAATGGTTTGTCAATAGCGAGAATTGGACCTTAACAAGTGTGACCATGTCTTGACTGTCACTTCTGATCAATTTAATGCATCCTTGCTCAATAAAAGTATATATATATATATTTTTTTATCTTAATGGTAGGTTTGAATGGTAGTATATCGCAGTTTTCATAAAAATATTAAGCGGCACAATTGTGATAACATTGATAATAATAAGAAATGTTTCTTGATTACCAAATCATCATATTAGATGATTTCTGAAGGATGATGTGACACTGAAAACCTGTGTAATGATGCTGAAAATTCAGCATTTGCCAGCTCAAAAGTAAATTACATCTTAAAATATATACAAAAATATTCAAATCTGAATTATTCCAAACATTTGGCTGCAGGTTTTGGCCAAAGACTTTGAAGTATTGAAAACGGACCTTGTTTTTTCTCGTCATTTACTTGAACCAACTTATTTAAATATACATCAGAAACGAATCTTTGTGACACATTTAATTTTAACTTCAATATTTTAATCATGCATAGCATAATTAGCCCAGACTCTATGAAACACGTACTCATCTTTAGCGTTTGGAGAGTGATTAACCTTTTGGATAAGTTTGCCTGCCAGTCAGGGCGCTGCGCTCATCAAGGTAAATGTGAACACCCATCATTTGCGGTTCATTAAGTCCACGCGTTCAGCCAAACCCAGACGCTTCTGACAACTAAAATAACTTGCAGCACTCCTACAGAAACAAAGTTTAGGTCTCTCTTGTTTCAGTGGTGCAGAAAAACAGAACCATATAACATTAGTTTACATTAGATTTAACTTCCTGTTGGCATGAACAAATATTGTGGTAGTAATACTACAGTACGCTATAAAAAACTGAGCAGACATGTTATTTCCAGCAGTTACAATGCAAAATCTGCAAAGGAACCGATGCAGTCTACTTAGCATTCTTTGCAGACACTCACATGTTTTGCAACACAATATTTACTTCTCTCCCACAAAACCATTCCATGGGTGCCAGGGTGTATTAACCTCCTACATTACGCAGGATAAACCACACCGGATTTACACTTATTTTCCCACAGTGTGGAAGTAGACTTTGAGACTTGATAAGCAAGCTCTGCGGGCTAAGAACATCCTGCACATTTCAAACAGGAGCAGCAAATATAACACTCTGCAGCAAAATTAAAATAAGACTAGGGATGCAAAAACAACCAAATAGGATCTAAATACTAAATAAGTCCTGTTAGCATTATTGTGGGGTCTGTTAATAGCGACAATGCTATGTACAGTATAAAAAAGCAATCTGAAAAGCCGGGCATGCAAGATTTAATTGAAACCACAGGACCTGGAATACATTTTTTATGGGTTGCTTTCCAAAGCTGCAAATGAAATTCATTTTATGGTGTGGACCAATAATAACACTCTGGGCTCTCAGCCATAACCACAAATAAGCTACACGACATTTGAAAGAATAAATCTGAAAAAAATATTAACTTTTTTTTCTGTAGGCATTTTGTGATGTCTAATCACAAAGGAAGCAAACAAATTAGCAGAACTTACTTTTACCTGAACATTAACATTAGTGTTTTATCGAAGAACTTCTCTAGATTACCATATTACCTTGGTTAATCAAATCTAAATGGGTTTTTAAGTTGACAGTGTGGATGGAAATCAAATGAAGACTTGTACCCTGCAGTCAGGCTAACTGCATAGCGCTGAAATATTAGCAATTTCCTGTAATTGCGGAAACCTGGCAGTGAATTACTCAGTGTGAGTCGCTTCGGCGAGGGACTGGACTTCCCTCTGAGAGGTGTTTATAAAGTTGCAGTCGTCTAATTTGATATTTCAAACTGTCGAACAATTCTGAGTTAAAGATGGTTTACAATTTATACTAATGTGAAATCTCAGGTGGCTTTCCATCAGATAAAGGTGCAGTATGTCATTTTTTGGAAGCTACAAAGCTTCAATTTTGGGTTTTAATCAAATAAAACTGTTGATTCCCTCAAGCAATGTTAACACTGCATCTCTGTGGCACTATTCTGACCAGCAACAGTAACTCTACCAATGGCGTGAGTTGGGGGCGTGGCTATCTGTTTTTTTTTTAATGTATATCTATTTGGGCCAAATCTGTTTCAAAGTCATTATTTCATTTGATTACGCTAGTGGTACCAAAATTACATCCTTTACACAGATTGGCAAACATCAGTAAGAAAATACAAGCCCTACCTTGTTTCCGGAGGTGTTTTCTTTATAAGGTGATATCAAATTTATAGTATTCATTCACTATTTTTGTAATGGAGGCAATGCGACACCTTTAAGCTTCACCTTAGACAATACGGTTTTTGAAAAAAAAAAAAACTTGTCTGGCTCATTGATGCTTTGAGAAAAGAAATGCGATGAAGATATTTAGTGACAAAAAATAAAAAAGTTTTGGTATGGAATCAAGGAAATGCTTGCTAAAAAGTGAAACGAGGGGTCAGATTAAGCTTTATAACTCGCATATCTACCAGGAATGAGAAAATGCTACTGTAAACAGTTGAGTCTCTTGAGGTTTCTGATATACTGCTTTGCTGCAGAACTGTAAGCCATATAACTTATTAAACCTCAAGATCCAGGGTGTCCTATTTTTGTTGGCAGCTTCAATAAACAAATCAGTGCATTCCCACTAGGGCTCTGTACGTGCACCAGAACCCCCCACCCTCAATTCACAACACAGTCACAAACCCGTCAGAACTCCATGTGCAATGAAAGGACAGAGTACATGCCGTATTTTATTAAAAAGACCAGGAAGGGGAGCTGAATAATTGATGTGAAGATTATAAACACCTTTCTTTTTAAAATAAAAAAATAAACATATCATGTATGTTTAAAAAAAGGTGAAAATGAGCTCTAACACCTTAGATTACATGTATAACAGATTTAAATCACTCAGGAGATATCAACCTGCCAAAGAAGTTTGACTGATAATCACTAGGGATTTGCAAATATACATATTTTGATAATATTTTTAGTCATGTGGTTGTCTGAATTACTATTTGACTAGTCGGTCTGTATAAGTCTGTTTAATTAGGCTACTTTGCCATTGTATTCTCTATTCAGATGCATTTCTTTATGGGACAGTTCACCCTAAAATAAAAGGAATCATTTATTTACCCTTCAAATATGACTGTGAGGAACATAAAAGATGATAATTCTGTTCGATGAGTCAATGTTTTTTTTTTTTTTTTTTTTTTGGTAAATAAAACTGTTTGGGCAATATTCTTCAAAATATCTTCTTTTGTGTTCCACATAAAAAGAAAGCATATATGACTGAATTTTCATTATAGGGTGAACAACTGTACTGTATCTTTTTAAGGGACATTCACATAGGATGCATTCTTACAGTTGTTGGTGTGCAACCACATGGAACAGAATACAGTATTCTTTATTGTTAAAGCTAAAGTTTTAAATTTGACATTTCATCTTTAAAATGCACTTATTGCATGAAGCAGCAATATGAGAGGCAACACAATGGCAAGGAAAGACAGATAATTGTAATTGTCTGTATCAATGTGTAGACTAACATTTAAAAATTACCTATATATATATATATATATATATATATATTTTTTTTTTTTTATTGTACAAAACTATCATAAATAGTGTTTTGACATCTGTAGCAATGTTAATGTTGCAGTGGTGCTACACAGGGAATGAATTTAGAGATGCACATTCACATTATGGGTAACATTTTATGATAAGGTCCCATTAGTTCAAATTATTTAATGTATTACCTAACATTAACAATGAGCAATACATTTGTAACAGTATTTATTAATCTAATAACAGTATATATTAATCAGGTGCATTAAATAATATAGACAGATACAATATTTGATTTTAATAATGCTAAAATTAACATTAAGCAAGACTAATAAATGTTTTAGAAGTATTTTTCATTGTTAGTTAATGTAACTAATGTTAACAAATGGAACCTTAGTTTCAGCATGTTAAACTCTCTATGAGAAACTGTTTCTCTAAATGCATCCCCTTCAATGCACGACTGCACAAAATATTATAGCTAAAGCCAACATTAGAAAATAAAAATCTACATAAACTAGTCAAGCGCACTAATCCAGTAGTTGAGGGCGACTAGTACTACTACTGCAATTGATGTTTTGTGATCTTCATGAATATTTTGTTAGAGGCATTCTACATGTAGATTTTCTTCATAATCCTAATAGAGTCTGAAAAGAAGAGGTGTGGGGGAAGAGCATATGTCCTATGAAAGCATAACATTAACACTCGATTCCCTTAAAAATCTAATTTAGCCATCAGTTAGCGATGCTTTCCAGCTTAAATGGGTTGTGAATCCAAAGTGATTTCTGCAATAAAACACACTAACAATATACACCATCACACAGCTGATGCACTTCCCACTGTCGTTTTCAGGAAACCGAGAAACACACACAAATGTAACATCAGAAATCTCTGTAATGTGGCTCTAAGCATGTAGGGTACAATAGCACACGTGAAATGTCTATAATGAAATAAATGACATTCTGCACATATTCCTATTAAGAATATTCTGTGTCTTACCTATTAGCTTACCTTTATCTCTAAGAAAAGAGGTATAAGAGGGAATATACTCTTGAATGTAAACTAATTTATAAAAATGAAAGACTCGGTATTCTCATTAACACGAAACAAAGCACTTCTAATGATATTTGGTAATATCTGAAAAGAAAAGAAAGAACTGACAACCTTTCATGGAGGTAAAAGCTTATTTGGATTAATGAAAGTTTCTTTAAAGAAGCGCTATATTAGAGATGAGACAGTTGCAGGCATAGAAACCCAATTCAGAGAACATTTAAAGAGCTCTACAGATGTCAGCTCAATAATGCTCCGGTCTCTCCAAAAGACTCACTGGCAGACAACCCTGAGATGTCCTGTAATCAGCCCTGACACCCATTTAAAGGCCAGAGGAAGAGAGAGTTGGTGAATAGAGGAAAGATATAAGGTCTTAGTAAATCATAAGAGCTTAGTAAATCATAATGTAATGTAAAATAATTGGACGGAATTATTTAGGAATAAGTACAGCATAGAATTGATATCACATTTAATCTGTCTTGTTGCTATTTGATTAAACAGGTCTTTGTCATGTAAGTGAATAAAGCAGCGCTGGCATACGCTGTTGTTAAACCCTGTTAGTGCTCCGGGAGCTCATATTTATTTGCCATCGGTTTCATGCTGTACATAATTATTTATGGTATCAAAGCAGAGACTCTGCCTCCAGCTAAAGCTAAGATATTAAAACTTACATAGTTCACACACTTAGAGAGCATGGATAATGATGACTTGTGAATGTTAATATCCAATTATTTTTGCAGGCCCAAAAATAAATAAATAAACAAAACAATTTATTTTTATATCCACTTTCTGGATAATTAAATTTATTATATATGTTACTTGTTACTATATCATCTGCCTTAAGGTTTAGCTCACATCTTTTATGTTTATGTTTTTTTAAAAAAAATTTTAATTAAAATTTTACAAGTAGTTGTTCGATTTTATTATTATATATAAAATATTTTATATCTTAATTTAATTATATACACACTCTGTTAGAAAGAAAGAAATATTTTTAAATGTCTTTTTGTAAAGCTTGAGATCTTGTATACTGAAATTACTATTATAAATCCTTTATATAAATGTGTAAATATAATTACAGTTATCATTATCAGAGTGCATGACCAAAGCAGAATTACAATGCTTTAAAGTGAGTACAACAAATGGTGCATAAAAAGTATATATAATACAGAAATAAGAATATGTAAAGAAAACATGTAATTCTCTTACCTTTAATTTGAGACAGTAGCAGAAATCACAGCAGGACACCACATGAAAGAAAGAAAAGGAGAGAGAGAGAGAGAGAGAGAGAGAAAGAGAGAGAGAGAAAATATATTTAGCTCAGAGTGAAAATACTGAATACAATCTCAATGTTAAGCTGTATACAAAGTAAATAAGTCATACATATATACATTCAATCCTTTTTTTAAAAGTTCAAAACTATTTTCACAGGCAACTGATTTATCACTGTTAAAAATGGTCAAATTAAACATCAGTTAACGGTAAACATCATAAACACCAATGTTTACCCTTTTTCAAATCTGTCACCTTACAAAGGTTACTAAATTAAACATGAAATCAAATGAAGGTGGTTGCATGAGTCTGTATTAAAAAGAAAAAAATGTAAACACCTTACAGCACAGTAACAGTCTCATGAGTAGTATTTTATTGCACTCTTTTTTTCCAAGACAGGAATGAGATCAAATGGGATGATTTAATTACTGCACAGAATTATTAAACATGTTATTATAAATGGTAAGATCTTCTGTGTTCACCCAACCCTTGAAGCAACTAGGAAAAAGGAAAAAAGTGTGTTCAGAAGTGTCTGTGTGCGTCTATATGGAAAAGTGCAAATTAGAGGTCTTTTTCCACAAGTCTGTCTAAATATGCATTTCAACAAAGGCTTCTTGGGCTGTTGAAAGTGTTATTTGTTAAGTGTTATCAGCTGATGTAGCGTTTTTGTGCCGTGCTGTGTTTCCTAAATGGGTCATCCAAAACAGAAGAGGGGAGGAGCATGGCGTCCTCTTCTCCCCCGCCCACTCCATTCTCTCTCTCTCTCTCTCTCTCTCTCTTCTGATATACAAAGCTAATTAGGCATCCCAGCTCAACTTCTCCTCAGAGTCTTCTGTGTACTGCCTTGCTCATCTCTATCCAGCGCAGTCATGAATAATTACTCTTTTTCTGGGATCTCCAGCCCTGCTTGACAGCAGGGGCGGAGACGCAGCCAATGAGCTTACTGAGTTTCTTAAAAAAAATCCCCTCCCTCTCTCTGCAGTGAAGCTGTGAGTTTTCATCATGTCATTTTAACACACACACACACACACACAATGTCCATCTAACAGGTCTTTTGTTCACTTCCTGCGTCAACCTAAAAACGTACGTCTCGCTTTGAACGCCACTTTTAGAGAGCTGCTTAGACTGTGATGCTGTCCCTGCTGTCAAAAGAAGCCTGAGATGCCGAACATCTTAAATAAAGTAGCGAGGCTTCAGCCAGAACAGGTTGTTCATAGCTGTTTGCAGGTCGGCCCCCGCTGTTGTTCAGAAAACAGAGTTGTCAGCACAACGTTGCCTTTTTTGTTCTCATGGGACACATTGCTGTCCAGTGCTGTTCGCCATCAACATATTTACCTGATTTCCACAGCAAAAGCCATCTGAGGCACATTCTAATTTGATTTTGAATCAGACACAGGGATGAAACCAAATCTGAAAGTTCTTTAAATTCATTTTTATATAAATATATTTAAATAGCATTACATTTTTGTGGTGGTCAGTGTTGGGGAGTAACTAGTTACATGTAACAGAATTATGCAGTTTAATCTAATCTGTTGCAGTTATTGAGTAAAAAGGTAACACTTTCTTTTAAGGTGTCCTTGTTATACGTTACATGTACTTACTGTAATATTAAAATACATTATGCATAATTACATGAAAGTAACCCTAAACCAAACCCTAATCCTAACCCTAACCATTTAGTAAGTACATGTAGTTAATTAATATTACTCAGTACTTAAATGTATAATTAAACTGTAACAGGGACACATTAAAATAAAGTGTAACCAGAAAAAAAAATGTGTAATTAAATTATAGTTACTTCTGAAAAGGATTTGAAAGGGGGTTACATCTGAATATTTTCACACACATACGCAGATTTGATTGATTTATTTCCCAAATTGCATTGACTGCTCTAAAATATGAGACACCTATATTTTCCCAAACCCTTCCCACCACTGACAATAATGCAGATTGCTTTTACATGAAGATATGAGGACTAGAAAATGCACATAGTAACTGAACACATTACTTAAAAAAAAAAAAAAAACTTCAGGCATATTTATGTTCCAGGGACTGCAAACGTTTTGCTTTTTGTTAAATGAAGCCCAAACTATTTACTGTAACATTTATATTTATTAGTTTTCAAGTGCCCTTCAGGTATAGAATACATTGCATTATTTTTTTCCTAGACCCTGATTTCAGTTCCATTTTAATCATCTTAAAATATGAAAATTCAAGACAGAAACATGTTTACATATTTAGAACTATTATCTTCTAAACAAAAAGTAAAATAAACAATCTACTTCCATATTTATTGTTTGCAAAGATATCTGTCAATTTTTACATCACGACTGTCCCACAGTTCTGGCCTCATTAACATTTTCCCCTAAATATATGTTAAATATAACTTGTAAATGAATACTTGGTAACACTTCACAACAAGGTTCCATTTGTTAATATTAGATACAGTAGCTAAACAGACAATGACAAAATACTTGTAAAGCTTTTATAAATCTTAGTTAATGTATTAAGATTTACTTATACATTATTAAAATCAAAAGTTGCATTTTTATTAACAAACATACACAGTGTAACAAATGTATTGCTGATGGTTTAAATGAATTAATTAATGAATTAAATGTTAACTAACGGGACCTTATTGTAAAGTGCTACCAAATATTCTTATTGTGCATTATTTCGAATCAAGCTGTACAGTAATTTTATGAAATCATGCAAAAATTGTAAAATTATGTGTTTGTTATACATAAATGCTATGGAATTAGCCTTTTCAAGACAAAGGAGTTAGTCATTGTATTGCATAAATGCTCAAAATGTCATTTCCATCACCACAGACTGCTAAAAAACACAATACATCATTTGAGATGTGGTGGAAATGACACTCTGGTTTTGATGACTTTCAGAATAAATGACAGAATGTGTGTGTGAAGTGTTAAATGTGTGTTTCGAGAGAGTTGTGTGTCACATTAACTGTAAATGCAACTTCTCCATCAATAACATCATCCATCCTCATTAACATTTACATTAGACTGAACTAAATCTGAATCACTGCACACTTTTTTTTTTTTAAATGATATAATGGTTTCTGTTCATGAATTTCTGCTGAATTTCTATCACATCCCTCATATTATTGCAAAACATTACATGTTTTTAAGCCCCCTCTTATTGCACACAGATGTGTTTTAATAGCTGCACAGTGTGGGTGTCACAGGATGTGCCCTTCTCGGCCGCCCTAATGCTTTCTGACTCAACCAGTTGGCTCCAGATCCTTTGACCTCACCCCAGGCCCTTCCGCTGGCTTTGAAATTAGTTTCAAAATTAGTATGCTATTTTTTCCACCTGTGCTATTTTCTCCTCCTGTTGTGTTTTTGTCAGGTTTTATTGTGTCCTCTGGGAACAATTACTTCAGCTGTAAAAGGCTCGTCCCCTGGGGCTGTTTTTTTCGAGCCTCTGTTGGTCAGAGGACACGCTAAACTGCTGGAATGTCCACCAACGTGAGACGAATGTGCAGCCAAGGGTTTATCGCGGCTTAAAAGAACAGAACGGCACTACTGAGTTATGCAGCCATGCTTAGCGCGATCCATCGGTTCTTGGCGGATGTCTCTCTGAGGCTGCGATTCGATGGAAAAAGAGGGCTAGTAAAACTCTGCTGCAAAGGGAGAAATACTACAGTAAATGCTTGCGATAAAGAGCTCTTCTGCGCCGCCTGTCCTCCCCTGGATGGGAGAACCAATTTAGAGCCCGAGCCATTTTTCACCATGCCCAGATGAAACAATCTTGCTTTTTTACCCATGACTGGAGTGTGCTTCAAAATGGCTAAAGATGAAAATGGCAGGCTTCACATGGGCACTCTGCCCTACTTCCTATCAGTGGCCCCTGTGAAATACGCTTCTAGACACGGAAAGCCTTATTCCTGCTCCATTCCTCCAGGTTTCCGCACGGCCAAGAGCAGCAGTCTGCCGTTAGCATGACAAAATGCATTAGCACACCATGAAGAGTGCATTACTCCAAACAGCTTAGGCTTTGTTCATTCTGCCATAGTAATGACTTAAGACATATGAGAGTAGTTAGTCATTGTGGAAGAGACTCCGCTCATGCCCATCAACATCTTGCCGCTTTGCTAAACCCATAAGCCGTGTCCGAAACTGCTCAGTTGCTCCCTCATTCTCCATTCAAAATACAGAGAATGCCGCGGGTGCATGACAATGAGTGAATTCAGACAGCCGTAGACACTACTGCACTTTGTGTATGACATTACAGTCACTTTGTCTAAAATCAGTCTAAAATCCAATTAAAAACATCATATTTTAGTAATTTATTCTTGTGATGAAAAGCTGAATTTTCAGCAGCCATTACTCCAGTCTTCAGGGATCCTTTAGAAATTATTCTAACATTGTAATATATATATATATATATATATATATATATATATATATATATATATATATATATATATATTACAATTAAATTTTTTTTTTTTTTTATTAGGCTATTTTTTATTTACTAAATAAATAAACTGAATAAACCTAATGTTAAGGACACAAACAAAACCTTTTGGAATTGTGGATTTGTTTTTATTGTTGGATAAAGTGCATAAATACTTGGATTGCTTGTTATACTACAGCAAAAGACTCAAAATATACTATGTAGGAGGAAAAGGGTAAGAAAAGGGTAAACCTACAAAGATGTATTGACAACACTGTAAAAAAATTAAAAGGAAGTGTGATGCAAGAGATTTCTGTTAAATATATATATATATATATATATATATATATATATATATATATATATATATATATATATATATATCTTAATAAAGAAAGCAAGAATTAAGTGAAAAGCACTAAAGGCAACAATGTATCAAATTGTAACTATTCTCAGTATTTTAGCCAACTTGATTTGTTTGCTTGCTAAATGCTAAATGTCCTTCAGGTAACATCTTGTGACAACTAGAGATAAATATATTTTTAGTTAGCAAAAACATTCATTTGTTTAACTTTATCTGGCAGTTTTAAAGGCTTATTTACTTCTAAAGAAGAGGACATCTAACAAAGTAAAGGTGTTTTTTTTTTTTTAAATACACAAACCTCAATAACGGCAAAAATTAATTAATGAATAAAAAATAAATAAGTAAATAATAATAAAAAAAATATTTAAGCAAAAGATTATAGATAATTTATGGAAATTCACTTAGTCTAACGTGTTTCAATGTAGATTCAAAGTGATTCACATTTCCTTTGAACTGTAACTCAAAAAAAAAAACACCGATCCCTGCCACGGTTTCATGCGTCTTTTCTTTTTCCTTTCATGCATTAAAAGAAATTGCACTGCATCTTCCTCTTTCTGCCTTTCTTCTTTCCTTCCTGTACCACAGTGTGCCAGGATTTGCATCGTCTTTGTATTAACAGGCAGTCCTGTCTTGAAATTAATTGGTGACATAAATGTCACTGAATGCCACCAGCATAAAAATCAGCCCAGTGTTTATGAATCCCGGCACAGCATGGCACACATATGCTACGGTACTGGGGCAAATTTGATGTGAAGCACATCTCCTCCTTTAAAGGACACGCAATACCACATCATGTGTGACAGGAAGCCGAGGACACAAAAACAAAATTTACTCAAAGATGAAATACATTCAGCTGCAGGAAAAAGTATGTGAACGTTTTACCTATAATTGCCTGGATTTCAGCATATAATGTGATCTCACATACAATGATACAAGTCTTTACTGAACATATTGTGTCTATATTCACTGTGCAGGGTGAGAAAAAGTATGTGAACCCTTGAATTTAATAACAGTTTGACCCAGCTTTGGCTGCAGTAACCTCCAACAGATATGTCCTGTAATTGTGGATTAGACCTGCACAACGGTCAGGAGGGATTTTGCACCTTTTGGTTCTGCAATATTCTTGTGATGTCTGGTGCGAATCGCCCTCTTGAGGTCATGCCAAAGCATCTCATTCGGGTTGAGGTCAGCACTTTGACGTGGCCGCTCCAGAAGGCGTATTTTTCTTTTGTTGAAGCCGATTTACTCCTGTGCTTTGGGTCACTGTCCTGTTGCATCACTCAGTCTCAGTTGAGCTTCAGATGGCAGGCAGATGACCTTAAATTCTCCTACAAAATGTCTCGATTATCTCTCCAACATACTTTGCAGCTTGCATGAGGTTGTGATGTTGGTACTGTATGCTTTCGTTCTCCAAATATTGTTTTCCTTTAGTGTCATCTGTCCACAGAACATTTTGCCAGTGGCGCTGAGGAATATCCAGGTGTTCTATTGCAAGCTAGTCACGGCATCTTGCACAAACAGATGTTTTCCTATCTATTTGATATAGTCATTATGTGTTTCTTTGCATTGTGCCCGCATCAGTCCTGTGCTGCACTGCCATCTCAACCAAGTGCAACAGTTGGTTCTGGAATTAAATTATTTTAAATAATTGTGTAAAAATAGCAGATTTTTTTTTTTTTTGGTGAAAACTACATTACCCATGATGCTTTACAAAAATTCCACCAATCAGAGAGTTGCAGAAAGCAAGACACACCAAAATAACTCTTTAGCTCCGCCCACTCCCATAGTTAAAGATTTGTGTATATGTGTATGTGTATGTATGCATTTACACACACACACACACACATACACACACACACACACATATATATATATATATATATATATATATATATATATATATATATATACATACATACAGTATCTCACAAAAGTGAGTACACCCCTCACATTTCAGCAACTATTTTATTATAACTTCTCAAGGGACAATACTATAAAAATGAAACTTAGATATATTTTAGAGTAGTCAATGTGCAACATGTATAGCAGTGTAGATTTACTGTGCTCTGAAAATGACTCAACACACAGCCATTATTGTCAAAATAGCTGGTAACAAAAATAAGTACACCCTAAGTGAACATTTCAAAACTGTGTAAAAAGTGTCAATATTTTGTGTGAGCACTACTGTTATCTAGCATTGCCTTAATCCTCCTGGGCTTGGAATTGACCAGAGCTGCACAGGTTGTTGCTGGGATCCTCTTCCACTCCTCCGTAATGACAACACAGAGCCGCTGGATGTTAAAAACACGACGCTTCTCCACCTTCCACTTGAGGATGTCCCACATGTGGTTAATAGGGTTCAGGTCTGGAGACATACTTGGCCACTCCATCACCTTCACCTCCAGCTTCATCAGCAAGGCAGTTGTCATCTTGGCGGTGTGTTTGGGGTCATTATCATGTTGGAAAACCCAGATTCTGAAGGGAGGGCATCATGTTCTGCTTCACAATGTCACAGTACATGTTGGAATCCATGTTTCCCTCAATGAACCGCAGCTCCCCAGTACCAGCAGCACTCATGCAGCCCCAGACCATGATGCTACCACCACCATGCTTGACTGTAGGCAAGACACAATTTTCTTGGTACTCCTCACCAGGTCATCACCACACATGCTGGACACCATCTGAGCCAAACAAGTTTATCTTAGTCTCATCAGACCACAGGGCATGGTTCTAGTAATTCATGCTCTTGGACAGGTTGTCTTCAGCAAACTGTTTGCAGGCTTTCTTGTGAGCCAGCTTCAGAAGAGGCTTCCTTCTGGGACGACGGCCATGCAAACCGACTTGTTGCAGTGTGTGGCATATGGTCTGAGCACTGACAAGCTGACCTTTCACTTCTGCAACCTCTAAAGCAATGCTGGCAGCACTCATGCGTATGTTTTTTGAAGACAGCTTCTGCACCTGACGCACACCACGAGGACTCAACTTCTTTGATCGACCCTTGCGAGGCCAGTTCCGAGTGGAACCCGTCTTGGAAAACCTCTGTGTAACACTGGCCACTGTACTGTAACTCAGTTTCAGGGTGTTACTGATCTTCTTATAGCCTAAGCTATCTTTGTGGAGAGCAACAATTCTAATTTTCAAATCCTCAGAGAGTTCTTTGCCATGAGGTGCCATGATGAACATCCAGTGGTCAGTATGAGAGAATTGTAGCATTTGGATCAATCAGACACACAATTGTTCATCAGATTTAACAAATCAAATTAGTTATTAGATTAACAGATAATCACAGACCCCTCACCCAACACACATTCTGGGTGCTGTATGTCTGTGGATGACTCCATGCCCCCCCGGTTCCATAGCAACCAACCTGATAACACTAGTTTTATTGCTCTAAGGAATGCGGGCCGAGCAACACTCACCTCATTTTCCCTTAGGAAAGAGACATTAAGGCACATAAGAATGGACTCTTCTCTAATTAATTCATTGAAAAACCTTTCTTTGAATGAACACACACTTCCTCAGGTCATTGTGTGTATTGTTACTGTTCTTGTATACTGTCTTTTGTACTGTATCCTGTTTTATGCTTGCTTATGATAGATAACTAGTTAATATTACCTCACTTATATCATGTTTGATCTCTATTAATTCGTCTTCGGATGATCTAATTGAGAGTGTATATTATATGTTGCTACCTATGCAACATATAAGTGTTCTAAGAATCTTTAATAGTTTGTATATGAACTCCCAATCCAACCCCATGCAAATTACCATGCTCAGAGACAAAGACTCGTAAAACCTTCCCTCCAAAGAGACTGTTATCCATTGGCTCTTTGACTCCCCAGAGGTGTGACCTCTATACCAGATAAAGCTCTCACACACACAGGTCCGGCCCTCTCTTCTAAAAAAACCTCTCTTCTGCAAAAACTTCTTCTGCAAAAAGCTCTTCTGCTGTCTTCTGATTGCTCCGTGAGGGAATCACGGAGAGCCTAACCGGTGCGGGCACGCCCGGTCGGCCCAACATAGAGCCGTGGGTGATCTCCCCAGCCTGGGAGATGACTCTTGACCACAAAGACCCAGTCTGCGGTTCTGTTAGATCCTAAGAGGATGAGGAAGATGTGAGCTAGAACTCTTCTGGACCATTACGTTTTTGTGCCAGGCTTTATGGCCTTGTCTTTCCATTCAAACAAAGATTCTTGGATCTTAGCTGATGTCTCTTAACTCTTCTTCACTTTTCACCTGGGAAGAAACTCCCAATCACTATTGAGTCAAAACATCTTTGGAATTCATCACTCTTCAAACCAGGAAGAACGTGATTGCAAGTCCAAAACCTTGAAACCATCAAGGCTTTCATCCGAGACTGCATTCTGGACATTCGTCAAGATCAAGGCAGTGCAAGTATAGTACATTTAACTAAACGAAACAGAGGTTTAGTATAAGTTATAGACCCCGTTATAAACGGCGCTGATGGTTTTACTCAACCGCCAATTAAATAGGTGGTTAAATGACTTTTTCCATAACTGCATTCTCTGTTTTCTCTAATGGCTTCATTCATCCACTTTAGCTCCATTTTGTATGTATGCGTGAGTGTATGTTAATCGTTGTTTGTTTAGATTAGTTATGTGTGTTAGCGTTTAGTTGATAAAACTCTTGTGCACAAATTACATGAGTTTCTGATTCTGCCTTGCATAGTAATGTCCCTTTACGATTTTGACCCTTGCTACATGCTCTAATGCATTAGATATTTTCTGTGGCCACGGAAATATCCTTTCTTAGAGTTGATATGAATTTACACTGAATATTGGCTGGACGAACAGATCAGCTGATGGCAATTTAACTCTGCAACAGTTGTTACTGTCAGCCGATATAAATAATTGTAATTAATCATAATTAATTGCAATTATTTGTATACAATTCCCTTTTGAGCTAATTTGCTACAGAACTGTACTCAAAGCACCAAATTTTAACTGCTCTAATACAAGATACACAAATTTGTATAGTCCTCAGCAGACAAAAACATGTACATGATGAATAGGACATGTGGCTTTGCATGGTTAAACGACGTATAGCTGTTATCACTTAGAGTGTACTCACTTTTGTTGCCAGCTATTTTGACAATAATGGCTGTATGTTGAGTTATTTTCAGAGCACAGTAAATCTGTACTGCTATACATGTTGCACATGAGCTACTCTAAAATATATCTAAGTTTCATTTTTATAGTATTGTCCCTTGAGAAGATATAATAAAATAGTTGCTGAAATGTGAGGGGTGTATATACAGTATATATATCACTGAAATGTGATACTGTATGTATATATATACACACACATACATACATACATACATACAGTATGTTGTGCAAATTTGGCAAACAAACTTTAAATAAATAGATTCTAAAAAATAAATGCAAGGGAAAAATACTTCAAGAACCAATGCAGCTGAAAAAGTGGACGGGCACTAATATACTCTTTTGACAGCGGTACAGGACGCGATCAATCACAACAGCATATGCTAATTCAATTAACATACATGTCAGAGATTCATAAAGATCGAAAACACACAAGCTTGTTTTTTTGAGAGCTTGTGGAGACTTCAAGTGGAATATGGGTTGGTTCAGGGGACATGAGTCACATCTAAATCCTCCGGATGAGAACGCGGTTGAAGAGACGGGATCAAAGCGCTTTAAGAGGATCCTAAAGGAAAATACAATCTTCACAGGTCTGCTCTCATAACATCTTCCAGATTGCATGTGGACATGGATAGTTGGATACGGTCAAATGAGATGCCACAAGTTTATGACATTTTGAAATTGAGGGATGAGTCACAAAACTGATGTGACACTTATAAACAAAACCAGTGTCTTGTTCTCGAACCACATGCAGTCTCAAAAAGTGCTAAATAGCTTGCAGAAAGCTGAAATAAAATTGATTTATGATGTTTGTTTACATTTTCTATTGATCACGGCATCAAATTATGGAGAAAATCATTATAACGGAGCATATATCCTGACAAGCAGTGTAATCGAACACATTTTTGACATTTTAAAGGTGTCTGGATTGCAGTGGTGGGTGCATTTGCATCCTTACTTGATTTGTGTAATTCCTTTAGTGACTTGAGCGCTGAAACAATGCAGCCAGCATGTGCAAATAACATGGTTTAATGTGAATTATACACACACGACAAGATCCTGGATCAAGAACATTAAAATCCAGCAACAAATGCCCTCTGATCTGAGGGCAAGGGTTAGGTCTGTGATTGGCTGATAGAGATGTTTTTCCATGAACATGTCCTACTTAAATCACATTGTGTAGGCTTTCGCACAGGGAGAATTCACAAATATATTCCCGGCGTTTCGCATAACCGCAGGCCATTGTTTCCACCATTAATGTTTAGCATCTCTTTGAAGAGCAAAGTGAACGTACTGTCTCCTGCAAGGGTTTGATAAGTTCCTGCTTCTCGCCACTGCAGGTGGGAACGTGCTGGGCCGTGAATCACAATAGGATTGAGCTCGCCGCAGTGAGTGAAGTCAGAGGATCTCGATTAACAAGTGTCCTCTCTGTCAGCAGTCTTTAGTTCTGCTGGGATGAAGGGAAGTGGATCTGCGCGCTGACTAGCACCTCAAGGGCTCTGGGACTTCAGCTGTCTGCGTGAGGTTAGATATGATGAGGACACAGTCCTTGTGTTAAAAAGCTCATGACTACACATCTATTTTAAGAGCCCGAGGGGAGCGGGAATGCTCAAATGCGATGTATTTACAGAGTCATGTGAAAAATTTGTGGAAAAGCGTGTCCAGGATGGATGAAGGCTGTATGAAGTTCATGAGGAGGACAAGGGTAAATTGGACAAAAGTGTGTATTGTGTACTTTACTAATAATAGCGGCTCATGGAAAAAGGACTGGTTCAAAAAAATAAAGAAAGTATATGCTATTGTGTTGGCAATTTTGTTGAGAAAACCAATCTGAAATATAGTTCAAGAATGCAGGTCATGGAAAAAAAGACTGGTCTGTCTGTCTGTCTGTCTATCTATCTCTCTGTCTATACCACATCTCACAAGCACACATATATGACTGCATAAATTTAAATATGAATTTAAATTTAAATATGAATTTAAGTTTATTCCATAAAAGTACTGTTAATAGAATTATTAGTGTTCAACAGATAATGAAATCTTTCAGTAGAAATCTGATCGGAATAAGAATCGTTCAATTCCTTACCTTTCGCCAGTTTCACAATATTATCAAACCTCCATATCACAAAATAATGCCAAACGTGTCAGGAATGATTTCAGATTTTAGCAATTGAAATGACAGGCTGGTTAATTTGCTTCGGTTTGCTATGGGTAATGACTTCTCTGATTTACATTGCTGCAGAATTCCTTCTTCCTGTCACTAGTGTACATGGAAATAAGATGGAGTTGCTATTTCTAATTAGCCTCTCTCATTTAAAATGAATTAAATCAGGCATTGGTGCATAGGCTGGCTTTGCATTCCTATCACTCCGCTCTCTACTGCTTGGGCTCTGGTGTAACAGCAGCTATTCTAATCTTATCCATATTTATAAAATTGCGGACTGGTCTCAGATTATAATTAAAGGCTAACATACCCAATACCACAGCGTCAGTAGCCTCACGTATAGAGTTGGGATATGAGCCGGGATATGATATCCACAGCTGCAGTGCAGGAGCACACAACAGCTGGCTCTGCAATTACCCAACAGTAATTGCCTCTGGGTAATCTGCACAGTTGAGCTTCTTTGTGCTGGGCTGTGATTGGTGCAGACATACAGCAGGTTAAGATTTCATGATGCTTTCAAATTTGATGGAATTTCACAACATGCAAACGCGCATTTCAAATCACGACTCATGTTTGTTTTTTAACAGATATCTATTGAATGGGGTGTTTGTACAAGGAGCAAGGGACAATTTGGATGAAAAAATAAAAGACAGTACCATATGAGACTAGAAAATGTGCAACGTGTGTGTGTTTGAAGCAATGTAAATACCGAAAAAAGAACAATATGTTAAATAAAATAATTAATAAATTATTCTAAATTATATATAATTCATAAATAATTAAAATAATGAATAATTGACTATGCATTGATTTTTTTCAAGTGTTCAATAGTTAATTAATATGTTAAATAATACTAATAATATACTGAAAAATAAAATAAAACAAATAGTAGTTGGTAACATCTTGATTAATAATAAATTAGTATAGTTAAAATAAAATAAAATAAAATAAGATAATTTAGATATATAACATATAAAAGAATTAGTTAACACAAATTAATAAAAACAAACAAACAAACAAACAAAAACAACAACAACAAACAAAACAAAAAAAAAACAAAAAAAAAAAAACACCAAAACCAAACCAAACCAAACCAAAACAAAACAAAACAAAACAAAACAAAACAAAACAAAACAAAACAAAACAAAACAAAACAAAAAACAGTATTTCAAGAAACATCAAATGGAAAAGCCACAGGAATTTACAATGTACTAAAAAATCAAAACAAAGAAAGGGAATTTTGCCTCCACAGTTCAGAAGTCCACTACATGCCACTGCTATTTGAAGATATCTATTGAACACTAGAGAAACGTAACTTGTGATTTGTTGAATGCCATCTCTCAGACACTTTCAGGCTATCCTCCACTCTCAAATGACGTTTGACAAAGTAAGCTGCCTGCTGTGAAGAACATCACATTGTGTGAATATGAATGAGCATGTGAGCCTGCCGCTCATCGCCTTATGACAGCTCTCTTCTTAGTCCAAACTGTTGCTGCCTGTCATCACTCACTATTACATTCTAAATCAAAGACTTGTCCTTTTGAATTCCATATTTGATCCATCTTATCAGACTGCCTCTCACAAAGAACCAGTCATTTTAAGACATCTTTATCAGAGAAACAACAGTAGAAAATAAAAAACCTGAACATGTTAGCTATAGATGAGAAACCTTACTTTCAGGGGCAGTTTACTTTCAGCTCATCAATGAAGGCTTCTTAATTGGATTATAAATCACAGTAGGCAATGAAAGAGATGAATTATGCTGCAGCTGATATGACAGTGCAGCGATACGTGTTTTCAGAGCAGAGGGGCTTGAATTATTGTTTGAGCAGTAAGCCCACAATTCCAGATAATGGCGGATTACGCAAAAAGATGGTCTCTAAGAGGGAAATGAATGTAAATAAATGAGAACGGCCTCTGCGAGGGCTGTTCTATGGTCAGTGGATATTCAAAGCTTAGCCCAGGATGGGTTCTTCGATGAAATACTGGAATATAATACACTTTTCAAGGGTCACAACATTTTGCTATTTTCCTTGAGGCCTACTAAAAATGTCAGTAAAGTTTTTTTTTTTTTTGCACCAAAACTCATAATTTATTAATGCACGACCATTTTTCAATCTCTCTCTCTGACCATTTGAATAAATGTCCAGTTTTGATGCAGCTTCTTCTTTATGACTAAAGCAAATGCCCACTGTTCTGACATTTTTACATATCAATGCACCTTCGGAAAGTCTGTTTGGTGTATAATGGCCACCGGTTGAATATGTCTGAGCCAGAGTCTGACCCTGAACCAGCTCCACCAACACAAAGAACACAAATTTCATGACATGAATCTTGTTATATTATTGGAGCTAAAACTAAAAAGGGCCCACTAACCTTAGTCTCTGTGAGAGCTATGCCTAAAGCTTGTGTTTTAAAGTTCACCAACAAATTCCTTGAGCACATCTCTAAATTCTGCTTTGTTTTCAGAATTATGAATATTTCAGAAATACTCTGCACTTATTACTTCTGGATGGAGGGAAATCTGACCATGAGGTCAACAAACAGTGCTGTCTGCAGGACCAAGAGCGAGTTGTCTTTGTTGTTGAATAAGCTACAACACAGTAAGTACAGTAATACTGATATATATTACGGCTGCGACAATAAATCAATGCAGAATCGATTCATGGATCGATCTTCCGAATGCATCACGATTCTCTCTGGAATCGATTCTGAGCTTAGGTTTTAACAGCAGATGGCATTCTAATATACTTTTTATCTACACATTCAAATGCTCATGAAGAAGAGTGCTGAAGAGCGCTTGTGTGTTCGGCTGAGTCATGTATTTTCACCTCGGCTCAGAATGCTTTTATGACGCGGGATTAATGTAAACACAGCCCACTGTAAACCCCCTTGTAATTCGCTTCAACCTTTTCAAATTTTATGAATGATTATTTTAGGTTCAAGTGTGTCTAAGGATTTGGAAACAAACAGATTACGGCTGTTTCTAAAGCATGCAGTGCCATCTACTGTTTAAAACTAAGCTAAGAATCGTATCGAGAAAGAATCGCGATGCATTCAGAAAATCTCAGAATCGATGCTGAATCAGTTCTCGATTCGTGATGCATCGATTTATTTTCCCAGCCCTAATATATATATAATTTTTTTTCTGAAATGAATCACTTAATCCCACCTAACATTAAAGTTTTTAAATGTACTTTTATATTGCAATAATTTCACATTCAAACTAATGTAGTCAATGTATTCATTAATGTATTCAAATTAATGTTGTAACAACATAAAGACAGTATATTTTTAATATTTGTTTAGTAGCATCTTTTTATGACAGTTCACTGTCATTCTAGTAAAGCTTTTCTGCGCTCATTTGACTAGCGCCTGTCGCTGAGGCGAAGTGGTAACGCCGTTAAACTGAAAAAAATAATTATCGTATGCGTTAACGCACTAATTTTGACAGCACTTATACAGTCATGGCCAAAAATGTCTTATCTTTTATTTAAAAAATTCACAAAAATCTAACCTTTCATTGGATAATAAGAAATTAAAATGGGGGAAATATCATTATGAAATAAATGTTTTTCTCTAATACACATTGGCCACAATTAACGGCACTCTTTTGTTCAATACTTTTTGAAACCTCCATTTTCCAGTTTAACAGCTCTAAATTTTCTCCTATAATGCCCGATGAGGTTAGAGAACACCTGACAAGAGATCAGAGACCATTCCTTCATCCAGAATCACTCCAGACCCTTTAGATTCCCAGCTCCATGTTGGTGCTTCTTCTCTTCAGTTCACCCCACTCATTTTCTACAGGGTTCAGGTCAGAGGATTGGAATGGCCATAGCAGAAGCTTGGTTTTGTGCTCAGTGACCCATTTTTGTGTTGTTTTTGAGGTTTGTGTTTGGATTATTGTACGATTGGAAGATCCAGACATGGCCCATTATAAGATTTCTAACAGAGTCAGTCACTTATTGATTTTTTTATCTGTTGGTATTTGATAGAATCCATGATGCCATGTGTCTAAACAAGATGTCCAGGACCTCCAGCAGAAATATAGGCCCACAACATCAAAAATACAGCAGTATATTTCATTGTACACATTGGGTACTTTTTATCCCTGTGTTCACCAAACCCATCTTGAGTGTTTGCTGCTAAAAAGCTCTTTTTTTAGTTTCATCTGACCATAGAAGCCAGTCCCATTTGAAGTTCCAGTCGTGTCTGATAACTGAATATGCTGGAGTTTGTTTTTGGATGAGCTAGGAGAATTTTTCTTGAAACCCTCCCAAACAACATGTGGCGATGTAGGTGCTGTTTGACAATTTATTTATTTTTTTTTAAGGTTTTCTGACCCCGAGACTATTTTCTGCAATTCTCCAGCTGTGGTCCTTGGAGAGTCTTTAGCCACTCAAACTCTCCTTCTCACCGTGCATTAGGACGATATAGACACACGTCCTCATCCAGGCAGTTTCGTAACATTTTATGTTGATTGGAAATTCTTAATTATTGCCCTGATGGTGGAAATGGGAATTTTCACGGCTTTAGCTCTTTTCTTAAAGCCACTTCACTAATTTGTGAAGCTCAATTATCTTTTGCTGCACATCAGAAATATGTTCTTTGGTTTTTCTCATTGTGATGGATGATTAAGGGAATTTGGCCTTTGTTTTCCCTCCTATTTATATTTCTGTGAAACAGGAACCCATGGCTGGATAATTTCATGTTCATAATCACCCTGGAGTGCTCAAAATTGTGAATATGAATGGGAATATACTTCAGAGATATTTTACTCATAAGAATTTCTAGGGGTGCCAATAATTGTGTCCAACGTGTATTAGAGAAAAACATTTATTTCATAATGATATTTCCCCCCATTTTAAATTCTTATTATCCAATGAAAGGTTAGATTTTTACAAATTTTTTAAATAAAAGATCAAAAGGATTAACAATGCAGATTAATTTTCACAGACTTCTTTGATCATATTTACCAATGGTGCCGATATTTTTAGCCATGACTATATATTCTTTACTGCTTTACTGCTGTGCATGGGTCTCTGGCTATTGTAGCGGTAGTTGCAGTTCTTTGCATTGGGCCGAGCCTCTTTCATGAGAAAATAATTGTGCATCCAGAGTCCCCTGCGATGCTCTAGAGGTGAGGGAGTCCATGAAAGATAACTTTGATAAACATGAGTCAGACAGCACTGGTGTCGATAATTCACTCTCTCTTTTTCCCTCTTCCTCTGTCTCTCTTTGACATTCACATAACAAACACGACCTACCTGACAAACGACCAGGAGAAAGAGAAGGATGACCCTTTCTTTTCCATAGAAGCCCACACTAACACTTCAATAGCGTATCGACTGGCAATTCCTACGCTCCCTAATTTCCTGCGTCCATCAAAGCAGATATAAATATTTCACCTCCGCCTGATTCAGACACATTCTCTGTAACCTGCAAGACAAATTCTCCCAGGTTTCCTCCTGATACCACGATCACAGTCCTTTGAACTGTCATTCACGGGCTGGAAACGCAAGCATTGCTTTGCTGCAGCGTTTGATGAGCAGTGTGCTCGCTGACATACTGCATTCAACCCATAATGGGAGGTGTTCGCTTATAAAGAAACAGCTTCTATTCAAGCATTTTTTCCTGTGTATGCTCACGTGCGAAACATGTAAATTCTGCATTTACACACACATGGCACTCTGCCTTATAGCAGTGATAAAAGGAGAGTGTTTGCTGCAGTAAATCATGGTAGACTTGCTCTCAACTGTCCATGGAAGGTGCTGACATCTGTCAATGTGCCTATGCTGTCATCAAACATTGCATATTCAGTAAATCAGTCAAGGTTGTGGCCAAAAACAAGATGTCTATTCTCAAAATAAGATTCATGTATTGAATAAATGCAAATGAGGGAGCAGAAGGGAAGGGCGGGAATGTTCATTACGGGATGCTTTCTAGAGGAGGCGGTGTAGCTGCTCAGAATACAGATCAATAGTGCCGAACACTGCATGCTACCTGAACATGATCAATGTGTTGTAGAGCTTTTCCAGTAACAAGCCACTTTTCTAAAGAGTAGCACAACCAAATGAAACACTGCTGTTTTTTATTTATTTATTTTTTTTACTAGTGTTTGTGTCTGCAGCTTTACAGCTGAGCAAACTAGTCAATAATGTCATATATAATACTGGAAAATCCAATTCATTCTAATGATGTAAGATAATTATGTAAATAAACATAAAAACGGTTCACAGATTTCCGTCTCTAAGTAGCATCATTGTTTGACAATATAATTTATATACTATTATGTTTTTTTTTTTTTTTTGAATGGCTTTAATTTTTATGTTTGGTTTTCATTCAAGTTTTACTCATTTTGTTGTTATGTTATACATTATTCGAGCTTTAATATATTTTTATTTTTGTTTTAGTACATTTCAGCCTTATTTCATTGTCAAAGCAACATCTCTTTTTTATTTTATTTTTTTATCTCATCTATCTTTTTATCTAATTATTTCAATTGCTGAAAATGAAAAAAAAAAGGTTTTAATAGTTTTAGGGCTTAGGCTTTTAGTTTTAGGTCTTTTTATAGAGTTATTCAATTCAGCTTCATTATTCAATTTTATTTAAATTTGATGTCAACCTAACTGAGATTAAAAACAGCTGTTATTAAATTCTAAAATCACAAAAAAAATGACACGAAGTTTGTACAAAAGTTTTGTTCTCAGTAGAAAATATGATTCTCCCCAACATGTGATGTTTTAACCTCTTCATCAGACCTAAAATGCCATGATACATATGCATATATGAACACCCAGACTAACATTACAACATATTGTCTTGCACGAACTCCAAAGAAAAATAACAGCAATATGAAGTAACTGTAAATAAATGAGGTCTGTATAAAATATATATACTCCCTTTAGGCATCTCATATTTAAATACATTCATTAAAAAATAAATCCATATAAAATATATCAACAAATCATAGCTACAAAATAGTCATATTCTGTAGAAAATAAAAAGTTTGCCAGCATGGGCAAGAAGCAACACTGTTCCCATATCTCTGCATTTATATTATGAATTATAATTATAAATAATCTCACCGAATAGCTGTATATTTAAAAACAGTTATACTGAATATTTAAAAGATACTGCTTCAGCTTTTTTTTTTTATTTTTTTATCAGCTTGTAGCTTGTTTGAAAGAGCTGAAATGCTTTAAATTATAAGTAGCTTTTAGCTCGTAGCTTCTGATTCAAAGTACCTTCCCCGACACTGATCAATGCACACTGCACATATTTTATCAGACACTGAAATATAAAATACAACCTTGGGAAAGTCGCTGGAAAAAGACTTACACACTACTGGCAAAAGATCAGCTTTCTTCCACATTATTAGGAATATAAGGCTACATTTTTTCTTCTCTGAATTTGCCCTGCCCCAAAAACATAAATAAACCGTCAAGGTAAGTTGAAGCAGTGATATGTAGAAGTGATGGCCCCCAATACCAAGCCATGACAAACTACTGGAGAGGATGGAAAAAAAAAGACATAGGGAGGGAGGGAAAGCAAGAGCGAGAGCAAAGCTCCTACGCCAGCCAATACCTCCGCCTCTCTCCACTCGCTCCCTTGATAAATAACAGACCTGGATGAGAATACAAAAAGAGCTTTCTCCAACAAACTCAATCTCACTTCTGCAGTCTCCAGTGGGATGTACAGGCATTACAGAGCCCTCCGTGCTGCTTAATAGGGGGAGAGGCCTGGCTGGATGTTTGTCTGACAGCTTTTTGGAACGTCTGACTGAGTCTGACTCAGGATTTGAGCAGCGTAATGTCTGCATAACACAGATTGCGTACAAGCAGGTGAAGTGCGGAGGGAACATGTAGAACAGCCTATCATCCAGCTGTCCTGACTGGAATTAACGCCGCGAAAACCGCTGCATTTATATTCCTCTCACAAACCAACCAAACATCAAGGTCTTAGAGAAGATGAAGGTCAACAGGAAAGTCTTTCCTCTGGTAGCTTTCATCTGCAGGCAGCTGGTGCAAACCTAGATTTCACTTTTCCTATTCACACTTCTGGTAGTTAAATGCTTTTATATAAACTGAACTTCATTCAAGAATACCAGCTGTGTCATACCGTAATGAATGAGCTACTGGTATGCTTTCTTTAGACTTTCTTACACTGACATTACTGAGTTGCTCAGGTTAGCAGAGGAATTCAGCTAGCAAGAAATGCTTTTATTAAAACTTGGATGTCTATGCAGGAGAAATGCGAAAACATAATTACAGAAAACAGCGAAACAAGAGCTTTTCCCCTTTAACAAAAAATATCAACACACTTAGTAAAGCAATGAATACATGTTTTTATGTAAATACTAGGGCCGTCAAACGATTAATCTTGATTAATCACATCCAAAATAAAAGTTTGTGTTTATATATGTGTATAATATATATATATGTGTGTGTAGTCACTTGTCTATGTGTCTAATATATGCAGAGCTATAATTGCCCTGTGTATGTGTGTGTGTGTGTGAGTGTGTGAGAGAGAGACTGGTTGGTTAAAAACAGCTTCAATGCAAGTGTTGAAATTAGTCAAACAATCACTAACCAATAGAAAGTTCAATGCAACTGAGTACAGAGCCCACTTAAGTCATTGATTATGGCCTAACTTAAGAGGCAGCCATGCACTGAAGTGTGAGATAACTGTAGTGAGGAATTAGAGCAGAGCTTCTGCCATACACATGCACATCTGCACGACGGCAACGAAGGAATAAAAACACATACCTACAGAAATTCAATCAATTAAGCTCTCAGCCCTCTACCTCTTTTAAATTCAATTAACTTTGATAAATGCTCTGGGCTTTTAATTAAAGCAGAAAATGGCAAAGCATTTATTTAAAAAAAAGAGTGCGTACTGCTAAGTTAATCCTAAGCATAACCTCAAGTCATTTGCGCAGTAAAACTTTTATTTTTTCAGGAGCTGCCTGCCTGGATCATCTATACATGAGGTCTAATATAACATTACAGTTCAAATGCAGTTGACAAATAATTACTACCTGGATAAAGGGCAGTGGCTTATATCTGCTAGCTCCCCTTTAATCACTTGCTGAAAATAATTTCTAAAAAAAGAAGAAAAAAAAATAACACTTGGGAAAGAATCAGGTTGTTAATTACTGAAAATCTCAACCAAAGCTAGCTGACTAAAAGGTCAGCGGAGAAAAGAAGGAATCCATCAAGTGTCGAATGAGCCGGTAAATCCCCGCACGACTGCGTGATTTCTACTTGTTTTATTTAAGAGAGCAACTCTGATCTTAAAGGATCATTGAGGATGAATGCTTCCTAAAGAAACAGTGTGCAATGACAGTGTCCATTTTAGGAAATAAGCTGGAATGGGATAATGTGCTAACAGACGTAAAGTGTTCGGTTCTTAATCACCCTACAGGGACTAATGTTGACTTCTGCTCACTGTACATTATTCTGTTTCCTCCACGGTTTCTTGTCAAACAAATTCATTTATCTCCTGTGAAATGGTGTTAAAATCAATTTCATGATGGATTTTGCACATTCCCAGGTACTGCTGTACATCAGCGCAGACTAAAATAGCTAAGTAACCTCTTATACTACCCAAATAAAAGCCAAAGCTAATAAAGTTCACTATACACTTTTAAAAATAAAGGTGCTTCACGATGCCATAGAAGAACGTTTTTTTTTTTTTTGTCTAAATGGTTCCATAAAGAAACTTTAACATCTGAAGAACCTTTCTGATTCATAAAAAGTTTTTGTGGTGAAAGAAGGTTCTTCAGATTATAAAAAGGTAAGCTAGAGATGGTTCTTTAAAGAATCTTTGACTGAATGGTTCTTTGTGAAACCAAAAATTGTTCTTCTATGGCATCACTTGAAGAACCTTTTAAGCACCTTTATTTTTAAGAGTGTATCTATTGTTGTTCTTAACTAAAACTCAAAACTATTAAAAATAGGTCATTCTCAATAATTCTCAAAAAAAAAAACATATAAAATCTGAATATTAGATGGAAAAATGTAAATATAATTTTTTTTTTTTAAAAAATTACTGAAATCAAGATGAAATCAAATAAATAAAGCTAAAACAAAAATAAAGCTAAACAAACATAAAAAACAATAAAAATGACAAAAGCACAACAAAACGGCTAAAACAAACTAAAACGAAAAATGCAACTGAAAATATAAAAAAGCTAACTTATAATTAATAAATACTATAACAGAACATAAATTATATTAAAAACAACAACACTGATTGTGTCTCATCATACAACTAATAGCAAAGCAACAACAAAGATGGTTATACATCGATTATTATAATCTACTAAAAGTTCTAAAAATATGTAATTTTCAATAATTAAAATAAAGCTTGTGTAAAAAAAAATATATCTTAAAAACCTAAACATAAAAAATGAAACTAACTTTTATGATGAAGTAGTAATATTATTAAAATTAAACTGAAATAAAAGAAAGCTAAAAAAATAAATAAATAAATAATACAAAAACAAATACAATATAAACACATAAAATTACTAAAACAAATTAAAATGACAAATGACAATATAAAAATAAAAGCTAATTTAAAATATGAATAAATACTTAGTATAATATAATATAAAAATAACACTGACTATATCTCATTCTATGACTAAGAGGAAAAAACAAAACAAAACGTACAACAATGTCATGAAAGAATGAAATAAAAAGCTTAACTAAGCTTAATTATGAGCCTGGAAAAAGTGCCTTCCTGAGAAAAAACAAAAAAACAAAAAACCTGAACGCAAGAAAAGGCCAAGCCATGAACTGATGGGCCCTGAATCAAAAGCCAAGTCATTGGCCAAGGTGACATCTGCAGCTTGTCTCCATGAGTGTCACAGAGGGTGTTTAATGGACAGCGTCCCCTCATTAGTGCACATCTCCCACTGTTTAGCAGAGCAGGTGCTGGAGATGTACTGTTTATGCCTCGGCACAAGTCTGATGAGGTGCTCTTTCCACAGGAGCGAGAGCAGCAGATATGACAGCTAAACTCCACTGCAAATGTTCCCTCTTCTCCAGAATGCTGCTAATTAAAACAAGCTCTTCACTTGTCAGACTGGAATGGGATTTTCCCAGCTGTTGCGGGAGGGAGGGGGCATTGATTTGTACATTCAGGGGGCTGAACAGCTCTCCTGCTGATCTCTGGTAGGTCCTCTCTGCCGTAGCCAAGCTTCTTGGGGTATTGTGATTGCAGTGCTGTCAGCATTTTATTGCAAGCTAATGAGGACTCGCTGATCCCTGCCTGATGTGTCATCCACAGGTATACATTATAGATAATAGCATATGTGTACATACAGTGCCATTCAAAAAGTTCACCTGTGAAAATTGGATTTGCCTCTCATTTGCTTTCATGACAGCAGCAACGATTCAAAGAGCATCTTGAGCAAGAACATCTGATTATCTACACAAAGGCGCCATTCACATTTGATTCAAATTGATTAGTGATTTTAAATAGTGCATAATGTTAATTAATTTAGGCCATAATTCTTATATAAATATATAAATACAAATAAATATATATTCTTAAATATTTCCAGGTTTACCAAAAATATTCATGTATATGTACATACAGAAGTTTGGGGTCAGTAAGATTTTTGATGTTTTTGAAAGAAGATTCTTATGTTCACTGATGCTGCATTTATTTGATACAAATAAATAAATAAATCCAATATGTGACACTGGACCACAAAACCAGTCATAAGTCAGTTTTTTTTTTTTTTATTGAGATTTATACATAATCTGATATCGATGTATGGTTTGTTACGATAGGACAATGTTCGGCCAAGATACAACTATTTGAAAATCTGGAATCTGAGGGTTCAAAAAAATCGAAATATTGAGAAAATCACCTTTAAAGTTGTCCAAATGAAGTCTTTAGCAATGCATATTACTAATCAAAATTAAGTTTTGATATATTTACGGTAGGAAATTTACAAAATATCTTCATGGAACATGTTCTTTAATTAATATCCTAATGATTTTTGGCATAAAAGAAAAATCGATAAGACCCATACAATGTATTGTTGGCTATTGCTACAAATATACCTGTGCTACTTTTGACTGGTTTTACATATTATTTTGAAATATTTTTTACAATTTAAAAAGCTTAATTTTTAACTTATTAACTTAAATAATATAATATAATATAATATAATATAATATAATATAATATAATATAATATATTAAGGTAATCAAAACAAGCATATAAATGAGCAAAATGTATATAAATGAGCAATATCCATTTAAAAATTAAGCATTAAATATACAAAACTGACTTACAAATTAAAAAAAAAATCGTATAATATTGGTAGATAACCAATATAGTTATATATATATATAATATAATAACTTACATACTCCTTTGATATTTATGGCATATTTAGATATTTAGGGACAAAAGACTCTAACAGACATATCACAAATCTCAGGTATTACATAACAAACTATATAAAAATGTAGAGGAGTCACAGGAAAAATGTCACTTGAATAATCCATCTTTAAAAACAGAAGAAAACACTGGCATTAAAACCCGGCGACTGTGACTCCGGAATGTAATTACTGCCATTGATTTGCAATTGACGGTTAATTTCAGCTATTAATTAAGCCAAAGTCTAGGTAGAAGCAGCAATGGTCAGATAAACAATACCCAGCAGGCAGGGCCAGAGAAGCTGGCCGCTCATCGATTGGGTAGAAATGAAGCGATACATCCATATGTCCTCAGATGCGAGGAGCTTATGAGCTGCAATCAGCAGACCGCTTCATGATGTGAAACCTCTCGGATTTAAAGAAACATCTTGAATCTAATTCTTGGTCTACTACAAAAAGCTCCCTGACTGCTGTAATGGGTGGCTAATGTAATCCCCGTAATGGAATGGGAGGCAGGCAGACTTCAAGATGGAGTCTCGGAAGAACAAGCCCAATTGGAGCCCCGCACTGTCCGCACTGTATGCTTCCTCCTCTGCCGTCTCTTCTAGATGATGTGTAGGAGGACGTCATGAGAGAGCACTAATGAGAGAGATGCTGAGAGCTGGAGGTTTAAGCTCTCTGTATGCTCAGCTACCACTGGCTGAAAGCTTGAGAGCCCCCACTGCGCAAGCAGCAATTAACACCGCTCCTATTGGGCTCTTCACAGTGCAATGGGAAGCAGCAGGGGTTTTCCACGGCGCCGGAAAGGAGCTGACAGCGAGTCAGGAAGAGATTGAAGATTTCCGGGAGGACTGCTCCTGTGTTTCCTTTTACACTACTTTGATGTCTGCCAGGAATCAACGAAGGATAAGGTATGGGGTACGTTACCTGAGCTTGGGCTGAGTTTAATGCACTCCCCTGAAGAACTCCATTAGCATTATGAGAGCACCACAATTAGAACTAATGCAACGGAATCCTACGTACACCAGTCTACCGAGATTTACCTTGGCAGTTAACATAACAACTGCTTCTAGTGACAAAAACCCAGGAAATGAATAGTCAATTACTCTATGCGAGATTGAACTCTTCAAGAGATTTTCTTTTACACACAAACACATCTATATATAGAGTGTATTGGTAAAAAGAAAATCAAAATTGCTGATAAAAACATCAAAACGTCATAGCAACAAAATATAAACTAAAAATATCAAAACATGTATGACTAAAATGAATATATCTAAATATATTTAGTTGCAATTAGAATCAATTAAACATTTATTTTAATCGTCTTTAGCATTGTTGTGCTTTATTAACTATCTGTCAGCTGATAAAGGGTAGCAAGGTCTTCAGAATGGGGGGTTTTGAGAGAAAAAATAATATATTTTATTATATATTATACATTTGTTTATATTGAAAATCTGATTTTTTTTCGGATCAATTTCTTTTCTTTTTTTTTTTGTTTCAGAAAAAAAAAAAAAACTGTCAATGGGGTGCTATGCTTTCAAAAGGTATTAAAGGGATAGTTCACCCAAAAAATGAAAATTATGTCATTAATCACTCACTCTCATGTTGTTCCAAAACCATAAGACCTTCATTCATCTTCGGAACACAAATTAAATTACGGTTGAACCACAGATGTCCTTGCTATGTTTCTGGGCCTTGAACGTGGTAGTTCCCTTGCTGTCTATGGAGGGCCAGAAAGCTCTCGGATTTCATCAAAAATATCTTAATTTGTGTTCAGAAGATGAATGGAGGTCTTATGGGTTTGGAATGACATGAGGGTGAGTAATTAATGACAGAATTTTAATTTTTGGGTGAACTAACCCTTTAATATGTATATTTTAGGTACCAATATATACTTTTAAAGGGTTACTCCACCCCAAACTGAAAATTTTGTCATTAGTCACTTACCCCCATGTCATTCCAAACCCGTAAAAGCTTTGTTCGTCTTCGGAACACAATTTAAGATATTTTGGATGAAAACCGGGAGGCTTGTGACTGTCCCATTGACTGCCAAGTAAATAACACTGTCAATGCACAGAAAAGTATGAAAGACAAAATAGTCCATCTGCCATCAGTGGTTCAACTGTACTTTAACGAAGCTACGAGAATACTTTTTGTATGCAAAGAAAACAAAAATAATGACTTTATTCAACAATTTGTCTCCTCCGCATCACTGTAGCGCCATTTTGGAGAGTATCTGCTGGATGCAAACAGTGTATGCTGTTCTGTGTCAGCCGCACCACATGGATACGCTGTTTTCGTTCAAATCAAAGTGTAAATAAATGTAAAAAACGTATCCGTGTGGTGCGGCTGACACAGAACAGCATACGCTGTTTGCGTCCAGTGGATACTCTCCAAAATGGCTAGAGGAGGAGACGCGGAGGAGACGAATTGTTGAATAAAGTCGTTATTCTTGTTTTCTTTGCATACAAAAAGTATTCTCGTAGCTTCGTAAAAGTTCGGTTGAACCACTGATGGCAGATGGACTATTTTGACAATGTCTTTCATACTTTTCTGGGCCTTGACAGTGTTATTTACTTGGCAGTCAAATGTTCAGTTTGGGGTGGAGTAACCCTTTAAGTACTACTATGTACTTCTAAAGTATTAACATACTTTTAAAGTACTAATATGTACCATTTAGGGGTAAACAAGGTACAAAGACATACCTTTTACCTTCTGTACCTTAGAGGACCTCCTCAATGACAGCTTTGTTCCTTTTTTTTGCGAGTGTACACCTTGAAATCAGGTCATTATGCGTATACTATATATACCTGTGTTTATAATTTAGGAAGTGGGTGTTTTAGAAGATCACCACATTCGGGGGTCCTTGGCATCAAAATGTTTAAAAGCTCCTGGATTATATAATGCGGTGCAATAATGGCTTAAGAAAAGCCTCCAACAAAGCTAGAGCTGAGCTGAAGGATGTGTATTCCAACATGACACATCTACCATGAAGGAAACATTCATTTGATGGTGCAAAACATTCTGTACTTCAACGTAAAAGTGCTTTCTGCTGTCCTTACATGCATGCGCCGCTCTCTGTGGGGAGGATCTAGTCATTCTTTAAGCAGTACCCTAGAGTGAAAACCGTTCGACGTCTTCCCGAGGCGCGTGACTGTTTGGAGGCCTCATCACCCTCTAAAGCTTTTCTCACTTCTTTTCAATACCTCCTGAAATTCTGACATCATTTAAGTGGCACTTCTTCACAAAACACCTGCCACGGCTCCTTTCAGAGCCAGACTGCCTTCGTTCCTTGGCGTTATCATCTTTTTGAAGCCAGGTGTGTGTGTGCGCGTCTGTTCAGCAGCTTAAAATGAGTGCTTTTATCAGTCTTATGGATGCACTCTGCTAAAGTGAGGTGCATTTGGCTACCAATAAAGCGTAGTCATGGGTTAATGAATACCCTGGCTTTGCTGATGATGGGGAACCGAGAACGGCTGAACACGCTTCACCCTATGGCCTGCTCAGTGGCATCCGTCCCGTTCCCAATGTGCATCTTAGCCCATAGAACTGGCACACTTTGTTCTTGCTGCCATTACAGATTTGGAGCGAGACCTGGCTGAGACCCAGTTGTAAAAAGTGCCATATGCACTTCCGAGCTTCGCCGAATTAATTTTTTTTAGCTTTACTCCATCGTGCAGTGCTGACACGGTACATCCCCGCTGTGAAGCACGCGTGAAGGGTGGAGACTTGGAGTTCTGCTCGAGCGTTTAGATGATCTCTCACAGTAGGCTTGCGCAGAGCTTCTTCCAGCACCATGTGTTCAGTCACATGGACATTTGGTCCTTTCCCCCTGAGGACAATATGTTCACGATGAAGGAAAGGTTGACGGAGAATGTAAGGAAGAGGGAGAAACAAAGAACGAGAAAATGAGTGATCGACTGGGTTATACGGGGAGAAAGAAAGAGAGTGAGCGAGCGATAGGAACAGACTTTGACCTTGTCTCTTTCAAAGGTGCGCTGCTGGGACATGATTCAGTCGGCCCCACATTTGCTCACGCTGAGCCTAAGGCTCAATCGATTACAATCGAAGTAGGTCACCCTTTCCTCCTGTAGAGCCTGGACTTGTATGTTCCCCTTTTCCTTCTTTCTCCTATTTTCTCTTCCTACTACAGGCCTGTTTTTGGCAAGCTCCACATATCATTGAGCAACGGTGGACTGCCGTATCTAGAGCAGGAAGGGTGTTTTGGTCACTGCTGATCCAGCCAGGAAGTGAAAAAGAGAGGGTTTGGCCAGCACAAGCACCCACAAGATGGTCCCTGCCACAAAAGAGCGTTATGCAACCCAAGCGCATTAGCTATATGGATAAAGGAACCACAGTTTTTGACTGTAACTGTTGTGTGGTTTATTTTGATATACAAGCATTTAGGTTGAAGTTGATTAAATAGGCAATCAAGGCATGAATTACCGAGCTCTTTAGATCAATTGCTGTAATCCTGTTCTTCATAATGGGTACAAACATGTAAACAAAAACAAAGCTCTATCATTTCTGAAAGGAGCAGTGATGGCACGAGCACCCAAAGGAATGAGGAGATGTAATACCCCGATTACTAATAAACCCGTCGTCTCTGTGGCTCAGAGATATCTTTTATGTCAGTGGTTTTGCTTCAGGACCAACATTCATTATCTTGAGGAAGAAGACTGTAGTTTTAATAATTATATATAAAATCTAATAAATCAAATATATATGTATGTGTAAAAATAATAAATCAAATTGTGAAATAAATCAAATGTTATTTTAAAATATTATTACTATTTAAAATAACTGCTTTCTATTTTAATATATTTTAATATGTAATTTATTTATAGTCTTCAGTGGCACATGCTTATTAATAGTTAGTAAGGTAGTTGTTAAGTTTAACTATTGGGTAGAATTAGGGATGTAGAATATGGTCGTGTAGAGTATGTGCTTTATAGGTACTAATAAACAGCCAATATGTTATTAATAGGCATGCTAATAAGCAACTAGTTAATAATATACTAAAGTGTTACTATATACTTTTGTAAGATTCATTTTAATTTTCTCGCCTTAATAAAAATTTCTTTCAACCAAAAAAAAAAAGACCCCAGACTTATACACACACATTTGTATACATTTAAATGTATAATAAACATGTATTTATAATTATTAAACAAATACTTAACTGTTATTCTTTTACCTTGTACATAGTTTTCCAAGAATGAGCATCTTGTCAAGCAACTTGTCTGTGTTGATATCTGCCTAATTTGGCGAGCTTCTATCAAATAAGACGAATTTGCACCTTTCGAGTTTAATTAGGCCTTTATCCTCCTTTTATGTCAACAACAAAAGACGGTAAGCATTTTCTCCTCATTTTAACATTGCTAAGCCTATTTATTTTGCCATCCAAACCAAACACGATTACCTGCTTAGGTGCATGTTGTTGTTTGCGCTCACTGCTGTTTTTTTCCCATCATCCATGACCCCAACAGACCCACGACCCAATTTTGGGTTTCGGTGCCACTTTCCCAAACAACCTTTTTTTAGCAGGCTTCTAAATTAAATGATTATAAAATGCTGATTACATTTTGGCAAGAGTGCTGCAAAAATCAATTCTCATTTAATAGGAGGCCATTTTTCTTCTCCTCTGCAGTCTATTATGCTTCAACGCATGAAAGTAGAACGTTCGACGCAGACGGTGTGTAAAGTTTGAGGGAAATCAAAAACCGCCAACCTTCATCCTTCATCAAAAAGCCTGCAACAACAGATGGGCTAAATCAGAAAAACAAACTACTGTCAATCTCAAGCGTTCACATCAGTTCCCGAGAACACGTGGTCCGAGCAACGTGCGCACAAGGCAGGTATAGATGAATTAGAGAATCCATTAGCCCAAGAGCATTGACGCTACATGGCAGTGTGTGCGCGACGTGGCATGCTGGCAACGCGATGGCCACAGGGTCTGTCTGAAAGAGATTAGACAGCCCAGACTACGCTCATACATTTGTATTCTCCACAGCCCCTCTCCTCAATTGAAGTGGAATCATACTGGAAGCAGGACGCTCTTCTCTCCCAGTCAGAATTGGGTAAGAGCTTGCCAAATGCATTGTGACGGGCCAAATGAATTTCAAGAGCGAATGGAAAAAAAGCCACTTTACTTTTACAGAGAGTTATGGAAGATTGACTACAATATTTGTGTTCCACACGTCATTTCATTTAACATTAACTGGCCCCTGTCAGCCATAATGTTTGAGTTATTTGTTGTGCACACGTGAGGGAGCTCTGTTTGCCCGCTGGATGGCATTTTTGCAATCATCCATATTATTAATGTTACTTTACCGTCTACTCTGCGCTTCGCCCCTCAGCATGACAACTCGAGAATGCATTTGCTAAGAGAGCCATGCGGGGAAACCCATTCTGCTCCAGCTGTGTCTATAGAAGTCGGCCGTCCATGCTGGATAACCTGAGCGTCGGCTTCCTAACTGCAACAGCAATCGCACAAAGCAATCGAAATGAGTGCCGTCATTCGTCATGTGCTCCCTTTCGCTGCGCTGAGTTTCTGTCTCCTTCACATTTCTTGGATATTGTCTGGAGGAGACCGTTTATTTCATCGGGAGACATAAAGTATTGCGTATTACAATGAAAGATGCGTTCTATTTCCGCGAGGTACAGTATGAGTGACGTGGGCTGTCTTGCAGATGTCTTGCGGACAAAACTCACGGGTGGTGTAAAAATAGACCCAACTGCTGCCTGACAAGCTGGAGCTGCTCTGTGGAGTTCAGTGCTCTGTTTCAAAACCTCTAGTGAGCTGCCTGCGGAGGGAGCATTTTAAAAAATCAGGTGCACTAAAGGTATCTCTTTTTGCTGGAATTCTAATGCATTGTGATAAGCTTCTTGGTCGTTAAAATGTTGCAATATATCTCTATATTTTGCACGTATACAATTAGGACATGGTAAAGGCAACATGTTGGTGTTGTCATGTGACTGACGACATTAGCCGTGTTGCTGTTCCCTGGGATTTATGAAGATGGTGACTCAATTTAGAGTTATAACAGAAGAAAACCATCAATAAAGGTATTTTTGGCTGCTATTTTACGAACTACAAAGTAAAATACATATTACTTATAAATATAACAGATCTAATGTATTAAAAAAATATTATATTGAAATATTTCAATATAATATCCGCATCTGAAAACCGCCAAAACCGGAAGTGATGTAACGAGAGGGAGAGCGGTCCATTTTAACCATAGGAAAACAATGGATCGCAATGACAGTTCGGACGCTGAGAAAATTTTCAATGTTTATTTACACTCGTATGACGGACCACAGATAAAATTATGAGCCTGCTATGCAGCCAAGAGAGCAGAGACAGGCCAGGATTAGACAGAACAACGGTCAGAGGAGACAAATTGAGTTGATGTGTGAGGAGAACAGGGCAGGTGTCTTGGTGAGAGACCAGTGTTAGCTTACAGATATACACACGTTAACTAACGATATGTAATCAGGCAATAGCAAAGTTAGTATTGGTCATCTATGAGCATTGATACTTACCAGTAACAGAAACTAATAAGCGTTGATCAGGCATGTCACGCTCGTTAATATCCGACACTAAGGTTACGTGATATAGTGGTTTCTCATCACCGCAGGAGAGAGCGAGATAAACACGTTTTTGTTTCATTAAGTTTTGTGTGGTAATTGCGAGGCCATGGTCACAGCTGAGGAAAGTCAGTGCTGCAGGGAGTTAGATACATACTGGGCCTTAGTGGAGAATGTGACCCCCACACTTGATGTGCAGTGTCTGACTCTGCACCCAGGCTTTGAGGCTTGCTGTCTGAACCCGTATGTGCTACAGATAGCCTATATGCACTTCAGACAGGAGCATAGACCTCTCCAGGCCAGCAGACATGAGTGTGTTCAGGGCAGAGATCATTTATTACTCTGAGATAAATACTTGTATGTATAAATACATAGTAAATTAAAGATTTGAATATTAAAACCATCTGAATAATTTTGTTTTTTCAATTACAAGTTGCCTATATTTAAGTAGGTCACAACTACCTGTAAGTCACACTTTTTGATGCCATTGGTATAATACAATCAATATTGACAGTATACAGACAAGTTGTCCGCTGGGCCTATGGTGTTCTGAGCCGGTACATCAGGAAGCTCTTACCTGCATGTGCTGTGTCAGCCATAAAGACAGTTTCCAGAGGAAGGAGGACTTTATAAAGGTTTTGAATGGCCTCATTTTGGTGACAATCAATAAAAAATTAATCACAATTACAAATTGTCTTACTGTATAAAAATTTGTTTATGAAGTTTACGTTAGATATTTATCAAGCAGATCTGCATTTATGGTTAATTCAATTCAGTTTTATTTATACAGCACTAAATCATAACAAATATTATTTCATAGCACTGTTAATACCGAACTCAAAACACAACATTGCAACTGTTAATATATATATATATATATATATATATATATATATATATATATATATATATATATATATATATATATGATTACATATATGATACAGTGATTAAAATATTTTAAATATTATATTTAAAATAAATAAATTTTACATTTTTATAATAAATATTATTTAATTAATAATTTACTTTATTATAGAAATTAAATATAATAAATATACTTATAAAATATATAAATATATATATATAATATATAATATAAATATAATTATAAAATAATCTAACATTTTTAATATAATATTATTTTAAATACTGATAGCCAAGTCCCCTGAGTGCTTCGCGTGAGGATCGCTATTTGCGTGGTGCGATGAGTCTATGAAAAGTGTTCTTAATCAGTCACTTACAAGCTTCCATGACCTCAGAAGGCAGCTGTCTACGTAGGCAGCGTGCAGTGAGGCAGCTCACTAGGTTTTGGAACGGAGCTAATGTTTGATTTTCTCTTGCCCTGCAGCCAGATAGAGAGTGAAGAGGAGGCCAATCGGAGACAGCGTCAGAAGTACTTCAGCATTGCCTGCTCTTCACCTACAGTTTTGAAGTATAGCTAAGTCTGTGCATGTCCGCATTTACGGTTGAAATCATATTAAGTATCAAACTTTTTATCACGTTAAAGATGGGTCATGACCTCCTCAAGATTCTACCCACACAAATCTCCAGCACATTCCACACCATGGGAGATGAATCATTTCTGAGCTGCATTCAGCAGCAGTGCAAGGATGGGTTTGATTAAGCTTTTGACTGGCAGCTGAGGGTAATGAGGAATGCCTGATGGAGTCTGGATGTCATTTAGAAAGAAAACTCCCCAGTGACTGCCAGTGTGTTTAGATCACCTCCCCAGTGGTGTGAGGCCACCATCTCTAGAGCTGTTAATACATGCAGGTGGTTAATGTGGTCTTCTAAGAAACGGCCAGGAGCGGAGCTTCTTAGTTCTCATGCTGGAGCTACAGAGCTGAAGTTCTGATAGTTTTCAGAAACACAAGTAATGCTGCAATACCACACTCTCAGAATTAAAGGTCCAAAAGCTGTCTCTGCTCAAAACCAGTAACATTGTGAAATATTATTACAATTTAAAATAATGGTTTTCTATGCTAATATATTTTATAATCTAATTTATTTCTGTGATGCAAAGCTGAATTTTCAGCTGCCATTACTTAAGTCTTCAGTGTCATATGACCCTTCAGAAATCATTCTAATATGTTGATTTGGTGCTCAAGAATCATTTTTGTTATTATTAAAAGTTAAAATGTGCTGCTGCTTACTATTTAAAAAAAAAAATTATATATATATATATATATATATATATATATATATATATATTTATTTTTTTTAGAATTCTTGAACAAATAGAACATTTAAAAGAGCAGCATTTATTTATTTATTTTTTAAATGCAACAATGTAAAAGTCTTTCTGTCACTTTTTAAAATCAAATTAATGCCCCCAAACTTATTTCTTTAAATAATATTTTTGTTCTACTGGCATGACTGAATTCACTAAATAGACATGCACTGCAAATTAGAAGTATATGTGTGTGTATATATATATATATATATATAGATATAGATAGATAGATAGATAGATAGATAGATAGATAGATAGATAGATAGATAGATAGATAGATAGATATTTTAACTTTTAAAAAAAATCTTACAGAGCTTAAACTTAAGTTTAAGATTTTAAGCTTAAGCTTAAACTAAACTGTAATGTATACACAGTATATATTAACTGAGCATATAAAATCCATGTAAATAATAATATTAATTAAAAAAAATCTATTTTAACTAACCAACTGAAAGTAACTGTTACAAAAATGACACATTTAAAGTATGGAAACTATATTATATGGAAATATTTTATATTACTCCAAATCATGCAACCTGTGGACCTATTTTTTTGTAGTATACTGGGATGCATTACAAATAACCCCCTTTTACAACCCTCATTTCTCTCCCCAATGCTCCAGTATGCATCTCACACATATACCTTTTTCACTAAGCAGCAAGAACAAGGACAATCAGAAGGTGTGGGCACCTGATTTCTTCTCATTTGCAAAGCATGACAGATGGATATCTGCAAACTGTCCATCAAAATCTCTGGGACTTCTGACAGATCACACCCCACATGCTGGAGCTACGTGATACTGAAATTAAATGACCTGCGCATCTCCTCTCAATTAATCCTCTGTCTGGCTTTGCTGACAGTCTCTACGCTCCATCTTCAGGCAGGTCTCTCGTTAAAACCCACTCCCCACTCCCTCTCTCATTATCGATGGGGATCTACTCGCCGGCTCACTTTCTCTCTCTATCAGTGCCACTGGCCCCCTGGAGGCCGACTGCAGCTGCAGGTCTCTCGTCCTTTGTTTCTTATACGCACTGCGAAAAGGCGCTTTGGTATGCCGCTCAGTTCCAGGCCCTCTTTTTCTCGCTCTCTTGCCTGACTCAGATGTCCCTCTCCCCTCTTGAGTGGGAAGATGAGCCAGGGGAAGAGCAAGGCTCGGGGAGGGGGACAGATTGTACTGCGATTACATCCAAAACACAAGAAGAATACCATGCAGGCCTGGGAGAAGTGCCACTCTGTTCACTCTAAAAAAAAAATGCCCATGAAGTGTGGTGTCAATGATTCCAGTGAGAAACCATCCACTAGAAAATAGCCCCAAGGTGGAAAACAGACAAAAATGTATCTTCCTTTAAAATCTAACTAATGGATGTTTTAAGAAATCACATACTGAAGAAGAAAGAGAAAGGTCACAATTTGATGGTAGATCTTCAATTTAAATTTATTTTATAGTTTTACTTGATATTAATGCTGAAAAAACCTGCTTGAACCAGTCTAACAAGGACTGCAGGTCTTAGCTGGTTTCAGCCTGAACAGCTACATTGAAAATAAAACGGTATACTAACAATTATCATGCAAAAATCACTGAAATAGTAAAACTAAAATATTATTGTCTTGTAAAATGTACTCTAATAATCTTTGTTTTATTTACAGCTGTTAAAAACTCTCTTTTAGCTGGTTTAAGATGTTTCTTCAGTAGCTCTAGATGTTAAGCATAAATCTAATTTTTAAGCACAACATTTTCAATATTGGTAATAATAATAATAACAAGTAAAGTTTCTTAAAGGGTTAATTCACCAAAAACTGACAATTCCGTCATTAATTAAACCCGTACGACCTTCGTTCATCTTTGGAAAACAAATGAAGATATTTTTGATGAAATCCGAGAGCTTTCTGACCCTACATAGACAACAATGCAACTACCACATTCAAGGCCCAGAAAGGTAATAAGGAAATCTTTAAAATAGGCCATGTGACATCAGTGGATCAACCGTAATTTTATGAAGCTACAAGAATACTCTTTGTGCAAAGAAAAAAAAAAAAAATACAGACTTTATTCAACTATTTCTTCTCTTCCCTGTCAGTCTTCAACGCACGTTCACGTCAGTATCACGACACATACATGTGGTGCTGCAGACGCATGAGAAGAGAGAGAAGAAATTGTTGAATAAAGTTGTCATTTTTGTTTTCTTTGTGCACAAAAAGTATTCTTGTAGCTTCATAAAATTACGGTTGAACCACTGATGTCACATGGACTATTTTAAAGACGTCCTCATGGACTAATTTAAAATTGGGTCTTGAACGTGGTAGTTGCATTGTTGTCTATGCAGGGTCAAAAAAGCTCTCGGATTTCATCAAAAATATCTTAATTTGTGTTCTGAAGATGAACAAAGTTCTTATGGGTTTGGAACGACATAAGGGTGAGTAATTAATGACAGAATTTCATTTTTGGGTGAACTATCCCTTTAAGCAGAAAATCAGCATATTAGAATGATTTCTGAAGGATCATGTGGCACTTAAGTCTGGAGTAATGCCTGCTATTAAAATATAAGAGTTATTTTAAATTGCAACATTGCTTGACTATATTACTGTATCAAATAAATGCAGCCTTGGTGACCATTAGAGACTTCCTTCAAAAAAAAAAAATAATCTCAGACTCCAAACTTTTGAACAGCAGTGTATGTATATACATGTATATTAAAGCCTGTAGCAAACTGACCTTGGAAATATGATCCAAAACATATTTCCTGTCATCTTATGTGCTGACACACGAAGAAGTTAGAATCTAATTAATGTATGTTGTTCTTGATGTGTGTCCACGTCTATCACATGCAGCAAAACTGCAGTAGTTGCCAAAATGCACTGCAATGAGCTAGAGCGTGGAGCCAGCCACCTCTGAACGGATGGCAGTTAATGCAACCTGACAGCCTGGACTGGGGTTAGGCCCACCCAGGTACATCTGGGGATTGTAGGAACAGCTTGGAAGAGAGGAAATAGCACTCCAGGGAACCCACAGAACATAAGAGCAAAAATGGAGTGATGGGAGCAGAAAAGAGAGAGAGAGAGGGAGAGAGAGAGAAAGAGTGAAAGAGAGAGATGAAGAGTGAAAGAGAGAGATGGTGGAGATTGGGCTAAAGAGAGAGAAGGAGTGGGATTGTTAAAGAGAGAAGTACAAGGGAGGAGATTGTGTCTGGAGTTAACGTTTCCTTATCTTGACAGGAGCTGTCCGCCTCTATGGTGCTGAAACAAGGCACATGGTCACCGGGGCCATTCAAAATCCCATTTGCTGTACTGATGGGGGAAACTGAAATAAACTGAGGGATCTCTACTAAAGGATGAGTTGAGTTGAAGTCACTTGGTCTCAGCGGATCCGTACCACAGCTATTTGTATTTATGGGTGCCAACCACATACATCTATTTCTGCTTGGGTTACACTCACATGCAATCAAACACCAGCATGTTTCAGAGTATACTTTTTTGGCTCAACTATATCAAATGAAAATTTAGTCAATTAGTGATGTATACTAATTTATCTAGACTTGCATATATATTTTTAGCATTTTTTTTTGTTTTGTTCTAACAATGCTTTAACATTACTTCAGCAATGTTTTAAAGTTTTAGCAAAATTAACCTTTTAGCAATGCTTTAGCAGTTTAACTATGCTTTTAAATATATAAACAATGCTTTAAATGAATATTTCACCCAAAAATTTAAATTTGCTGAACATTTGGAGAAAATTAGATTACATCACTTGCTCAGCCAATACAGTGAATGGGTGCCGTCAGAATAAGAGTCCAAACAGCTGATAAAAATATCACAATAATCCACGATTAACATTATAACAATGCTTTATTTTACCAAAGTTTTATTGTTTTAGTGATGTTTCATCATTGTTTAAGCACTGTTTTGACTATGTTTTAACAATTTTAGCAATGCTTTAATGTGGCTTTTACATTGTTTAGTGATATTTAAACATTTTCGCAATGCTTTCATATGTTTTTGGCTATATTTTAATATTATTTAAGATAGTTTTAGCTAAGCTTCAAACATGTTTTAACATTGTTTTAGTGATTCTTCAGTGTTGCTTTACCATGCCTACTGTGTACTGTGCTTTATCTATTAGACATCTAGCACTATAAATTCGGATGGAAATCTCTGCCCATTGCATCATGTGTGGAACTGTTTTCAACATCTCACCACAAGTGTTGAGAGAGCATGTCAAGTTTAAAATAACAAATAATCCAAATATTACAAACACATCTCAAGTCTCCTGAATTCTGATCTGTTCCACCAAAAAAAAAACAAAAAAACAAAAAAAGTTAAGAGTGAAGAGTTTAAGAGTGAAGAGTTTAATTTTTCTCAATCAAGAAAAATTGACTAGCCATTCAGGCAGTTGGTTAAAATCTATATATAACATTTATATTATGTACTGTACAAGTACATGAAAAGAACTAGAGCAAAAATATCTGTTTGTTTCTACTTCGCTTTTAAATCATTACAAATGACCACAGTACAAAACTTTGCCCTTGAATATTAAACACGGCTTGAGAATCAAACAGGATAAATGAATCTCCACACAGATCTCAGGACTGTTGAACTTGCAGACCATCTGATCCGGTCCCAGTGCATGGAACAGCAGCGCAGAGAGCAGATAGATAAAAATGAAATGGATGAAATAATAATGGTGGCCATAAAATATGCAACGCTAATGCGTGAGAGCTGACATGTAGAAACCGGTCTGCGAGTGTGGCTGAAAACGGTGGCTGCATTAGTCACAAGGCTCTCGGGTTCCACCTCCCAATGCACTCTGGGAGGACTGCCACTGCCTGAAAGAAATGCATTAAAATAGAATGAGCCTCGGGCTCTCTGTTGAGCAACAATGCTTGTGAGCCATGTTTACCTCTCAACACCACTAATGTATCGGACTGAGATTTGGAGTGATTTCAGATTCTGATTTTAAGCGATGGGTGGTCTGTAGGGCAATTCATGCCACATGACTCAGTGGCTACGCTAAATCACAGCAGTATGTGCTGTGTGCTGCCAATAACTTTCCATAGTGAGGTGAATGCACGTAACAAATGACAATGGCTGTATGTTTAGCAGTAAGAACCTTTCATTCTGAGTCTCTGGCTTCCTCTTGTGAATAAAAAGACTGAGTGATGTTTTTAGGCTACGCTGTGTGCTATTTTCCACACTGGAGTCCCTCTCAGGAGCATGTCACATGAATCTCATGCATTCCTGCTGGTAGTACTGAATTGGGAGACAGATTTTTTAAAAGCGTTTGTTGTTTTAATTTTTAAATAAAGAAACGAAGAAATGCTTGTACTGTAGTCAGTGACGACTGTTTGATTTGCTCTGTTTCTCTCTCAAAAGGATAATTATTTGCATTTCACTAATTAGTAAGGGACATCTGAGGATCTTTAAGTAGGGGGTTAATTACTGTATTTATGTTTCTCCCAAAATGACTATTCTCGAAATTGACCTTTTTTCCCCCATTGCGTTATTACCAAATTAATGTTAAAATGAATGATATACCCATAACAAAGTTCTTTTTTTTGTTCTTAGATTAGGGGTAAAAAGAATTTAAATGTGTTGGTGTCACTAAATTAGAATTACAATTTCAATTTCTACTAAAGCAGCTTTCCAATGTGTTCATATTTTTTTAATTTATTTTTTTATTTTTTTTGCACCTGACCTCAAGTTATAACAGTCAACTAAAACTGAAACTGAAACCATTAAACAACATTTTTATTACCTGAAATAAAATAAACGTTAACTGAAAAAAAAATATATATATATGCACACTACCAGTCAAAAGTTTATGAACAGTAAAATTGATTGTTTTTTAAATTCTCTTCTGCTCACCAAGCCTGCATTTATTTGATCCAAAATACTGCAAAAGCAGTAATATTGTGATTTAGTTTTTTTTACTATTTAAAATAATTGCTTTCTATTTGAATATATTTAAAAATGTAATTTATTCCTGTGATCAAAGCTACATTTTCAGCACCATTACACCAGTCTTCAGTGTCGCATGATCCTTCAGAAATCATTCTTCAAATCATTCATCAAGCCTCAACTAAAATTAAATAGAAAATGGAAAATATAAAAATAAATCTTATTTAAAATATTAATAAAATAATAGTATCTTAATGTTGCTAAAATCCCCTCGACGGACTGAACAGAAGTAATAAACCAGCAAAGATTTCCACGTCAAATAAACTATTTAATACATATTCATGAACCAGTGGTACCAGTGGTTAGGTGTTTACCAGCCAGAGCAAATTGTTTTTGGAAAGTTTGCTTCAGTAAGCTGTTATGAACAGCTTACATTTTTTTAAATGACGTCACATCACATTTTTTCAATTTCGCTTGAAGTATATAATATATCAAGGACTTAACAGCCATGTTTTTTAAAGCCATGTTTTTATTTATTAATTTTTAAATTATATATTTATTTATATTTTTTAAACATTTCAAAACAAGATTTTCCTTAATTTCTCATTTTTTATTTATTCTGGTAAATAAAGAGACATACTGCCTCTTTAAAAGCAAAAGCACTCTCCCGCTGGCTGACAGAAACAGAGTGAATCAGGTTCCATTTGTGTAGTGGTGGGGTACTAAGAGAGCAGCTCACCTGTGTCTTAATATTTCCATCAAGCGCTCTCTCGCTCGCTTGCTCTCTCCCTGTCTCTGCCTCTTTTTTCTCTCTCATTTAACTTAGTGCAGTGTTCCAAAGGCAGGTACGGAGCCCCCAGAAAAGTAATGTGTGTGTACGAGACAGAGATACACACACACTCTGTTGGAGGCACGTAGACTGATGACTCAGAGGCCACTATGCAGCAGAACAAAACACAAAAGAAAGGCAGAGGGAGCAAGAAGGAGAGAGAGGGGACCAGAACACATTGTTAGAGAAGAAAAAGGCCCATGTCCAGAGGTGTGTCTGGCTTGCTTTGTGCTGAGAACCGACAGAAAGAGAATAAAAGGACAGGAGAGGTTAAGTACCTGAAAATCTCCTCACACAATGGCAGTGTGATTTGATCTGTCTGAAAGGCGCTGCTGTCACAGCTGTGTAGATGAGGAACGTGAAAAGTATGCGGTACTTGGGTACCAAATCAATACTAAAAAAAAAAAAAAAAAAAAAAAAAATACCAATCTTTACCAATACCAATCTTTCTACAGTACTGGTATTGATTAAGTTTGTTACCCACACTAAAGAGGTCTATAATACCTGGAGAAAACTATCTATTAGTATTGCAATTCACATCATTTGGTTATATGGCATTCTGAGCCAATCACTTGATGGTGTGTGACTAATTACTTTTTAAGAAATCAATTTTTTATTAAACAAAATATGCAACCAAATGTGTTCCCTGTTCCTGATGTATATCTATTGACTGCTATAAAACTAAATTTGCAATTATATAATAATTTTAAACCTGCAAACCTTGCTTAAAAAGGATCATTTCAGTACTTTTAATGTGAAAGAAAAATCCAGGTAAAACATTTAAACTGACTAGTCATGTTTGGTTATGGTTGATTAGTTTGTGTAAAAACTGCATTTGCAATTTGTCCAGTTTGATCAGCAGCTTTGAAATTATTTGGCTAAAATTCAACATTAATAAAAATTGTGTTTATTTAAATAAAATGCGAAACATTTACATAAAAAAATCACAGTTGGATTTTTTGGGGATGTATATCAATGTTACTCAATTTGAAATTTACATACATTTGAAATATAAGTGAATGTTAAGTTTTGGTCGCGTTTTATATTAGGTGGCCTTAACTTCTATGTACTTACATTTAAATTAATCATTTGATACAATGCACTTACTGTGTATATACATGTTTTACTTATTATAAAAAATGGTAAGTATTTTACGGTGTCCTTCTTAAATATGTTACATGTACTTACTAATATAATAACAATAAATTATGCATAATTGCATGCAACTAACCCTAAAACAAACCTTCATCCTAACTCTAGCCTTATAGTAATGTAGTTAATTAATATTACTAAGTACTTAAATGTATAATTACACTGTAACAAGGACACATTAAAATAAAGTGTAACCTACAAAAATACCTGCATGTAATTACATCTGTAATTAATTTCTGTAATTACTTTTATAATTACACTGTTGAGCCATCCCTTACACCTTAACCCATCTTTAAACCTACCCATACCACCAAACCTGTCCCTAACCTTAACCGTATCCCACCTCAATATCAGCAAAAGTGTTTTGTAATACAATAAGAACACAATAAGTACATTGTACTTATGTTTTGAAGTAAGTACATAGAAGTTAAGACCGCTTAATATAAAGTGGGATCTAAGTTTTTAAATTATTTGTAATAATGTGTTACTACTGTCTCTATTTTACTGTAGAAATCACAAAGAATTCAAAACCTTGCTGCTCGAGAAGCCTTAAAAAGACTATTTTATTAGAATCTGGCAATGAAACTGGCAGATTATTAAAAAGAATTTCAATATGAAACCTGATATGATTTATTTTCTTGGTATAAACTTGGCGTACTTGAAAAGATGGATTATGCTCACAAAGATGATTTAATGCTCTGTCTTTAATTATAATCTGTAAATATAATGTTTTTGTTCCTGCATAAGGAATGGCTCCATTGACCCCTATTGTTCCTCATAAGCCCACTAAAGCTAAAAGCCTCATATAAAAAGCATTAATGGAATTCACTGTGTTCAGAACACTTTTTTTTTTTTAATTCATGAACTTTACCCACTTATTTTCATTGTTGGGACCAACTGTGCATGCTGGAGACTATAGGGACTATAAAGGACTAGAGACTAAAGGGCCTAAAATAAGTCGCACAAGCTTGCTGCATTGACAAAGAAATATGGGGAAGAACCTGAGACAGAGATGAAAAACACTCCAGGCAAACGCTCAGCTGGAGAAAAGAGTAACAGAGATACTGTAGACTTTAAGGTATAAGAGATAAAAGCAGAGTTAGAGAGACTAAGATTAAAGAAACGTTCAGATAAAAGTATAGACTGACCAGTTATGTTCGGCTGACTGGATGCAGAAATCAAATATTAAAACTTTATTTCCTATTTCTACAGTTTTATCAGTAGTTCTTTAATAATTTAGCCCATTTAAGTGTTTATTTATTTGAAATGTAAAGAAATGACATACAAAGATATATTTGGATCATAGCTGGGCTTAAATGACATGCACTATACTAGACCTTTCATGTTTAAAAAATATATATTAAATTTTATTTAAGTTTAAAAGTAACTTTATACCAATTTATGCCAGTTTATATGACATGCTTGTTAAAATACTATTGATTTTAATTTAATAGTTATCTATCTATCTATCCATCCATCCATCCATCCAATATTTCTATATATTTTATGGTACAACCTTTATCAGCTACTAGAATGAATGTTTTTTTATATATAGAAATATTAAAGAGAACAAATTATCTAAACACCACAAAAATCAAACTTAAATGTTTGTAGGGCAGTACAGCCGCAGCATTGTTTTGATGGATCTAACATCTTTAATATTACAGTTCAATCTCGACTTGCGTTGCATCTTTAAAATATGAGTCTTAGTGTTGTTCTTCCTTCACACAGCAATATGTGCCAGGGCTTCTATATAAAGCTCATCATTATGTCGCCTTCACTGTCACATAAGTATCAAGGAGGCAAGCTGCGTCAAATATATGCAGAGCAACCTGCACAGCGGAGGCACTAAACACACAGTGCTAATATATGCAGAGCAGATTTCCTCAGCAGGGAGAGGAGCTCGCTCTCTGAATACAGGCTTCTAAGCAAGCCTGCCTCTCTTTTTAAGATAAGTTGCACAAACCCACCCTTACACGGTGCTCCATCTCTTCACAGGTCTGCTCACATTCAGATAGCATAAGAACTTGGTTGGAAAACAGACGCATGCACATTTTGACATGGCAACATCTGTTCTTTTTAGTTTTAGTATTAAAGGGAATTGTGTTTACATTGTATCAGAGTCAGCATATACAATGATCATGAAAGGGACTGATATGTTGATGCTGAAAGACACACTGGAATTTTAGTCACGGAAAAATGCGAGCCAAAAATGTAATAAAAACTTGTCTGAAAGAGATGCGCACAGAAAAATCCTACTTTAACAGATCCAATATCAGAAACCTTGAAATGGAGAAAAAGAAAAAGCAGCATGCAAACTGGTCCAGGTTAATATTTTTAAAATTGCATTACAATATAAATATTATAATTATTACATATATTAATGCATATTTTTAACATTTACTGTACACACACACACACACTCTTATACATTTACATCTTTATGCAGTGATTCATATTTTAGATTTAAATAAAATGTGTAATTAAGAGATCTATATATTTAAAAAAAAGATCTATATATTTTTTATATATATTTATGTATTTTTACACATTTATGAACACAAGCACACATATACATTTTTGCTTATACCTTTTTTATGTAGTGATTGTTGTTTACACACACACACACACACACACACCCTGCATATATATTTCAATGTGTAATTATAATAAGATCTATAAACTGAATAACAACAAAGTTTTTCAATACAGTTCTATACATTTAGGCCTAAACAGTATTTAAAAAATTTGGAGCCTATTGAACAAAATGAAATGTAATTTCTTAATGTTAAACTTTTAATCATTATTATAATAATAGAACTGCCATTCCAAAAAAAGGGTTAATTTAAAATGAATATTTTCATTTTTGGCTCAATTTTGTCCAGGACTTTGGCCAAGAATTTTCAGCACCAAGACTTGAATGTAGAATTGTGTTTCTACTGTAGCTGTTAGAGAAGAGAGATTTTTCTCTGTGCAGAATATGGGTGAATAGGTTCTGCGTCAGCACAGAACCGCCACCTAATCAAAGCACGAGCTTGGAAAGAACTCGCTTTATCACTTGGCAACAAAACGCGAAAGCACATTTACCAAACAAAGCCTTTGTATCCCTCTTCAATAACGCTGCGGAAAGATAGAAAACGCTACAATTACCAGGCACATCTTATCATTAAACACCTTAGAAGAGAGAACGCACATAAAATCTTGGACAACGCTAAGCGGCTCAAGCCAATTTCCACAGCGAATGACTCCTGTCCTGTTTGGATGGAAATATCCTTGAATAATTTCATTAGTTTTTTCTAGGGGAATCTGTAACGGGTTAAAGCCACTGCCAGACGCACCTCGCTTCATTGGATTCAATACATACGCTTGTCCTCAGGGAAGCAGTTTGTGACTGTATTATTGTTCCACCAGTTGTTATTATGATACAAACAGTGCTAGATTTGTTTTCTGGCATGGTTCACCAGTCACGGCGTCCATGTCTTCATGACTAGTACATTTAAAACAGAAACAAAAAAATGAATAAAACATGTATATTCCCTGACCAACGACAGATGTCAAAAAAATAAAAAGCTATTGCAAAAGTAATTGAGACTCTTCCAATCAAAGTTCAAACAGATGAGGAGGAGAAGCTATAAATTACTTTCTAAAATTAGAAAATTTGAAGTGTTATAAATATTCTAAAAGAGTGCAATGCTTTCTTTTTCAAGGAAAGTAGCACTAGTACATCAAGGGAGTATTGAAAATGACACAATAACATTGAAACCAACAACAAAACGAATGCAGCAAAATGAACGTGAATTTGCTGAACTAGAAAACTGAGAGAGAGAGCGATTCAGGATATTCTTAAGGGCCAAAAATGATAATCTTGGGTGAAAGACAATGACATCAATATTTCAGTAAAAGTCCTTCAATAATAATGACAATTTTTCTCTTTTAACTGTGGAGATACAGATAGACCTTGAGGCACAAAGAGGGGGAAAGGTCCTGTGACGTAGCCCTGGGGTATTTCAAAACTCTTGCAAAACACAAACAGTATCCTGGCTGAACCTGCAGTCTGACGACCGCATCCTCCCTCTGTGGAATTGGAAATGGAAAAGAACTCTTGCTCCTTCAGGCAGGGAGCATCTCCACAGCAACCGGAGGATCCAGGAGAAAGAGAAAAATGCATTCAGTCCAGCGTTGACAAAAGAATGGCCCCCAACAAGCTCCTTGAGAATTGCTATTATTTTGCACACTGAAAGCCTGTCACATCACAGTCTAAACACTCGTAGCATCTAAACACGCTGCTATACTAGACTGTTGCTATATTAGATAGAAACGTGTATGTTTATAAGCTCAAACGTGTCAATCCCGTACTCATTTATCGGTTTGGACTGAGTGTATTCACATAGTGTACAGTATATAGTGGAAACAGGTCTTATCTCGCTCCCTAATGGTTGCTAGGTTACAAACTAGGACATGGCTTGACACATGCCGGGGGGCTATGGCTGATTTCATCAAAGTCTAGCTCTCACATCTGTGAAATATGCACAGCGTTTTTAACTTTAACTCACATGCATATCAAAACAAGTCGAGCGGCAGGCTGATTCAATCTGGCGAGCGTGAAGAGAGAATACTGACATGCAAATTGGCTAAGCAGGAGAGTTTTAATTTGTGGTGGTGACAGTTTTCTCAGTGCATTATTCTTAGAGCATCTCTGTTGCATTCTGAGGTGCATTGTTGCTTACGGTGCAAGATCGGTGCTGCATTTGCTGTTTGTGTTTTATAACAATACAAAAGGGGGTAATTAACAGGGCTTTGCTGTAATACTGTGTGATATCACTTCCATTAAAGTTTCATCACTTCCATCAGTAAAGACCTATAAATAGTAGGCGACTTGCAGAAAGGTATTCACAACTGTTTTTTTTTACTGTTGTGTATTAAAAGACAGATTTTTGTCACTCAACAAAGATTACATAAGCTAATGTAACCGTGCCAAGGAGAAACCCTCTTTTATTCATCAAGCAGAACTGAGATTGTCAAAAATACCAGGGCAGGGTTGTTACCAACTACACAGGCACTGATTTACCTCAAAGCACAATAAAAACCATCATTAAAAAGGTACGAGGATATGGAACAACTGTGTATCTGCCTAGAACTGGCCATCTTCCAAAAAGGAGTGTTGAGACAAGAATAAGTCCATCATTAAAGAAGTTCCAGTCCGACATGACAGATGGGAGAAAGTGAGTATGAGATAATAATAGCATTTGGAATCCTTGCTTGTACAGAAGAGTGTCAAGACGAAAGCTACTGGATTTTTTTCAAACCTACATTTAGACTGGAGCTCACACAAAAGCATGTGAATCTTTGGTCTGGATAGGTCAGGATTCAATTTAAACTATTTTCAAACTATTTTTTTTTTTTTCAGTATTTAAATTTATATTTCATTTAATATTGAGAAATATTGAAAACAACAATTCACTGTAAAGTTAAAACACCTCAATTTTCTTACAAACATGCAGTTTTTCACTTCACAAGACATTAATTGATGGACGGCATTCTGACGGCACCCATTCACTGCAGAGGATCCACTGGTGAGAAAGTGATGTAATGCTAAATTTCTCCCAATCTGTTATGATGAACAAACAAACTCATCTACATCTTGGATGGCCTGAGGGTGAGTATATGTTTTAATATATTTAATATTTTGGATGAACTCTTCCTTTTGTCACTAAATATTAGTACTATGCTTATACTTTTCAGAGTATCACACCATTTATTTAACATCAAACTGAAATCAACCAGTCATGGGTAAACATTGTGTTTATTTTTTGTCACTTGAAATAAGGCTCTGAGTGACAGAGGTACAGTCTGTCCAGTGTATTGTGCTTTTGTGTACCTGGTTGTCAATCATGCAGCTGATGCAATTTTCTGTTGTCAAAACTCAGTTGACAAAAACATAGTTGTCCTTCATAGCCTCATTTGCATTGTCAAAAAAAATCATTATTCTATTGTACTGCTTATGTAGAGTATTCAGAGTCAGTCACATATGAGTTTCAGTGCAGTGGCCCACTAGGTTTTGAAACAGAGCTTTGCACTAAAGTACAATGCTTGGCTCAACACACAGCATATCACACTGAGAGTGTGTGACGCTTTGGGGATGCATTTCTGCAGCAGGGACTGGAAAACTCATAAAGATGGATGGAGTTAAGTACAGAAAAATCCTCAGGGAAAGAGGCGATCTGTAAGAGAACTGGGACGAAGGACCTGAAACAAACAGTAAAAGTAATACTGGAAAGGTTTAAAACAAAAGGGTTAACTGTGTTGTAGTTGCCCGGACCAAACCCAGAACTCAATCCAATCCATTGAATGGCATTAAAACTGCTGTTTGCAAACATTTTGCTGATATTGGGCCCATTAGAAGATGAATTTCAGAAAATGAAACTAACCTAAAGACAGTCACAGCAGGTTTGAATTACTCTATATTAGCTCTCGGGTAGGAGATGTGACATTCAATATTATTATACTTTATTACATTTAGTTTTGTTTAGTCAGTGTATATTGAGCATTTGAAATGTCTAAACATCACTTTAAACCACAGGAGGTCACAAATAGGGGGTATAAAATGTTTTAACAGGAAGTTTATGTTGCTGTGGGAATTGCTAGTTTGAACAGAAGTTGCCACATTCATTTTTGGTTTCATTAACGATAGATGAAAAATAAAAAAGTCAGGTTGTTTTGTTGTTTCACTGTGCACTACTGCAAGAATATATTAGTGCTCTGGATTTTGTGTATAATGACTCGAAATGTTAATCACACCGATGCTGACATTTGCTTGTAATGTGAGCATGTTGTGATAATCATAGTGTTTGTTAATACACTGAAGTGGATGGCTTGGTAATGTTCACTCCCATGTTAATTTATGTCCTACACACAATGCAGATATTTATACAGTATTTGCATGACTCAGTTATTGATTTCATGTATATTTGGTTTCATAATAGCAGCTACTTTATTTCATAAATGATTTGATAATGCAGTCACAAAAATTTGGTGTTGGTAAGACTTTTTTTTGTTGGTAAGAGTATTTTTAATATTCTTATGCTTACCAAGACTGCAATTATTTGACTAAACATACAGTAAAAATAGTAATATTGGTAAATATTATTACAATTTCAAATAACTGCTTTCTATTTATTTTAAAATGTAATTTATTCCTGTGATGACAAAACCTGAATTTTCAGCAGTCATTACTCCAGTCTTCATTGTCACATGAAAAACTAACTCCAAAATTTTGAAAAGTATTGCATACAGTATATAAATGCATGGAGAGAAGATACACACACATATATAAATATATATAAATATTATCACTCTTGGTTTAACTTGCAAATGTCATACAAATGTCCTGCGGAGTGGAAGCTTGAATTCAAGCTTAAATGCACATGCTTGTTTAATAAGACAGTCACATTGCCTGTCCCGTATGTCTTTTTCACTGCTGCTGCCCAAATGTCTAATCTCACCCATTCTGTCACAGATTGTCCCTCTCTCACTTCATACCAAAATAACCATGTGCTGCACCAAGAATCAGGTCTGATATTAAACAAAACAGCATAGGAAAAAATGTATTCATACAAAAGTACAGTAAATGCACTCACTTATTATTGTTTATGCACAAACGTCCAAAAGACAAGTTTACCGGCACAGCTGAAAAGGAAACTATGGCCAATACGAGGGTCGTTAAGAGCGTCTAATTACGCCATTTGCCTTGTGCGACCGTGCAATAGTAATTGCTGCTTGGCTTTGACAGTACTGTTGTATATTCGCTACTGAAATTAAACCATGTAATTAATTGGACCAACATAAAGTGGCTCACGCTGGCCTCTTTCAGCAGGATGTAGGTAATTAGAGGATTGTGATAAACACGGAGCACCCTCGAACGGTAGCGCAGCGGTCACGGTGCTTATGAACCATACGTCCAAATGGCTCTCTCTGATTGCTCGCATTCACCAAAGCATTCAACATGATCGTCATCAAATTGCACCTTGCTCAAGGAAAAATAGGCTGCTCTTCAGGTATCAAGCGATTATCGTGATCTCTGTAAAGGTTGTGCGGCATCGCAAAAACAGCTCCTCGGCTTCACCTGCAGGCAAAGGTGAGAATCAAAAGTGGGCGACGAGGAGCCTAGGAAGCCTGCATGCATGCGCACCAAGAAAAGCAAAGGCATTCCAGGCGAAGCGCCGGGCTGATTGCACCGGCTCGAGTGTCTCCTGCAATCACGGCTCAAGGCACGGCTGATCTGATTACGTCGCTGTCACTGATGATTTCTGAGAGGGCTCGAGTGTTCTCCCGCAAAGAGACGATCCCATCCGAGGAGCTCGAGAGAAAAGCGAGAAAAATGCTTTGTAATCCCGCTGAATGCGAATGCTGGCCACTTGCATTCGAGAGGGAAGCCGAGTCCATTTGCTGACCTCATCGAACAAACTTAAAATGTCCTCTGGCAGAGTCTCTGACAAAGCATTGGATTCAATAACAGAAAATTAAAAAGTAGATCTAGGAAAGCATGGTTGCGGCACACGCTCCGAGACTTCAGAATATAGGCCAGTATCTCTAATGATGATTAAAAGAAGCAAACTGCTGGCTGAACAGCTGCTGGCTGAAGCTGATTCTAGAGCAAGGTCGGGCTCGATACGTTGGTGAAAATGAACATTACATGGTAAAGATCAAAGAGAAGAGAGAATGAAAAATAATGAGAGAGCAGCGAGATTAGGCAGCTGAGCAAAAAGGTGCGATGGCAAAATAATGAGAGCAAAAGAAATCCAACCCCAGCCAATCTGAAGGCCTGTTAACTGTGGACAACAATGAGTCTTAAATCATTGCACTGAATTGCACAAGAAGCATTTCAGAGCCTAAAAGCAGCCGTAAATCACAGCAGCGGTTACAGACAGCGGGGTCACTATGTCACTTCCTGTGTGCATTCAGCTTTGCTTCCCATGTGAGTCCATATATAACTATTGGAAACATCTGATTTACATTCAAGGGGAAGGCTATTTCTGTGCCACTGCAAAAAATGACAATTTCATGAACATTTAATGATTATTATTATTATTAATGAAGTTTTCAAAGTGGCATTTATAATTATTAAATTATTAATTTAAATGAATAATATTATCTAATTACTGAATTAAATAATTTAGTATTTAGATAAAATTAATCAAAATATTGAAAACAAAGTTATAATTAATTTATTCAAATTATCTTCATCATTATTAAATTAAACACTCTCTCTATTTTCCATCAGTCAGACAAATGCTAAGTTTCCATCACCCTATTTTAATGCGCATTTTGAAGTATCGCATTAGAAACAAGTGATGGAAATGCCAAATTTTGAATAAAAATATCTTAATTCGCAAAAAAAAAGTTTTTACACTCGCTTGAGGTGGTTTTTGACTTGTGCGAAAAAGGGTTAATTTGAATAATAAGAGATGGAAATGCATTTTGCGAATAAATTCCTCCAAGCGCATAAAAAAAAAGTCATGTGACTTTGCGCTATGGGACCGCAAAACCTGACTAACCAGCGGACCGATCTCATTCCACAGCATCTGAAAATGTTGTTATTGTCATTCTGAAATGCCCGAGCAAAGTCTGTCATCAAAGTATTTCTGTGTAATTGCCTTCCAGAAATGTCTTACACGACTGCGTTCCCAAACAGCAGCATCCACCGCCGAAAGCAATGACCGCATTCATTGTGTTTCGTCTGTTCGCTCTGAGGCGCAAGTAATTTATTATATATGAAAATTGTTATATTCAGTAGCTTCTCCTAGTTTTATTAATGATTTATAGTGCCAGTTTATCAGGAAGTGACAATTTTGTTCTCTTTGACTCGTTGGATGGAAATGATGCTTGTTCGCAAATGTTTTATGCGATATTCCAATTTTGTGCATAAGCTAAATTCACAACTTTGCATGGTAACCCGGCTAAACAGACATTCCCGTCCCCAAACTCGTGCCATTGGTAGAGCTCAATTGAGCCTTCACAGAGAGTTTGATTGACAGGTAATCTGACCGATCATAATGCCGAATCTGCCATTTTTGTCTGACAAACAAACCAGACAGGTTAGAAGATTAACATCAGCGGACCTGAACTTGAAAAAAATGGTGTGCAATTACGAGTCACGAAACAGTATTTATTGTTTCCTAAAAAATTCGAAAATTGTTTCATACCAAAAGTAACCTGCTCTGTCTTGTCTGTCGGCACACTGTCAGTTTCCTCTTTGCTCCGCAATGTATTTTTCACTGCGTGAGAACATGATGTGTGGTGTGAAAGCGGCATGGTCGAACAGTTGAAGAGTCAGTTCAAAAAGATTGCAATTCCGTTTGATGCCACTAGTCAACAGAAATTACACACCTTTTAATAGTAAAAATGACGCAGTCAACATGTCTATATTTTCTATATTTGATTTTAATCAACCAAACTCTGATACATGAAGTGTTCAGATTAAGACACGCTTTAAAATTCGCTTTCAACATTCAATTTAATGGCCATGTATTATTTAGCTACAGACACCCACAAGCAAAGCCACACAGCAGAAGTTCTTATGCACCCTCAGCGGAGTTGATTGGGACGCTGCAGCAAGGAGATCTGGCCTCATAGAACGGCAGGAAATTTTGAAGTTTCAATAATCCCCTTTTTCACGGCAAAGCCACAGAGAAAGCAGAATGCTGCTGCAATTCCCCTTATGCGAGGGCATGAATCACACGTCTGCCGCCAATATTATCATCACTGTGTACTCGCTGTGCGCTCGTCTATCTGTGAAATTGTGTAATCCTTGGAGATATTGCCAGGAATAATTTTATTATCTCTCTAAATAGCAAAATGAGCTGTATCCAGTTCTTAGCAAAGTCCCAATCCCCAGTTTTGCCAAATGTTGCTTAAAAATAAATGTGCAAAACTTTTGTAAACATGACCGAGATATATGATTGTGTTCTGTTTTGTTCTTTTATTTTTAGTCTGCCTCTGAAGTCTCTCTTTTTTTTTTTTTTTTTAAGGAGGGATGCACCACAGCCCCACTTCAGATATCTGACAGACAGAAACAAATGAAAGGATACCAGTGATTTCGGAGGCGTCTCCATTTTCCGAGGCCAGACTGTGTTGTTTCAGGAAGAGCGCCGGGGTGTTCTCGACTCTGTCAGGGGAGAAACGAGTGGGCGGATCCCGGGCTTGCGCATTTCAGACCTGGAGACTTGGGGCTCCACTTCTTACCACTGTTGTTTCTGCTGTTCAACACCCTCTACAAATAACACTCTATTCTTAGGCGGACATCACAAAGGTGATTGGCTGTCAACAGCACTCAAACAGCATGAAGAGCTAACGACTGCACTGCTGTTATTTCGGGAAGTTTGACGGGAACAGTTTTTAATTAGGTATGTGGGTATAACTTCACAGGTTATGCAAAAATAGATTACAGATATTCCATTTATTCTCTTCCATTGCTGCTTGTTATTATCACTAATTTGATTGAACGGTTCATATACTTTCCTTGCAGAGGGAAAACGCTTGGGGAATTTAAGATGTTACATTGTGTAATGAAAAGCCAGGCTGTCAGGTCTGGGATATAATGATGGCACATCATCAAAGTTGTAACACATGGCTGCATTAAGAACTTCATTAAAAATTATGAGGCCCTTGATTTGTGTCATGCAGTAACGCTCAGGTTTAAGTAGAAATATGAGATTTAGTTGGTTAAAGTTGGATTAGCCAAATTTTCTGTTTGTGCATCTTTGTGGACCAATACACTTCACAACACAAAGCTATCAGAACTCATCAAGGCCAATTAGCTTTCCGAAAACGATTATAGTTTTAATTTCTCCAGGATCTGCAATAAACAGTTTGTAAAGTTTACCAAAGAGATTCACAGATAATATTCTCTTTTAGAAACATACAAACAAATATAAATCATGGCTTGAGATTTATTCAAACTCTTGTAATATAATACATTCACTATCGGTGTTGATCTAAATATTTAACATTTAAAGAATGTTTGAACTGCCAAACTGCTAAAATCTCCAAAATATCAAATAGATCAATAACTATTTAGAAATAAAGAACACATATTCATTTAAACATGAGGAATACAGTTCAGCCAGCAAACACTTTTAGAAGATTGAAAACAATGTTTTTCTTCAGGGTTCCCACACCTGAATTTTCATGACTCTTCCAATCATTTATGCTTACTGGATAAATATTTTTTACAGTTTATCTTAAAGAGATTGAACTGAAAGAGCAACGCTAATGAAATATTGAGAAAAATCGTGGAGATTATTATGGTGAATATAATTGTGTATAAATTATATAGTATATATTGCATTGCATATATTGCATAATAATTTTATTATGCTCAACCAAAAATATATAACCAACTCAAAATCACAGATAGATACATAAAATTAAAAATATGCAATGTAATATACTGAAACATACATATAATGTGTAATGTATATACAAATATATTCACTACAATAATTTGGCATGGTTTTTCTCAAATATGCACTCATTATCATCTATCTCTCTAGATATTTTGGTGGAGCATAAAAATACACAGATAGATACATATTATACAAAATATGCAATGTAATATATTGCAATATACATATGCAATGTAAATACTATATAATGCATATACAAATATTTTCACTACAATAGTTTGACATGATTTTTAAAAAAATATGCACTGATTATCATCTATCTCTCTAGTCGATTTTCCCAGATTTTCCATTGACTGTAGAAACTCTTATATGAAAGAATAAAAACTAAATCTCTATTGTATTGTTAATGGTTAGGCTGGGCAGAGCGCTGGTCATATAGCAAAGTCAATGGTTGTATTTTGCTATAGCCCTGGGATGGTTTTTGGCACGGTTGAGGTAGTTTTAGTGCAGGTGTAAGAAGAGGAATCCAGGCAACTGGAGACTGATTTCACCCCTCACAGCTCACAGCATGGCTGTCTCCCTTTAGCAAGGGCTTGGGTGAGATCCAGACCGAGCTATTTCTCCTCAATGTCACATTTAGTAAAACACACACCACAGGTCTGGAGCACAGAGGAATGGGAGTAACCTTAACCCTGCTGCTGCAGTTACCGAGCATTACTGAATCCGCTATTAATCTTACATAAAACGCAATTGTCGAGCCTTCCAGGAAGGTGTGGGGACCAAAGTGGCGCTTTTAGACGAAGCCAATATTTTCGTTTCGACTCGAAAGTTCACATTTCTCTTGGGCAGCACAACCTCAGCATCAACAGCTGACCGCTCACAGGGCGCCAAGAGCTCAGTGGCACAGGGTTCGCTCGATCCAAACCGCAGTCCTCTAGTTTATTGTCTAACTGCTTTGCCCATCACATTGATTGGACTGCAGTTGCAGGTCTATTCTGAGAAGCAGAGCTGAAATGACACATGCACTTAAAGTGATGGCTCTACATCTAGCCGCTTCTTTTGATGAGGGGAAAATTGTGAAGAACTCTTGTTTTCAATAACACTGGCGGTACAGAGAACGAAGAGGTCATGGTTAAATGCGCTCTCATTACTGGCCCACATTTAGGCTATTCAGGACAAACAATGGATCGCTCCCAAATCACAGTGTTTTGAGTCACTGATCAATTATTCCTTATTGTCCTGTCCTACACTTTTTGTGCAGCCGTTTAAAGCTTGACTCTGAGACGGTAATGGATTGCGGCTCTCACTGGAGCAAACTGCTTTTGATGAGGTCCAATCTATAGTGTACACACCAGTGATCCACAAAGGATAGCCCCTTTTCACCGGTAAGAGGCCGCATCCATCATGGCTTTCTCGAGTGGCTGTGCATTAGGAGATGCCCTTGCTCGGATCAAGGTGCGCCCTTGAGCCTCACGAAAAAACGGATGTTTGATCTGGGAACCGTCCGGAGGGGGTACATGGCGATGACCGGGAAACCCTACATCAGCATGCAGGGGCAGGCGTGAGTGAACAAACAGAAGCTGCTGCTTGTCAAACATCACGCCTCCATCAGCGCATGGAGCTTTGGGTATTAGGGAAGGAAGGGAGGGGCATGCAGCATTTCAATGAGACGATGACAAAAAACAAGATGGAGAGAGAGGGAAAGAAGCGATAGATTTGATTTCTGCTGTCTGGCAGATCCTCAAATAAAACTGGGGGAATCCATCAGGCTGTGGGATCGATGGATCAGTGGGTCAGTGCCGTGGCAGGCGGCCTGCAGCTGTGTTGTCAGGGGCGACGGGTGAATGATCAAAGGTCGAGGGGCAAGAATTGAAGAATCGTGACAAGTGCGGAGAATAGTCGTTGCTGGATTGGTGTGGCCAAACACAAGTCAAAAGAAAAGCAGACAGAAGAATGATTTAAATCTATTCTGTGATAAATATAAATTTTATTTTGTGCTGGCTTATCAATCAACCAAGTTTACTTTGAGTTTACCCTGAGTCATAAAACCGATAAAAACTGTAAAACACAAAACACTTTTATTTCTATTTTTTCTATTATTAGGGGCCAAGCACCGAAGGTGCGATGGCACCTATTGTATCCGTTGGCGTTCTTCTTCTTCTTCTTCCTTTTCTTCTTCCGCCATTGCATCTATGGCAGCCCATAGAACCGCTTGCGGGAAAGTTGTGCAATTTGGTGCACTGAAAGAGGACAGCCTCAATACTAAACACAGCAAGTTTGGAGTCTCTAACTCAAACTCTCTAGCGCCACCACTTGTCCAAAGTTTCACTCATGTTTATTCGTAAAGCACAAAATGAAAATTTTTTGCTCTGATTCCTTGGCTCATGCCGAGTCGAACGGACACCAAAATTCAAAAATCGTAAGGTTTAGTTTTTTCGCTATTTTCAATTGTTCGTAAAACCTACTTTTTCAAAATCTTCCTAGACGGCTTGTCCGATTTTCACCAAAATTGGCTCAGATCATCTACAGACCATGCTGGCAAAAAGTTATGGAATTCAAGTTGATTAGTCAAACCGTTCTTGAATAACGCGCAAACAAATTCTATGAAAAGCACACAAAAATGGATCTGAGGCTCTATCTCCGCAAAGGTTTGGTGTATTGAGACCAAACGTGGTGTGTGTTATAACAAGCATGACCTGAGACTACCTGCAAATGTTTTGGCGCAGTGGCACCTAGTGGTCAGGAGATATGAAAAATGGCTATTTTTGCTTATAACTTCCCAGTGGTTTGGCCAAAAATCACAAAACTGGTCTCTTTAGATTCGGTGCATCATGCCGAGTCGAACCATATCCATATCCATGTCAGCCATTTTGGCCGTCGGCAATTTTGAATTTTGTAGTCAAATGCTATATTTTACAAATGTATTGACATATCGTTACGAAACTTGGTATGGTTCTTCAGCATGATGCCCTGAAGGAGCCTGAGAAGTTTTGAGTCAGTGCCACCTAGTGGTAAAATCAAATATTCACATGCTTATAACTTTGGGTGGGGTCGACTTATTTTCACAGGAGTCACCTTTTTAGACTCCTGAATCCTTGCCGAGTCCAGCGATATCAAACTTGCCAGGTTTTGCCTTATGGTTTGTGCAATGTTATATTTTAGCACTTAACTCCCTGGGGTCGACGGTCTCGCTGGCGTGACCAGCTCAGTTTTTTAAGATCAGTGTAAAAGACACTAAAAATACTCTGTTGATTTTGGTCACACAAATAAGTGTTATACATCAATTGAAACTGTTAAGTGTCTACTTTTATTTGCATACACTCACAATAACAACAAAACTTTGTGGTTTTGGAAAATAAAGAAAACAAACAGGGTGCACTCTCTGTCTTCTCCGTCTCCGCAAACTGCTTTTAGAAACACGTCACTAAAATGAACTGTAACTCAGCAAATACTCAACACACATACATGGGAGTTATATCTATAGAAAGCTTGAAGTGTCTACTTTTAAATGAATGTCATATCGAAAACAAATATTCTGTGATAAAGTAATCCGTATGAAACCAACACGATGTTCAGTGTTTCCCGTCTAACTCATTATCTCTAATGCAATCCCGCCCCCGCGCGGCTCGTGCCCTTCATATGTAAATATTAGGGATGTGACGAGATCTCATGGAACGAGATCTCGCGAGATCAGATGTGTCTGGCGAGATCCGACTGGTCTCGCGAGAACGTGACAATATCTCGCAAAACATTTTGCAGTGTTTACATTAGAGCTGCGTTAAAAACATTGCGATCTTGATTTAAACACCCACGCGATCTTATTCCTGAATGACAACAATTCAGCTATGTCTACGACTGTTTAACATCGCGAGTGTCAGTGGATCGTGAGAAGCACGTTTTGTCGCTGCCCATGTTAATGAATCAGAGGGTCGGTCATCATCACGCTTCCGATGTGAATGCCGTCATTCACTGATATGGGTGGCGACAAAACACGCGCTGCTTACACTAACAACTCCACTAACACCTGTTTCACATCGTAAGCATCTTAAAGACATTCAAATCTGCATTCATGCTGCTGCTGATCCAGAAAGAGCAACACAAACAGTCTTTTCAACCACACATCATTATTTCTGTGTTACAGACATTTAAATAACAGAAGTAGGCCTACTGGGATAAAAATTTATAGTTTAGGTATAAACACTTTTTGTCTACAGTAGCGATCAAAACGAAAGTATCTTAACACTTGTATTGTAACACTTATCTTCCGCCAGGAGGTGACGACAACCCCTTTAAAAATGTATTTGACACTGAATCATTCATTCAGGAAATTCCAACAGTGAAACAAGTCTTTATGAACTGAGACACTGACTCCTTCATTGAATTTTTTTATTTTTTTTTATTTTGTTCAAATGAATGTATATTTTTAAAAGACTTAAGCAATGAACATTTAGTCAGAACCACTAGTAAATTATGTTATTTTGTTTAGTTTTCTAATATATATATATATATATATATTTTTTTTTTTTTCAGAATCGTGATCTGCAATTTATTTTAAAAAATTGTGATTCTCAATTTATCCAGAATCGTGCAGCTCTAGTTTACATGTTTATTACTGCTTATAATCCATTAAAATATAAGTTTAATTTCATAAAGTACAAGTTGATTTCAAAATGCACCTACATTTTTTTTTGCATTTTGTGTCGTTCAGTTGAATAAAAGACTATTTTTCCCTATATATTTCATCACTGAGGATTTTTATTTTTTTTATTTTTTAAAAGTCAAAAAATCTCGTCTCGTCTTGTTCTCATGAACCCAGTCTCGTGTCTCGTCTCGTCTCGTGGGATAAGTGTCTCGTCACACCCCTAGTAAATATCCACATGAGACGTGTGCACATGTAAACACCCAGTGCAAACAAAGAGTGAGGAGATCGTTAATCGCGGCTACTGTTAGTTTCTGGAAGAAGACTGAGAGGAATAAGGCAGAATTTCCCTCAAAAGAAGAACAAGATTTCATCCAGTAGAGGAGATCAATCTGATGAGTAAGTAATGTTTCTTTTTTGCATTAGTTAACGTGTTATTGTGAAATAAACTTGAACACATTTACTAACATTAGTTGGGTTGTTCCCAAACTACAACATGATGAATGCTACGCATCTAAGAATGTTTAGACCATGTTTATTATTAATACTCTGTTCACAAATAGATTTTAATAGCGTGTTAAAAAATAATAATTAGTTTCTCAGATATAAAATATCCTTTTTATAGTACAAAGCATGCGTGAGTCTATGGCTACAGAATCATATCATAGGCTACTATAAAATCATACATACTAGGCTATATGACTACAAAATCATAGTTGGGTTTTTCCCAAACTATAATTCCTGACTACAATGTTTGAAATTAAGTAAAACATTTTGAATATGATAGGCAATTCATTGTAATTAAATTTCTTACGGCATGATGATTTTTTCATGCTCTATATAAAACAATAAAAGTAATATGAGTGTACACTGTAACATGATGAATGTAACACTGTAACATGAGTCTAAGTATGTTTAGAACATGTTTATTATTAATAGCCTACTCTGTTCAGAAATAGATTTTAATAATGTGCTAAACAATAATAATTAGTTTCTCAGATATAAAATGTCTTTTTTTTATGATAGTACAAAGCATGCGTGAGTCTATGGCTACAAAATCCTACAGATGCTCCTGATATTAACATGCTCACAAATGTTTTTTTTTTTTTTTTTTTATTGAATCAGATACCTGCACCACAGATGAATCCTTATGAATTTCTTCAAACTGTTTTCCTACGACACTGATATTCTATGGTAAAACAAGCTCCTTGACTCCTTGAAGGAGTAAGCAAGATGATTTTGACACATCATTTTGACATGAATATTCTAGCCTACAAGACTGATTACTCAAAAGTCTTATTCAGAACTATTCAGTATGTGTTTTATGGCCTTATTTCAGATACATTTTTTCCCCCAAAACTTACTAACAACGCATTATCTTTTTTTTCTAAAAAAAACGCAAACATATACATCAATCTTGCTCACATATTATTGTAGCATAGTTTGTGCTGAAAAAAAACAAACAAAAAACAAACAAACAAACAAACAAAAACTTATTTAGTTACATAGCATGTTATAAGTAGCTGAAATAAGCACAAATGTCAGGGCATGTCAAAACATCTCAGGGGCCCCAAAATCACCTCAGACCCCAGAGGGTTAAAAACATTTGCCAATATCTTAGAAACTGTTACTCCGATTGACACAAAACCACTGTAGCAAATTCGGAAACATAGTGTCCCGGCTATATGCTAACGCCCAATTGCCAAGATTTTGATAGTAAGTGGCAAAAAAATGCAAACAAAGTCGGCCATCAGTCATTTTTTCTCTTCTCGTATATAAAAATGTCTATAACTCCAAAACAAAATGAGATATTTTCAATAAATTTGACACACATATGTATGGGCACACTCTAAGGACACATAAAAAATTTGGTGGGATTTTGCCTCTTGGTGGCGCTATAATTGAACAAAACATGAAATTACCATTGGCTACAATAGAGTATTATGATATAAAATGTTATATTTTTCGAATGCATTAGTGTACCATTATGAAACTTTGTATGTACCATCGACACCATGAACTGAAAGTACTCAAAACATTTTGAGACAGTGCCACCTTGTGGTCAAAAGTTATGATGAAATTTCAAATAAATGCTAATAGCGTTCTCTGAATTTTGCCTATTGTAATGAGACTGGTATTAATAGATTCCTTGGGTCATGCTGAGAACAGTGATACCAGTGTTGCCATAGTCAGCCAAACTTCCTGGCTGCCATTTTGATTTATGTTGAAAACCTACTTTTTTCGAATTCCTCCTTGACCGTTTGCCCGATTTTCACCAAAATTGAGTCAGATTTTGTGTCGATAGATAAAACCGTTTTCATACAGCGCCACTACAAATTTTAGGCATGGTGCCAAAATGAGGCTATATCTCTGCAAAGCTTTGACATAATGACACCAAACTTTGTGTGTGCCATTGTCACCTCACACAGAACACACCAAAATGATTTGATTGCAGCACCACCTGTAAGTCAAAAGTGATAAGCCATTTAATCATATTACTAGAGGTTGTATTTATGATTTTTCAGCCATTTCAAATTGCTTTTAGTACTCATTGTTGCATTTGGTCTGATGCTCCATGATATACTTAGCTCCTCATTTTGCCGCTGGAGTGCTTGGCCCCGTAATTGCTGCTTGCAGCTATATTTATAATAATAATAATAATAATAATAATAATAACAACAACAATAATAATAATAATAATAATAATTATTATTATTATTATTGTTATTATTATTATTATTATTATTTATTATTTTTTTTTGCAGAATATGTAAAAAAAGTATCACATTTATACTAGGCAGTTAATAAATTAATAATAATAATAATAATAATAACAATAATAATAATAATAATAATAATAATTATTATTATTATTATTATTATTATATATGAAAAAATACAAAATTGTTCATCTTATTTCTACTAAGTTGTTTAATAATAATAATGATAATAATAATAATAATAATAATAATAATAATAATAATAATAATAATAATGTATTATAGACATAATAGTATAGTTTTATGGCTCTTTAATGATGAACTCAGCATTTTTGGAGACCGGCTTCATGCCAAATAAACAGCTGCTATTTAAATTAATCTGTTATTATTATTTTTATTATTATTATTATTATTATTATTATTATTATATGGAAACATACAAAAATGGTTCATATTATTTCTACTATGCTGTTAAATAATAATAATAAAAATATATTAGAAGAAGTAACAATATAGTTTTATGACTCTTTAAAGATGAGCTCCAGACCAGGTTCACGCCTAATAAAACAGCTGTTATTAGGCTACCAAGACTTGAATTCATGTACTTAGTCACCATGGAACAGTATTTTAAAACGTACTATTAATTTTTGACTTTTCGTCACACTTTTTAATGAGGAAAAGTACTAAGTCCGCTTTTAAAATATAATAATAAAAAAATTGATAAACGGAAGCTGTGACAGGCCTGTGCAATAAACACAAAGTGCATATGAGTGCTGGTTTCCAGCATGTGAAGCAGATAAGTGCCATGCCAAGGGCTCTTCAGATGGCATGAGATGCACAAATGACGAGCAGCGTCTAGCGCAAATGTCAACGGCTTGCGATGCAGGCAAGGGTCTGCGTGGTGTGACAGCTCTCTCCCCCTCTATCTCTCCATCATTTCATCCTTACATCAGCCTGGCCCCTGTACACCTGATTGACTTATTCTACTAATCTACATATCAATTACATCAATTATCTCCACCTTGCTGCCAGGGGCCGCTTTGAGTGATGGGATCTGGCAGGATGTGATTATTGGTCAGTGGGGGTGAAGGTTTCCAGCTTGCTGAAGATGCTTTAGGAATGTATGGAAATGCAGCTCATTAGGAATTTATGTTGTTCACTAAAAACATGCATAAAATGTGTTGTTGGTATAAAATTCATGTGCATCTGAATGCATAGAGTACATGGGAACCAAAATGCTGGAAAGCACATCTGTTTTGAATAAATGGGCGGAATTTAAAAGTGCCGCTGAGTCATACAGTCATCAAATTGATCTGTCAATTTTGCACTTTATCAGCCGTCGTTGCATCAGGGTTGGACACTCTAACAGCTGCATTCAGTTGTGGGACTCCGGCAATGGCTGTGTAGATGCCTTACAAGAGTGGTGATGTAATTCACGACATGTCGGCTCCACCTCGGCTCCGTCAGGATTGCCAGCCCTGTTTTCACGCGATAAGGACGCTGAAAATTCATTGCATATTTTGCGGCAGACGAATGGGAGGGCAGGTGAGATTAATGTCGAGACGGAAGCAGTGAATCGGACTGACAATACCAGTTGTAATGAAAAACTCGGAAAGGGCCATGATTCTGCTAACAGTTGCCTTGATGATCCCATTACTGTGCGGGATCACATTCCCACGTTGAACTACTTGTCATTGGGGATGAAGGACTGATCCTGCTAACCCTCTCTGTTTAAAAGGATCATTTAGCACTGTCCTCCCAAACTCTTCAGATGGAAAGCTCGGCTACTATAACTTCGCTTTGTGTGGGAGGTGACACATTGATTGTGGCTATCCAATGTCCCCACGCTTGTTGCTTCCCTCTTCCACTAAGTGTCCAGCAGCCGTAAATGCATCCAGCACTCAACAAAACAACGCATGACCGCTTTACTGATCAACTACTACATGAAAATGAAAGCCGTCTTGTTGGTTACGCCCATCTTTGTTTTCAGAATGCGAGAAGGCTAAGATGAAAGCAAAGCTTAGTGTACCAGTTGAAATTCATTAAAATGGAATGAAAAAGCATGTGGGGTTGGTTGGTTTAAAAAACAAACAAACAAACAAACAAAAAAAAAAAAACAAGTTAGAATTTTCAGAATGAAAAACATGAACAATTTGCACAGCAACACAATACATCTTTATGACTTCCTTCACAATGAATCCAAAATATTGTTGATTTTTTTTTTTTTTTTATAAATAAGTTATACTCTCAAGGTAATTCATTTGAACTTGGTGTGAACAGGACTTAACCCACATTGCATAGCAGTTAATTCTGCTTGATTAGCCAAGTTCAATCCCAAGTGTGCTGTTTCACAATTCTGTAAAACAGAGCAGTCTGTGTTTGTGGCGTTCGAAATCTCAGTATGTGAGTGGCATTGAGTGGAAGTGGAGTTGAAAGTCTCATCATCTATAAAATGAAATAGAACTGGTGGAGTTCTGTTCTTTCAGCTGTTTACCATATGAAACAGTTCTTTAATTTAAATAATCAGTGATAAAAGAAGCTCATTGATTCATTGATAAAAATCAAATAACTTGAACAATCACCAGCTCTGTTTTTCTGTTTGCAGCAGTAAAGCAGATGTACATGGACTGCTTTGAGTTCATGCAGATGTGACGACACTGAGCAACTGACTAAACTGAGCTCTGTTAAGCTGCTCTGTTTCATACAATGCTGGTTTGAGGAATAGTAAAGGCGAGGGTTAAAAAAAAAACCCTGAGCACTGTGAAAAATCAGTGTAAAAAAAACCTTGTGTTTCTGCAACAAGATCTCTATTTGACTTGAATATATATCTTTATTTATCTGTCTGTCTGTCTATCTAATCAAATCAAATATTAAAATAAAATATTAAAACTTTATTTCCTATTTATAAGTTTTATCAGTAGTTCTTTAATAATTTAGCCCATTTAAGTGTTTATTTATGTCAAATATAAATAAATTAAAAGTATATTTGGATTATAGCTGGATCATACCTATCTATCTATCTATCTATCTATCTATCTATCTATCTATCTATCTATCTATCTATCTATGTTTTCTCAGGCTCCTACATTTATCTTCAGTTATTTCACTTTAATGACAATAAAAAAAACCTATTCATTGACATTAAAGTGAAATTACTGAACCCAAACATAGGAGCCTGATAAAAATGCTCATTTTAGAAGAAAATTTCAAATGGCACTTAGAGGCTTTTTTTTTATCTGAACCCTTATATACTGTATATTCTCAAACGTTTGGGGTCGGTAAGATTTTGTAATATTTTAAAGAGGCCTGCTCCTTATGCAAATAAATAAAAGACAAAAAGAAAACACTACGGGTTTTTTTTTTTTAAATAAGTCTCTTTTACTCACCAATGCTGCATTTATTTGAACAAAATACAGTAAAACTAGCTGCTCGCATAAAATTCAAGTCATTAATGTTTGCCTACAAAACCACCTCTGGCTCTGCACCCCTTTACCTAAATTCAGTACTTCAGACCTATGTGCCCTCTAGTAGCTTGCGTTCTGCAAGTGAACGACTCATTATTGTGCCATCTCAAAAAGGCACAAAATCACTTTCACTGACTTTTTCATTCACTGTTCCCACCTGGTGGAATGACCTGCCCAACTCAATCCGAGTCCTTAGCCATCTTCAAAAAACGGCTAAAAACACATCTCTTCCATCTTTATTTGACCCTCTAACTCTATCACTCTCTATTCTAATTCCATTTTATCTATCTGTCTTCTTTTTATTTAAAACACACACACACACACACACACACACACCCTTGACCCTCTATCAATTGCATATTTATTCTCTAACTGCTACTTTTTCTTTAAAAACTAACACTAACTTTCTTTTTTCTATTCTATCTACTTTTTTCTTTTAAAAAAAACCCACTAGGTTTCTTTTTTCTATTCTATTTACTTTTTTTTTCTTTAAAAAAAAAAAAAAAAAAAAAAAACCTTGCTATGTGTACTGCATTAGGCTAACCGAGACTTGTCATATCGCTTGCATGTTGTTGCTCTTTTGTTGGTTTTGATTGCTTCTGTTGTCCTCTTTTGTAAGTCACTTTGGATAAAAGCGTCTGCTAAATAACTAAATGTAAATGTAAATGTAAAACAGTAATATTGTGAAATATTATTACCATTTAAAATAAGTTTTCTATTTTAATACATTTTAAATTGTAATTTATTTTCATGATGGCAACGTTGAATTTTCCACCGCCATTACTCCATCTCTGCTGATTTGGTGCTCAATAAATATTTCTTATTATTGTCAATGTTGAAAACAGTTGCTTGATATTTTTGTCAAAACTGATATTTTTTATTTCCTAGGATTTTTTTGATGAATGGAAAGTTGAAAAGAACAGCATTTATTTGTTTGTAGCATAAGTGTCTTTACTGCCGCTTATGATCAGTGTGATGCATCCTTGCTGAAGGAAAATATCAATTTTATATAATTTTATATTATACAACAACTGACAGTAGTGTATAGCAAATCCTGCACAAACTGGAAAAAGTATACTATTTTTCTTTAACAATTTGTGCAATACACACATACACATATAGATACACATAAACATTCAAGTAAATGCATACATTTTTAACAAATAATAATAATAATAGAAGTTATTATTGTTGTTATTGTTGTCCTCTTTTATTTGATAATCTGTCCATCTCAACAAAAGGGCAAATAAATCACAACAAAAACTCTGACCTATTATAGAAGATACAAGACCTGGATCACAATATAAACACCACAAAAAATAAATATGCTTAAGCTGCTAGAAACTCTACCAGGTGATTAAAAGGCAGCTCTTCGACTTTGAGGATTATCACTGTAATATGACAAGCTCACTTGGCACTCAACATATGCTAGAGCTCAGCAGGAAGACAGGTTGTCAATGCAGCACACAATCTTTGATTGACACAGGTGTCAAAAAAGATGCCTGGCAAGGAGCAGTGGTGTGGCTGGACATGAAAAAGAGCACATCTGGTCGACACTTTTATCCAACAAACCCATCTCTCCTCTAGATCTGCAGTGAGTGCAAAGAGCACAAGGCCACTCCCCATGTGATCTATTAAGGCACAGATCAAAGCGTGCACATGACGTACCAAGCGAAACTCGGGCATGCGCACACATATCAGGGTGCTGTATCAACAGCCTGCTTTCCAGTGTAATAACTCTCCTTAATCAAATCAAAGCTTTCTAGACCCATTGGGTCTGAGCAACCCGGTCGATAAAGTGGAAAGAGTGAGCGCTTACCGTGGCCTCCTCTTGTGAGGAAGGGCATCCTGTTGATGGCAATGGGTACAGTACCATGCTTGTTATGGAAGTGATGGACATGGTGTGTGGTGCTCAGGCTGGAAGACACACGGGCACTGGCCGTTCTGTCCGGCATCGAGGCCAACAAGGCCAGAGATAAAGCCAATCTCCACCAAGAGCCGAGGCCCAGCCAGCTGCCTCCGCCACACTCCCAGCCCAAAAGTACCACCTCCAGTCTGGGGCAAGAAGGTCCGGCGTAGGCCCTTCCACACCCCATTTGTCCCGCCCGTTGGAAAGAGTACATCTCAGAGAGGGTTGCTCATGTCAATCATTATCCACGGGTCAAGTAAACAATGCAGAAGAAAACAATGCTACCCAAAGCCCCGAGGCTTTCACAGTAGGTTTCCAAAGACGATAAAATCCTCAAAAAGAAGAAATTCCTTTCAAGTCCGGCTTCAAAAATCCAAAGGGGGAAAAAAACAATTGAGCAGTTCCTCTTGGCTTTCACGCTTGGTGACTATCAAAAAAGAAAGAAAACCAAACAAGGGAGCTTGTCTGCGAAGAGGAGGAGGCAGGCTCGATTGAGTCGATAATCATCTGCGCTGCAACTCCCAAAAGCGTTCTAATCACGGCCACGCGGATCAATATTTCTGGATGCAGATTTTGTGGCTTAATTGATGAGGGGTGAAACGCTCCAGGTGGAAGAGATACCAGGAGGCGTCTCCCTTCGAGTTCCCAGCCTCAGGTACGGCTTACACGCTATTTAGACCACTCTCCCTCAGAGGGCAGCTCCTCTATCGCGCAAGAGGAGATAAGAGACATCCCGGCGGCTAATGGATTATTCTAATGCCGATTAAAAGATGACAGAAAACAGAGAAAGGAGGAAACAGATAGGTTGAGACTGACCCGGGCGTGATGAAGCGCTCACGTTTCCTTTTCACAGACGGAGAGAAAGAGAGACTTCTGCTGCAGCATGGTACAGAGGAAAAGCAGCAAATAAATAAATAAAGCCAGCTGTGACTCCTGACGCGTTGGCTGCAGACGCAGCGCGAAGCTTCTCCGCTGCACGTTCCCTCTCGAAGTGGAAGACCTGGAGCAGAGCTGGATCAGTTTTCCAGCAGCATCCTGGATCGCTCTCTTGGATTGTTGTCTCTGTCTCTGACGCGGACACTGTATCGATTAGTGCTGCATTTTATCCCTCTTTTCCCTCCTCCTTTCTGATAAGCATTCACTTGCTAATGTGCTTAGTCTGACAGTGTTACCAGCACAATGCCCCTCACAGCCGAAGTGTGGACGACCAAAATCCGTATGTGCGCCGCTGTGGTGAAATGCATGCTAATTCAATTAGGCTCCTTGCGATCCTCGATAGCTCTTCTCCTGGGATTGATGGGACCGAGAGCAAAGGCTGAGAAAAAAACCCTCAGAAACAACAAGCGTTGCTTGCCGCAAGCGCAAGGTGCAGGACGCACGGTCCTCCTTCTGGATGCTCAACCAGAGACTGCTACAGAGATGGGGAGAGAGAGAGGGAGAGGGAGAGAGAAGGAAAGGAGAGCGGTGTAGTGTGTGTCTGAGGAAAAGAGAGAAAGAGAAGGGAGGGGTGCACAGGGAGCGGGCGATCGTAGTGCATAAGCACACATGCAGACATAGAAAGAAGCCAAAAGATGGAGAAGAAAAAAGAATCAGTTGCACGGCACACACGCAACCAGGAATACAAATTCAGGGCGCTGCGCACGCTCACCGCAGCCTCTGAAAACACACCAGCCCCACACTGCAGAACTTGACCAGTGAGACTAGTAATAGAAAATGCTGTTTATTCCTGCAATGGTACATGAAAGTGCCAAAGAAAGACACAGCTTTGAAATTGTTTTTTTTTTATTTTTGCATTTTTACTGGTGGTCTATTTTCAGCCAATGTGGAAATCACGCTCAGGAAATCTGAAAGTCTCGCTGGTGCCAGATGCAACCCACCCCCCTGCGACCAAGATAGCAGTAGTTGGTTCCCGATCTTGATGAATAATTTAGTACGAGACAAAATTTGACGGCAAATGCCTGCCGCTGTCTTTCTCTTACATTTTCTAAATGGTTCCATTTCATGCTCATTTGTTTAGGTTGTTCTATTAAAGGTGTGTTTATTCATTCAGAATCATTTATTAACTATAAAGCAGATATTCAGATTCATTTATGTGTGTCTAAAGGCCAATGAGATAACATTTATCTGTCTATGACTTTCAGGAAATGTTAAATTTGAGCCAATCTACAAACAAAAACATTTACTAACATACTCCTAAATGCTGGCAAAATGATTTTCAGTACCCTAGTGAAAAATAAACATACTAAAATGTATTTGAAATACATTTCTTTTATGCAAAGTATACTACAAATACATTTACATATTTATGTACTTAATAAAAACACCCTGCAATTGTACTTTCGGTGTAATAAACTGGCATTTTTAAAGTCTGCTGATTTGGAACAAATAATTGTGTGCTTAATGCACTTTACTTGTGCAAAGGTAGTGCTGAAGTCCAACTAAAGATATACTGAAGTGTATTTGATTGTGCTGAAGTGGAACTATTGCAAGTATACTTCAGGTACTTTTTAAATATCTTGCATTAAAAGACTGAAATTATTCAAAGATCATACAATCCTCATCAATAGTGACATTAAAGCAAATTTAAGGTTAAATAATGAGAAATGTGCATTGTGCACAAGTAGTACTCCAAATAAAGTTATTTTTTTATATATAAAAAAATAAATGAGTACACCCCCTCTGAATAAATTTAAAAGATGTATTTTCTTAATGATCACTAATATAATTCATGGAAAGATGGAAAAATTGAAATGTATTAAACATATACTTAATAAAAACAACAAAATATATGCCAATATTTTCTGTAAGATAAGTAAATTAGCCAATTTTGTTTAAATGAAGGATTGCAGAAATGAGTACACCCTAGATTTAATTCAGCAAATGTATAATATTCTAGTACTTAGTAGGGATGTGCGGTATACCGGTACTGGAAAAATACTGGTATATATTATATTTCAAATGGTACGATATCATAATTTTGCTTAATTCGGTATTTCATACGCTGCTGTTGCGAAGTGCACCTGTAGGTGGCAGTGCTTCCCAAATTGCTGTGCAACCGGTAAATGTGACAACAGAACAATGCGATGGATCAAACTGATGAAACTCTATCAACGCACCTGAAATTAATAAATAAAGAGAACAGTAGAAGTGAAATATGGCATTACTTTGCATACAAAACAGATGACAAATGTGAACAAACTGACCTTACTGCACCTGTATGCAAGCGTTGCTATAAATCCAACACAGTCTCACTCCCAACTCGTCATATATTGATGCTTGGTCAGGACCCCTTGGCGTCACATTTTGACACTCAAGGTACCCCTTTAGCGTCATTTTTCGAAGCACAGGGTCCTCCATTGTTTTCAGTTGTTTGTCTTAATTTAATGGTTTTCATGCATTTTTTTTTTCTTCAGACTCAGTTAAATTGTAACCTATGTTCCCAGTAGGTTTTCTGTTACATTTTGAGACATTTTGATTGCACTATGTGTTTGCACTGAAAAGATAAGAAGATTTGAATTTTCATTGTATTACTTCAGTTATATATATTTTTTCTCCAACATCAAAATGTAACATATGTTCCCAGTAGGGTTTTTGTTTACAGTTTGATACAAAGGTTTTAAGATGTGAATCTGTTTTTATTATTATTATTTTAATAAAACTGTTTCCAATTCACTTATCTTTTGAGGCAGGTTATTTGTCACCTATTGTATCGATACCGAGGTATTACATTCCGGTATCGTACTGAAGCCAAAATTATGGTATCGAGCCATCCCTAGTACTTAGTATGTCCTCCAGAACTTTAAGTATACTGCTCTGGCCCTTATTCGCACTGAGTGTACAAGTTCATGACAAAAATTCACATCTGTCATGTTTAACTCCTGGAGGACGACCTCCTTAAATGCTCTGGTCTTTAATGGGGAGTTTTGCTCAGCTCGTCTCTACAGAATCCTCCACAGCTGCTCAAGAGCGTTAAGATTGAGTAAAATACATGTCCACTGAAGGATTTTCACCTTGGGAGAATGAATATCTTCATTGTCATGCTGACAAAATGCCTAATAATGCAGGGAATGAGGGGAGGGTAGCATCTTCTGTTTCAAGTTTTTGTATTACATCACACAGTAGTGTGTGAATTCATGACAGCGTTGATAAAGCACAACTCCCTCACACCTTCAGCACTCATACATCCCTATATAAGAGCTTTACTACCACTGAACGTCACTGTGGGTACCAAGCACTTCTCACTGTACTCCTCCTCTAGCAACACCAGAACATTTGGATGCTTTTGGATCTGAAATGATTGACTTGGTCTCTTGAGACCAGAGTATGGATTCCCAGAAGTCTCTATGGGACTTGGAAGAGGTTAAATGAGTTTATTTTATCTACAGTAGGTAATTCTAGTGGTGACAACAACCATGCATGTCACTTCTTCAGGCTGCATCATACTATGTGAGATAAAGTGTCAATCTTTTCATAGCTTTTGCCGGCTCTGAGACACTTGCATGTTATTTCTCCTGCTCTTTTTCTAGCAAAAATTCACTCATCACTAAATTAAAACTTAAAGTGAAGACCTGATTATTTCAGGAGCCTAGTCACAAGTCCATTGTTTTTGAATGTCAGTGCTACTTCTGCTATATTTTCACACTTAAAACAATAATTTGGTATTCCTCTTGTACCATTGTCCTGTTTTATGCTAAGAAATAATTCACCTGGCAGTTCTCTCCCAAGTGCTTCCACTGCTGCCAGCCTTAAGTCTGAGTATGATTCAGTGGGCTATATAACACTTTTAATTGTCAGGAAATTACTTGTCTTTAAAAGTTTTGGTTCAATATACTTACCTGTTGATCAAAAATATCCTTAAACCTATACACATTTTTTTTTTTTTTAGTAACTTTCAGGAGGGTGTACTCATTTTTGCAACACAACATTTTTTTTTTTTTTTTGAATAATTTTGACATTCTTCTTTGGTAATTGATCAAGCAGGCTTGTTGTAACATTATATCTCCAAAGAACCCTAACATGTCATCTAAGTAAAGAGTAATTGCTGAATTTGTTAAGTTTTAGATGGGGTGTACTCATTTATGCTGTGCACTGTATATATATATATATATATATATACATATATATATATATATATATATATATATACATATATACATATATATATATATATATATATATATATATATATATATATATATACACATATATACATATATACATATATATATATATACACATATATACATATATACATATATATATATATATATATATATATATATACACATATATATATATATATATATATATATATATATATATATATATATATATATAAAACATGTGTGGTTCAAATGTGTGGTTTGTAATTTCCATGAATATAAATCTTAATGTTTAAGCATATATTGATATTCTAGGGTGCTATAATGATATATTGTGTGCTTCTAATTTTATAGCACCACTTAAGTGGACAGGACCCTTTTCTATTCTAACATGACAATGCCTCTGTGTATAAGGCAAGGTTCAAAAAGAAATGATTGATTTAGTCAGTGTGGAAGAACTTGATTGGTCGGCAGAAAGCCAAGTCCTAATCCCAGTTGAACACCTCTGGTGTGACTTTAAATGCAGACCTTGAGCCAAAAACTCATCACCAAACACCAATTCCCAAAATTCTCTACACAAAAAGCACACAATTCCCTAGAATATCATTATATGCTTATTACATGCTTCAATATCATTATATCCAAACTGTTGCTATAACATTAGACACACACAATTCCCTAGAATATCATTATATGCTTTAACATTAAGATTTGTACTCATGGAAATTACTAAACATGTCAAACATGTTCATTAGAAGGGGTGTCCCAATACTTTTGTCCATATAGTGTATGTCAGTAGATATGTTAATAGATTTGAATATATATATATATATATATATATATATATCCTTCCAGTTAGACTCATGAATAATTGTGTATATCTACTGAAAGTTATTTTGAAAGCACTGAAATATATATAATAAACATATAATATATAATATATTATTCTCAGCATGAGACTTTGCCAAAATGTTTGTAAAAAAGGCTAGTTTAACATGCACGTTTGAGCTGATTTAGTCAGCTGGATTGCTAATGTAATCGCCAACGGATGTAAAGAGATTAAGTGAAAAAAGAAACCGCAAATTGGTAATCAATTGCAACACAGCATGTAGATACTCGCTTGCTATAACGGGAAGAATTAATGGAGGGTCTCGTGCCTCTGCATGATACCAACCAGTTAAACAATGCTGGATGGTAAGTTAGCATTTATCAGTTGCAAATATGCCATGGCTATGACATAGAGAAACAAGCCTTAAAATATATCCCAACGCAAATTTAGTTTCAATAGGAAATCTGTCAGTGCTCCAATGAAAACTGTGCTCGTCGAGCAATTGGATCCTTAATGGTGTTGCTATTAAGAGCAGAAGTTTTTGAACAGTAAAAATGTATGGACATTACAAATGACGATCGTTCCATCAAAGTGTGTGAGAAAGATAGATAGAGAGAGAGAGATGGACTGAATCTATGCTTCATACATCAGATAAATCACCCAGGATAGAGATCTCAGTTGGGATTGCCTCGCCGGTTGAAAGGATGTGCGTGGAAAAAAAGGCCGAACAGCAAAGAGCCAGAGCCACCTTTCATGGTGACAGGAGGGGAGAAGCAGGCCATTACTCAGACACAGGGAGGGTGCCGCCAATGAGCTGGGTTGATTGAACAGAATGGAGAAGAGGAGGGGGCAACTCCGTGTCACAGCAAACAGCAGCCAAGTCTGTAAATCCACCACGTTGGATGCAGCTAACGGCCACAGTTAGCCACACTGTCGACTGTTCAAATGAACACAGAGGCCTGCTCGTCGAGATTTAGCCCCGGGGCAGGCCGAGAGAGAGACGCCCGTCCCACTGTAATCGATTCTCATTTCTCTGCAGACTGAGATACACAGAAGATAACCTTGAGATCAGGTGACGTGCTTTCAAGATGTGCAAAAACATCCTTACTGAAAGATCTGGGATGCAGCGTCGAAAAATAATCAATGATGGTAGTCGCCATTTTCTATCCAGAGGTAGAGAGAAACACATGTGGCTCCGGTTGCATAATGAGGCATAGATAACCTCAAAGACTGATGATGATGAAGGTTGAAGTGGAATTAGGGCGCCGGTAATTCATAAGAGGTGTCATCTATTGTCAGTCTGGTGGATTGGGAACATTCTCCTCAGCGGCGATGATATCTTCATGAGGGTTCTCTGAGATGAAAGGCTGGTATTAATCAATTTGCCAACCCTGGGGTTGCTCAGCACGATAAGAGACGATGCTATCTGGGCCGCACGCGCTTCTGGGTGCAAGGCGTCCCTGAGTTTAACCATCTGCCACCAGGCAGTCTTAGCTGTTGGCCATCTTCTCTCCACACAGCACGCTGGCCTACTCAGAGTCAGAGGGTTGAGACAACATGCAGCGCATGTGATAAAGGTACTCACAATGAGGCCAAACACCAATCATGTCCATTGTGTTGGCTTCAGAAACCGAAACACTTATGGTATTAGAGCACACTGCTGTTAGCAGATTCTTTACATGAGGGAATAACCAAAATGGCCTAGCAGAACATTGTAAGCTTTTATCCACACATATATTCGGTCAAGGGCATAATATTTTGATGTTAAAGGAAAAGTTCACTCAAAAATAACAGTTGCTTCATCATTTACTTAGTCTAATGTCGATCCAAACCCTACTTGGTCTCAAGACAAAAACATACCTCTTTTCTGCAAGACGCGAAATATGTACCAATATGTACATATCACTGCAATTTCCAACAGAAAATTAACACTAGAGGCAGTAAAACAGCAAGGACTTGTAATCGTTTTCGTGCATAATTATGATTAAAGCTCCATATGTTTCGTTTTCCGGACGTAACAAGCTTGCTCTGTAGCTCAGCCGGCACAGAATTGGACTTTATTTGGATTTAGAAAAACAAGCTAAAATGGCATGCTTCCGATTGCGTTTTTACGTCACATTCGCTTTTGTTCATATAATTGGGTAGGCTTAGGTGTAGTGCAGATGGTATGTTATTTTAAAACGTCACGGAGCATTAGACTGACAGCGCCACTCGACGGACATTTCAGGTCAGAACTGTGGTGACATACAAAAGCAACGTCACATAAAACATCCAAATGTTCATCTGTTCCGGGGGAAAAAAATAAACACTCTTTTAGCGCCACCCAGTGGACATTTCACATCGAATATGTCATGAAACGTACATGGCGGTACATATTACACGTTTTGTGAAAAAGTTCCCAGAGGTACGTTTTCGTCATGAGACCAGGTTGTCCAAACCCGTGTGACTTTGTTTTTACTGAGGAACACAAAAAAGTGGGGTCCGATAGAGTTGAGTTTCTATGGACAAAATGTTGAAACGTTGCTTTTTTCCCTCACAGACGAAAGTCATACAGGTTTAAAAAAAAAAAAAACGTTTTAAAAGGAACTGTGCGTGATTGTATTGAATGTGCACTTGTGGTGTACTTCAAATCTTCAAAGTATATTTTTAAAAATGATAATTAATGCAATAAAATGCCACTTAAGTGTAATTAAAAAGTCTACATTTTCATGATTATTTTTCTTAACATACGTCTGTATACTTCTGAGTAGCTTTTTAAAGTACATCTGAAATCATTATTTGTGTAAAAATCTTTTGACATACTTTAAAGAAGTACGCATTTTAAAAGAAGACTAACATTCTAAAGAACTTGTTAATTTTAACCTATCGCTTTTGGGACAGGCCTGTTTTTTTGCCCCAACAATGGAACAGGGAGGGACTGTTTGGGGAAACCTGCTTAAAAACACTATTTTTGCAATTCCATTCCTGACAATAGCAGCACAGAAATGACTCAGTTCACCTTTAAACGCTGTCGCCCACGTTAGCACAGCTTTTTTTTTTTTTTTTTGTTTATGCTGACACACTAATGACTAGCCTATTGTAACATTCCCTGTCGGTCTGAAGGATCGATCTCAGACGCCATTGAAGAATCTCGTTTATTCCTTAATATTGTGTAATTCGTGATAAAAACCAACAGTGTAATGAGTGTGTGGGGATAAACAACAGGAAGAGAGACATCATCTGCACTTTCCTGTATCCTGAGCATTTCCACCCAAGACATTTGTGCAGTGGCCCCCGGGGAAGACGAGGCCGGATTAATAATGGCAGTTTTGGTATAATTACTCATAATGCCTGCCTCCTCTGGAACTAATGGCCCGCGGTTGAGATATCTGCTGGATTTAATTCAACTTAAAGAGACAGCACCTCACATTGCTCTTTAGGGGAAGGGAAGAAACCCAGTGTGAATACACGCTTGGCTGCATTTAAACGCACTCATCCAAAACCACTGCGGTGCAAGGATCGTTTGACAGGTTAAGAAGATTGCATTGCCTTTTAATCTGGCCGAGGTAAGTTTGTGTTTGAGATTTCTGCCATTACAAAGACTTCTATTCAAAAATCAGATATTATGTCCTGATTTATGAAAACGCAGACTACATTTTTCTTTTGTCTGCAGCACAAGAGATAAGGGGAAGGTATTAAGAACTCAGGAAATGGCGCGAGTGCCATCTACTCGTGGATTCTCGCTTATCAGAACAAATTCTGCCTGAGCTGGTTCTTCTCATGTCCGCTGAGAGTATATTAAAGCAAACAACATTAAACTAACGGGATCTGGATCCTGGCACCTTAAAGAACAAATATATGGTATAAAAGATATGAGATCCAAAGAATATGAAATTCTCCCCCAAGGTAATATAAAATACAGAATAGAATAGAATAGAATAGAATAGAGCTATGTACACTACTGTTCAGAAGTTTGGTGAGAAAGTGAGATTTTTTGTTTTGAAATAAATTAATACTTTTATTTAACAGGGTTGCATTAAATTGATCAAAGGTGACATTAAAGACATTTATTACGTTTATTTATTTGTTAAGATTTCTATTTTAAATAAATGCTGGTCTGAATGTAAAAATCATCACTGTTTGCACAAAAAAAAATTTAAATTAATATTTTATAATATAAAGTTTAAAATAAAAAAAATAATAATAATAACTTTTATAATAAGAAGAAATGTTTCTTAAACACCAAGTCAGCATATTAAAATTAATTTGAAGGATCATGTGATACTGAAGACTGGAATAATGACTGCTGAAAATTCAGCTTGATCAGCACAAGAATAAATAACATTTTAAAATACATTGAAATACATTCAAAGTTCTTTAAATTTGTATAAAAAAAATAACAATATTACTCTTTTTACTGTAGGTATATTTGATAAAATAAATGCAGCCTTCGTGAGTATAAGAGAAATCTTTCAAAAACAATTAAAAATTGTAATTTATGCCATCATCTTAACAGCATACTAACGTTAAACTCTCTAAAACCTTATATTTCATCCAATACTGACACACATCTATAAAATAAGTTAACAATTAGTTAATTGTACTTAATTGTACAATAGCTACAGTATACAGTACAATATTACTGTATAGTACAACAGTACTTAAATCATTATGATTATATGTATATTTACACAGTTTAACACAGTGAACTTAGATCAATGCTAACTGAAATCAGTTTTAAGTCATTTCTCTATACAATTATGTATTTCCAATGTAGACACTCCAAATCATGGGGTTGCATCATGGTGGGGATGCTGCCTTAGAAGGTCGCTGCCTATGTAGGCAGCTCACTAGGTTTTAGAAAAAAATACTGAGATTTTATCTTATTATTTTATTTACCTTTGCAAACTCTGGCAAACAGTTATTTAACAGCAACTCTGGCAAACATTAACCTCAGTGCGTAATGATCTGAGGAAACAACAAACTGCTCATAGAAAACAGACGACTTGTGAGCCCAGCACCACAAAACAGGGCAGTAGCACAAGAAACCAACAGCACTTGGCCAAGCGAGGCAAACACGGTTCCTCATCTGCCTGTGGAGCATACAGTGAAGAGTGTGTGAGAAGCAGCATGCTGCTGTCCATGTGTTCTGCAGGCCTGCCCACATGGTGTCAGTGCACCAGGAGCCTCATCATTCATGGTGGGTGGCACAAGAAGGGCGAAGAGACTGTACGAGCACGTGCGTGTAAATAGGTAGGTGGGAGTATGTTTGTGTGCGTGTGTGTGTTTCTGGGGGCCAGGTGCCACTAGAAATGAACCCAACCATCTGTGACAGAAATACTTCTTCCCATTATGTGAACTGTAAAGGCCCACCTGTGAAAAAGCCAGCCCTTTGGCAGAGTGGGATCCACTCCAGCAGCAGTAGACTTTAATTTCAATTAGGACAGCTCAGACTTGTTCTTAGAGCCAACATTGGACAGATACATCTGAGGGCACAGTGTTAAAGGACCATCTCTGCTGAAGCATTTAACAAGCAAGACACCAGTCACCATGCATTTCTTTGGATTTTGGTGAAGGAACGCAGTAGACTCAATATTTAACTTGACACGAATGAAAACGAGGATGTGAATTCTGTTCAAACTGTTCTGTCTTAGGTTGTAGGTCACGTCAAGTTTTCACTGGAAACTTACTTTTTATGTTTCATCAGCTGAGCAAACCTAGAGAGACATTGACTGAATGGATTTTGCTAATTACTAAGGAAAAAAGATTTCTGATGAATCAGTCAATAATTTTTAAATCATATTAAGACAATGTGATGATGAAATCGGTATTAATTTTACATGTCAGTGATTATATTAATTTTTATTTCATCTCATCATTAGCCTCATTCGTATTTCATTAATTTCTGGAGTCAGTAAGGATTAACTTTAGTAAGAATAACACTTATATTCAGCAAGGACACGTTAAAGTGATCAAAAGTGACAGTAAACAAACATAAATGTTTTTTAAAAAAAAAAAAGTATTTTAAATAAATGCAGTTCTTTTGAACTTTCTACTCATCAAAGAATTCTGAAAAATGTCACAGTTCACAGTGCACACAAAAATATTAATCATCACAACACTGATGTTTTCAACATCGACAGAAATAAAGAGTGGTTCTTGAGCTTCAAACATTAAAATTTATATACTAAAATTTATATATTAAATATGATTTCTTATGAGATATTAAAATGATCATGCGACATTGAAGACTCTAGTAATGGATTGCCATCACATGAATAAATTACATTTTAAAATACATTCAAATAGAAAACAGTTATTTTAAATTTCAGTAATATTTCATTAACAATATTACTGTTTTTACTTATTTTTGTTATGAAATGCAGCCTTGGTAAGCATAAAATACTTTCAAAAACATAAAAAATCATACCAACCCAAAACTGGTATGTCAAATTAAATGAAGGTTGCCAAAATATAAATTATTCGTATTTTTATGCTTTTTGTTGGATTAAATCAACTGAACAACGCTGAACGGCTTATAATAACATGACTATCAAAACATACACAAAGCTTCCTCACTGGAACAATGTTAAGCCTAATAAGAGCAACATCAAAATAAAAGTAATTTCTTTAAATTAGAGAAAAAAATCTGAATCCCCTGAGCCCTTAAACATCGTCTGCTTATGCCAGTCACATCCTGAGCTCATAACCCAGGGTAGTACTGTCATCGTCGGCCTTATCAGATGCTGTATAATCCTCTTAGGTTGAGGGGGGAGGAGGTTTATATACTATATGCAAGCTGCGTCTCATCGTTTACCCCTTGATGTGATTAAGCTTGAAATAACTGAGCCAATTTTATGGATATAGCCAGGATCAGTCCTATTGGTGGGTGCATGGACACATTCGTAGGTGTGGTAATGGAACCATGTAGTATTGATGTGTTACATCATCTGAATTATTATGGGTTTTAAAAAAGCAAAATTGTGATTTCTAAATAGATGAAAAATAATTTAATGTCTTTTTATATATGAAATATGTATGTGACTAATTTTAAACTGAGTTTGTATGCAACATGCAATGCCAGAATTTGAGATGGCATGTTTATCGAGTGGTTGCAGGTTCCAGTCAATTGGCAGTGAATTGAATTCTTCTCTTCCTTGATTATTTGAATTTACTGTTGTGGATCACAAATACTGCTGAAAAGCCCTTGGAATTATCTAATAAGCAAATTACTTAAATGAATCCGCTTAGAGGTTAGAGATTAAATCTTTTCATGTGGAACATTCAGTAATTCAAGAAGGCATCTGAAACCAGCCAAAGGCAGGTGCTGAGCCAAGATAGAGCCAGACTCACTCTTAAACTCTCCGCACTGTTTACAAGAGCACATCGTACTGCTGCACAGAAAGATGATCGCGCTGTCAGATAAAGTCCATTGATTCGTGCTCCTTCTGTAGACCAAAACTTCTTCAAAGAGTCGGATGATATATATGAAAAAGAGCAAACGCTGCACCATGATTGAAGTATAGACTCTACAATTAAATGCATAAAACACCGCATTATGTTATACCCTGGGAAATTCACTTCAAATACTCACTGAGGGTAAGATGAAACATTTGCAATAGAAAATGACCAAGATCTTTGGCATGACAAAGAAAAATAGATTAATATTATAGTGATTTTTAATTTATAAGAGACACAGCGAGACTAATGCTGACAGGCTGTGAAGACTCTTTTATTTTAAATAAAAATACAGAACAAAAAGAAATGAAAGCAGTCATGTAGGAGCGTGAAGAAGCTGGGCTGTGTAGATCGAGGGAGCGGAGCTAAGTGCTATATGATAATGATTCAGTTTTTGAAGATATCCAACATGCAATAAACTCTATAGAAGCACTAAACACTACAGAATCGATTTTTGTCATCCTAAAAAAGTAATAAATCTCATATAATCCAATAAAAAAAGTTGTTTACCCGAGTTGTGAATGTGAGCTTGCAATGTGTATTGAATGGGATTCAATAAAAAGGCAGTGAACCATGACATAATGGCAAAAAAGTCTTTCTATTGAGTTGTCCTTGTGGGCTGAAAGTAAAAAGACACATACAATGCGTACAGTTCGATTCACTTTTGAATAACTACAATGAACTTATTGGTTTTAGTGAATCAAAAACAAACATCACAACCAGTGCAGTGTGATTCACAACGGAATGACTCTTTTGAGCTGGTTCTTTTAATGAATTGTTGAGTCAGATGAGTCATTGCTTTGAATAAGTCTAAAGCACAGCAATGTAAAAATTTCCAGCATTAGCAGAGATAGATATGCAAATAATGTAAGAATAGGTCAGCAAAATATACATTAACTGAAATATACTAAATAAATTGGAAACAAATCAAAATCATACTGAATCAAGGTGCCGGTGAATAATAATCAAATAGAAAAATCTGTGGTCCTATCCCTAGTGTATGTCCAAATACCAATTTTGAGCATTTCAATTTCATTTAGACTTATGAATTTAAATTGCATATAAAAATTTCATCCATTTGGATTGCACAGTTTTAACAAACGTATGAACTTCATGTGATGCATATTTGTAAGTAAAGAGCATAAATGAATTTCTGAAATAGTACTAATCAAGTGAATGCGTTTCAAATACACAACAACCAGGTTTATATCATCAATAAATCCAATGTGTTTCAATCTCATACACTTCACAGCCAGCCAACCATTCACAACCTTTCAAACTGTTTAACTGAATAAATATACTTGTTTTCACAATTTACGCTGACTCTAAGCAATCTGAATAAATGCATTTTGAAAACATGATTATTTAAATAAAATCAAATACATGCAAATGGTTCATGTTTCTTACCTGTTTCATTTATGTATGACTGACAAATATGCATTGCATTAAGTTTGTGTTAAAACTGCATAAACCAAATTTTATATGCAATTCAAATACATACATTTGGAGTGTAGTTTTATACATTAGTATAGAGATGGTCCTCCATATCACATGAGAACATTTGGAAAAGGGCTTATTTAACTTCATTACTATGACGAATGTTAGTCCGATTTATAATCTCTCAGTTCGAGATCATTCAAATCCGATGTAACCGTCATATCTGAGGTCTGAATATATGGATTCTGTCCAGTAAAGTGAGCGAGTCAGCAGTCGCTATGATGCTATTACCGCTGGGAAAGCAGCCCGCACCTGATTCACACTCACGTTTGTGTGTTTATGTAAGTGGAAGGAGGGGGTGGACGGCCGAGAGCTGCGGGTGGTGGGTCTGTCAGCCAGGTTCAGCCTGCAGCCGAGTCCAGTGATGTGTAAATCAGGTGGAGGTGTAGCTGAGGGTCAGCTTCGGACCGGCAGAAGTCCAGTTCAGCCCGGCTGAGGAGCAGCAGATTGGACAACCTGTCTCCGCTGCCGCCCTCCGGACATCATCCAGCCCACTGACATTGCGGCGAGGTGACAAACACAACCCTCTCCGCCAAACAACCGCAATCATCTCCGTAATGGCCTTGTCCACAGTGGCCCACGCGCTCGCTAGCTAAACTAACCAAGACATAACTGCACTGCAGTGCAGCTAGTGCCTGAGGAGAAAAACGATGCCTGTCTTTTCCTTAACATGGCCGGGTTTCTCCGCCAACCAAGGCAACATCTCGCCATTGACCTGTGGAAGACATTCTATCCATCTCACGTTGGGAACGGCAATTGCTAAGTGCCAGGGCAGACCCATTCATAATCAGTCTGAGCAGATCACTGCTAATGCTAAGAGTGCCGGAAGAGGGATGAGGAGAGCCAGCGTCACAGAGGGTTCATTCATCAGGCACCTGCAGTGGGTCTGATACTGATACTAAAATACCATTCCTCCCAGGCCCGGACTGTGGGGGTGTGCATGATGGATGCACTAGATATATTGTTCCCACTCCACAGCAACCACACACAGCCCACGGCTAACAGAACGTAAGCTGCGCCAGCTAAAATGGCTTAAACGTGGCCGAGTCATCGCTTATGAACACGCTTATTATGGTGTTGCCCAAATATTTTTCTTTAGGGAACCTCCAAAGCTCAATTAGTTTACCATATCATTATAAGTAATATTAATATTCACTTCAAACCAAAAATAATCAGTGTGAGTATGGGTGAAAAACAGATTCATCAGGAGATTCTCACCTTTTCCCTTAATGAGACACGTTGCTTGTTTGTCTTTCACAGGTTTTGACAGTTCTGGAGGCAATCAGGGGACTATTTTCACATTTACTAATAAAACTGTATTATATAAAAATAATATCTAAAAATGTTCTTACAGGGATAATGTCAACATACTATGAAAACATACTGTTGTTTTCAGAACTTATACTTTTCTCCTCTGTGGAATGAAACTACTTAAAACCAATAAAACTCATACATACTTAGGAAACTAAGCTGCAAAATGGCTTGTTCTATACTTTCTGTAAGTTACACATTTACATGTCAATGACACCGATTTGATATTCAGAAACTTGTCATACTCAATTACAGCGAGGTGATAAGAAGGAGAACATGCTGTTATTTCTAATACCAAAAGAAATAATTATGTGTGAGAATTTTCCTGGCTGTGTTAAATACTACTTGAAAATTGTGACCCATGCTGGTCAAAAAATGTCAATTTTGGTCGAATTTGAGGTTTTCACAAAAATGGGTTCATTAGCAATCCCAATGCTCCAAATAGTGATTAAACATCTAAAATGATCATTATTCGTACGTTTTCTGAGAGGGTGTAGCTCAGTCATTTTTTGTCTGATTCCAACTAACCATACATCATTTTGAAGGTCATGAAATGTAGAATATGAAAATAAAAATAACTCATTTTTTGAAAAGTTGCTCATTGTGACTCATTTTGCCAGCACAGGTCACAATTAATTTGTAATGTTACATATTTGTAGACATGCAAGTCGTGACGTATTGTCAAGTACGGTGACCCATACTCGAAATTGGTGCTCTGCATTTAACCCATCCAAGTGCACACACACAGCAGTGAATAGTGAACAAACGCGCACACACACACACCGTGAACACACACCCGGAGCAGTGGGCAGCCATTGCTCCAGCGCCTGGGGAGCTATTGGGGGTTCGGTGCCTTGCTCAAGGGCACCTCAGTCATGGTATCGAAGGCAGAGAGAGTGCTATGCATTCACAATCCCCACCTTCAATTCCTGCCGGTGTGAGAATCGAACCGGCAACCTTCAGGTTACAAGCCCAACTCTCTAACCATTAGGCCACGACTAATGGTTACATTACATATAATGTATTTCAAATATTCATTCTTTTGAACCTTTGATACTCCAAAGAATTCTGAAAAAAAGTATACATTTCTACAAAACTATTAAGCAGCTCAAATGTTTTCAACATTGATAATTAAAGAAATGAGCAGCAAATAAGCATATTAGAATGATTTCTGAAAGATAATGGTTCACTAATGATGCTGAAAATTCAGCTTTGCATCACAGAAATAAATTACATTTTTAAAAACCATTCAAATAGAAAAGAGTTACTTTAAATTGTAATATTTAAATAAATCATAGAAAAATAAAATAACAGAAAAAGAAAATTATATATATATATACACAGTATATATATATATATATATATATATATATATATATATATATATACATATACACACACACACATATATATTAAAAAATAATAATTAACATTAATATATCATGTAGTTTTATATTAGCATTTATTCTAATATTTTAAAATCAGAATTTTTTTTAATAAAACCGAAACCTTTCCAAGTACTCCCTAGAAGCTAATTAAGTACCTGTGGGGGGTACTTATATTCCTGCTTGAAAAATCATTGCTTTAACAAAAATTCAAGAATAATAGTGTCTCCACTCCTACATAACCAAGTAACATTTATTAAAAAACACATCAAGTCACCAGTACACACAGCCTTATCATGTAGGTGGCTGAACACAGAGCAGCTCCCACAATTCCCAGGCGCTTCCCACCCCCATCTCCTGCTGAATTGTGCTGTGCTTCTGCAGTGTCAGCTTTCTTTGCTCCTTTCATTTCCTCCCAGTGTCCTCCCTGGCTTAAACCTCATCCCTGATTGGCCGATCATTACCCAGCCTCCATCAATCACACGCCTCTTTCTGATGGAGAGCACTCAACACGTCGCTTTCTTACAAACTATTGGCAAGGCTGTCAGGAACAATGAGAGTCACCGGTCTGTGGCTATGTAACCGTGAGATCGAGGCTGGAGGGAAAGGACGCTGCGGAGCGAATTGAAGCTCGCCAGGCTATTGTTTGGGGTTACAGTCATGCATACGATTATTTGCCCACAAAGCATCTCCATAGTGCTGATGGTGGGTTTGAAACGTGTGAGTGGGAGGAGGTGAGGGCTTTGGGCTGCTGCTGTCTTTGGCTCTGCTGTAAACAGCCCTGGCTAGACTTGATGCTAGTAGGCACGGTGAGTCATGTCACCTAGCGGTGCACACAAACACATTAGCTTTCCGAAGCCCCTTCCTCACGCTGGGCCTAGAGTTGGGCCAACCTCAAGGTTTTTGACGTGAGAGGAAACAAAGGGGACAGCAGGAAAGGAACGAGTGAGTCAGAGGCCAAACAGAGGACGACTGGAGTGAAGATACCGCTATAAATGAGGGGGAAGGACGGCACGGGACCCACTGGACAGGTGTCCTCGTTGCCGCTCGCTTGGAGTGGGGCAGGGTTGATGGTTGGTCCTCTGAAACACTCCATCAAAACACCATCAGAGACATAGATCTATCTCATGCTGAGATATTTTTAGGTCGTCGTCAAGGAACAGCATCTCCTTGATCTTTGATGTGTGCAAATATTCTATGTCTGCCAGTGCATGAGTTCCTGCTGTTCTATTTTCATTTCAGTAACAATACAGGTAAACGGTTTGCATATAGATTTTATGAAAAGATGAAAAATACAATGTGCTTTATTTATGAAAAATTACATTCTTTACAAATCCATTCTTATGTAAACAGTCCCCTTGAATTGAATGAGACAACTAACAATGTTTTTATAAACAATTCACACACAAATTGGCAAACAGTCATAATTTAGATTTTTATAACCACGTTTTTATGAAAATACAAATCTATAGATGCTCAGACTCAGACAGTGCTTCTTTTTCAGCAGCGTTGGTTTTGGAAGCATTTTTCCATTCAATTTTACCAAAAGGATTTTTATATATTAAAAGTGTTATAAGTCATAAGCCAACATTACAAACTTTTATTTGAAGCAAAACAATATTTGAAAATCAGACAAAAAGACTAAGATACAAGACTGTGTATTTAACTGATTCAGTCAGGAAAAGAACTACAGTCCCATGAAGCATTGCAAATGACAATCAAATTAAAAACAATGGGAAAAATACAAAACTATTGAAGTTTTTGATTAATGAGACTAATTCTATATCTTTTGGGATGTTTCATTGGAGTGTGAGTTCCCTGCAAATTCTTTTGCTGCAATTTACTTGCTGCGACTCTCTGATTGGTGGAATTTTCTGTATAGGATCATGGATAATGTAGTTTTTCAATAGAAATTCCTCTGTCAAACACGATTATTGAAGCACACTGCTTGGTTCAAAAAAAGCATATACTACCGTTTAACAACCTCAAAGATCACAATATATTCATCTTATCTCTAAAAATAAATTTCCCTATGGAGAAAATGAATTGAGTTTTTGCTTCTGGAAGATCACTGTTGCATAGTATATTATGATTCTTTAAAGATGGGCACTGTACTAAGTACTACACATGACAAGGAAAAGCATAATGATAGACATTTCACACATTATCAGTTTTTCTAGTGTTAGGAATAACAGCATCTGCCACACTCTCTCCATATTACCTCAAGTGACCGGGTGAGACAGATTTCTGAACAACAAGCATAAGTCACTGACATGCAAATGTGGACAGTCATGGGTTTAACAGTCTGTTATATATGAATATGATTAATCATGACCCATTTAAGCAATTCTAACCTCCCAATAAATATAATGAATTTCACAACATCTCAAAACAAAATACTGTATACTACCGTTCAAAAGTTTGGTGGCTGTACGATTTCTAATGTTTTTGAAAGAAACACTCACCAAGGCTGCTTTATTTGAACAAAAATACAGAAAAAAGCTGCAATATTGTGAAATATTTTTAACAATTTAAAATAACTGTGTTCTATTTGTATATATTTTAAAATGTAATTTATTCCTGTGATGGCAAAACAATTTTTTTTTTTTTTTGCAGCAATTACTCCACTCTTTAGTGTCACATGATCTTTCGGAAATCATTCTGAATTTGAAAAAAAAAAGAAAAAAAAGATGTTGATTAAAATTGCTGTTTTTGTGGAAACAGTGCTACTTTTTCAGTTTTCTTTGATGAACGAAGTTCAGAGGCATATATTTGAAACAGAAATGTTTTGTAAGTCTTTATTACTTTTGATCAATTTAATGCTTTGTTGTGGAATTTCAACTAATATATACACACACACACACACACACACACACACAAACATGTTCTTTCTGTTCATAATGTAAATGTACAAATCCCCATCTGTGTAATGCTCCTGCCATTATGCACTTGAATAGCTACAAGCAGTGACTATTCATGGCTCCGTGTGCACACATATTGTGGAACTGTACATGTGATATACCTTCTATGTGAAGCAGTGTGTGCTTTCATGTTGCAAAGAACATATAAATGCCACCAAAACACCATGAAGTTTCCCTTGCCCTGCTCTCCAGAGCATTACATTAGTCTTGGAAATCCTGTAGCTAACGGGCTAGCAGCCTTCACTTGGGTTTGAATCAACACCTCGTCACAGTCTATTAAGAGTCTGATTGCCAGGTAATTATTATGCTCCCAAATTAGATCGGACCACATTGAAAGTAAATTAAATAATCATGCATTAACAGTTGCTCATCCAATGGGATGGCTGTACATACACATTAGGCTGATGCCAAAGACGCGGCTCTAAAGGTAGAATGTGAAATCCCTAGGGCTCAGGTTGATCACAAGGCATACACTGTGCTCTGACAAAATAGATGACATCAAATATGCTAATGAGGATCTTGAAATTAAAACGAATTTGGAATTAAAAAACGGCAAGGAGCCGAACAGGAATATCCGCACATGCTCTACGCGTCTTAAGAGAATGTGACATTATATCTCACACCTTATAATTTTACACTTAAAATAATTATGACTCATTTGAAACTTGCTTAAGGAGTGTAACTACAGGAATGACCTGAGGTAAAAACAAATGGATTATAAATGGAATTGCAGCACTTTCCTCTTCCCCTGTTGTAACTTAAGGTCAGATGACAGGCTTGATGCAACGCCTTTATGCATAATTCATCTGTTGCAGTCATTTGTATGAGACAACGAATGCTATGAATATACCATTACCTTGATTATAACTTCATCTGCAATGAAATATACTGCAGTGAGCATCGGCGTTATTCACCACGGCCTCCACGCCGGAATAATTTTTATTATTCATTGGATTGAGTAAGCGTGCTACCGGGGTGATCCATAAAAGCTATCGTGTGAGGAAGTTTTTCCTATTTTTGCTGAGTAAGTGGCCAAGAGGCCTGTTTACGCATAATAACCTGTATGTGTGTCTACAGGAGAAGCGGACAGGTTTGTGCTGTACCCAGAGAAAGGCCGGCCCATGGCAGCTGTGCAAGGGAAGAAATACAGCCAGTCCCATCGGCTGAGGTCATTCCAGAAAGCCACAGTAAAACACCCACAGACTTTCAGATCTGCTGCTCTGGCATGAGCATGCTATTAAGATGCAAAAACAGCCAGCCGCTATTATTTTTGTATTATTAAAGCAAACACCCCTCCCCCACCATGTGGGAAAACAATGTAATTGCCAATATAGGATTACATATACAATATAAACTGCAGTCCCAACATGCAAACTTTACAATATAGAAGACCAAATAAAAAATGCAAATGCATGACTGCAAATACCCTTCAAAAGTTTGAGTACTTTTGAACTGACTTTTGACTAGAATAGACAAATCCTGAAAAATATATATCTAATATTCTAATATACTAATATTCTACAAAAATATTAGTAAGCACAAGCGTTTTCAGCTTTGATAATAATAAGAAATGCTTCTTGAGCAGCAAGTCAGCATATTAGAATGATTTCTGAAGGATCATGTGACACTGACGACTGGTGTAATGATGCTGAAAATTATATATATTTGTTCTGTTTTGTATTTGATATTTTGATATATACATAGAATTGCAAAGAATTGCAGAATTGCAAGAAGCAATAATGGGACCAATTAAACAGTTAAATCCAAGATGCCTCATATATTGATTCGAACAAACAACCTTCCTGTCACAAGTCCAGATCTTTAACCTCTGTACCATTACTCTAGCTTACTCATTACTCAGCATTATGATACTTAATATTGTTGAGTCTTTCATGATATATTGCTTGTGTGTCTCGCTTCAGATAAAAGCATTGGCTATATGACTAAATGTAAATATAATATTCAAAACGGTGGCGAGGCAATATGGCTGACATTGAAAAAAATGGCATATCAGTAAGACAAAGTAAGACCAGGCTAATGACTTTAGAGAAAACCATTCGAGAGTTATAATATGGAGATACAGTAAATAAATTTTGGCGTTTCCACCCAGTGCTTTTTTATGCAATATTCCAAAATTTGCGTAAAAATAGGTGGACGGAAACATGGGTACTGATGCAAAACAAGTTTAGCATCAAAAGGACAAAGACCAAGCCAATTTTGGTGGAGAACAATGTGTAGTAGAATACCCAAGAGAAAAAAGTTTGTTATTAGTCAATTAATACAACAGAAGTTGCAGAGGTTGAAAAAAATAAAATAAAATAAAATAAAACATTAACCATAACAAGAACAAGATTTATGAGATACATTGCCACTACAGAAAAGAAATATGCTGATTAGCATCATGGTTTTCTATTGAGGTACAGCTGCTATTTTTTATCATTAGCGGACATGTGCATTAAACATCCATTGGATAGAATTCCATTCATCTGCTTACGTTGCAGACTCCAGAATGCATGTTTATACATCAATGTCACTTTGAGCGGACAATATTTGCACCCATTTCCCCAATGATTTACACCAGCGAGAGCACGTTTGGAAGAAATTACCATCATGTGATGTTTTATGATGACACATTAGAAAACATGCAAAACATTTCTGAAAAAAAAAAAAACAAAACAAAAAAAAAACACTGCTCTGCTTTGACTGCTTTCACGATAAACTACATATGGAGGAATGTTCTTAGGTTAGTTACTGTACATTAGACTTTAAAATGCAGCACCACCACATACTCAGGTAACAGACGATCAGCCTCACGGGTGGCTGGGCTCCACAAATGCTGTATTTACATCTGCTGCTCTCCATCTCATATTCTCCAGCAGTGCTGGTAATAAATTAACAGCTCAGAACTGGACCATTTCCTGTTCCCCTGAATCCTGACGCTGGGCTGAAAGGATTCCTCCCCTCGGCTGCCGCAGCCTGTGGCTTATTATGCTGTTATGAGTCCATTCAGAGAAAAACTCTGCTGTTAAAGTGATTTAGTGGGATGGCTTGGCAAAGGTGAAAGGAAACAATACAGAATTGTGCACCAGTAGTACCACTGTGCATGACTCCACTTGGCCTGCTCCCTTCCTAATGTAACTCCACCAGCTTGAGCCCTCCGAGCTATTAGATAGAGAGCGCATTTCCCCACTCAACTCCTCACAGAATCTATAATGAGAGCACTGCTGTATGAGGAGATGCTGGCATTATAAATAGACTCGTGCACAAACAAACACGCACATATGAATGAGCATACTGTATATTGTTTCTGAAGAGCCCAGCTTTCCTACTGCAGAAGGGGGGTGGGGGGCAAAACCAAACAGTGCTGCCAAGCAAGTGCACCTGGCGTTCATTTCACCTTGTCACCACTGACATAAACCCACTATTACAGACACCCACCTGGTCCCAGGAGCGTATGCACAACGACTTATAGGCGTTTGTGGACTAATACCCTGGTTTACTAAAGGTTTGCGTGAAAAGAAACACATGCAAACTTGATTATGCATGCAAAAAGGATTCAACAGTCAGAGGATTGCGTAAAAAGCACATCTTGAAGGCCTTTTCTTCGTGGTGACGTCTTTGCAAATGAGTAAATTAGCAGCTTAGAAGTAGCTCGTCAACCCTGAAAATGTCTGTTAGTAAAATTATACAACGAAAAGGTATGTGGTAAAATAGACTCTGAGAATGGGGAAAAAATATAGAGATAGATATTATTAAATTAGATATTAAATATTAAATTAGATATTAAATTATTTATTGTGGGCAGTCATATTCAGAATACATTTTGTATTTAGAATCTATTTATAACATGATGGGCTCAACAATAAAATTGTCACTTGTAAGCTTTGGCTGTTTTGGTGTATTATAATATGTATAATTGAAATACATTATTGCAAATTTACTTTGAAAGGGATTTTTTTTTAAAGTGTGCTAAAAATAAATATTTTAAAATATTCTAAAATATATTAATAAATCTGAAAATTATAGATTTGGAACTGTAAATTATGAATTCAAATATAAAAGTATGAACTAAAATAAAAACATAGAATACAGTGTATTTAACACAATGTTCAATGGTGTTATTTTAGTATCACTGAGATAGTTACAGTTTTTAATAACATTTTGTGTCAATTTTTATTTTGTTGTGTTTTTTTAATGCCTATATAGCTTTTATTCATTATTTCAGTTTTAGTTGTAGTTATTTTTGCACATCAAAATAAACTAAATTAAAATGAGAAATGTAGCTAAAATAAAAGTTTTTTAATAATTTAATTATTTATTTTGAGTAATTTTTAATATTTTATTGTCTATGCGACAATGTCAACATATAAACAGCATTATTATTATTATTATTATTATTATTAATTAAGCATCAGAAAATAAAGTTCTCCATTTTACAATATCCCAATCAACCACTCATCACGCAGAGTGAGGATTCAGTAAATAGCAGGGGGTTCAAGTATGATAAGACCATTCAGTCATGTAAACAGAGGTTAGAAACATTTAATAAAATGTTTTTAATAAGAATTAGCCACTGTATTATTGTGCTTATTCTTAGTTAATCATTGACAATATGTCCATGTACACACAATTAGATAAATCCACTTCCTCTCCTTTGGATCTCTGCAAAGGGTCCAATAGCACACAATGCCCCCTTTTGTTAAAAACCCAAGGCTTCATCACCACTTTCATGGACACTCCTTTATCCACTCTTCTCATCCATGTTGTTTGGCTCAGTACATTCATCTACTACAGCACACAGCTGTCATTGTGATCATGGAGGATGTAGCCTTGGGTTTTAAGAGAAGAGAACTTTCATTTTTCCTTCTCTTGAATGGCACATTCACAAAAACAAAACAAAAAAATTACTGCAGCTACGCACTGTAGATGCTTCCCAAGGCATAGGGTAAAAACAATTTAAGGAAATATTTAGTGAGCAGATAGTAGATCTAAGTGGCTGTTATTTCAGCCAAATTACATTAGCACTGGACAATGTATTAGAGGAACACATTAGTGAAGATATGAAAGGTATTTTATTCATCTTTGGCAGCCATCAACTCACTAGCTAATAGAGTTTAGAGTAAATTCCATTGCATTTATATTATAAGTAGCATTCCTCATGTGGCTTTCTGGGCAGTGTTGAAATATTCACTCTGCATCCGTATCGACTAGAAGCCTAGTTGACCTCCACCATGTATTTCTTCAAAACATGGAAAATGTTGATCTGCGTGCATCACAGCCTTGACACTGCGTTACATTGTAAACACCTTTTCTGCAGCACATCTATAGAAAATCTGAAGTGCAGATTCTCCAGTGCATTTTGTTCTCTGTATAGTTTACCAATAATAATAAATATGAAGGTCAGGGAGTGTTGTAACACTGGGTGAGCTGTTACATAATCAGTTAAAAACAATACAAAATGAGCTACAGGGATAAAATCAACATCCGTAAGGTGACTGTAGACGATGCCTCTATGAAAAATATAAAGAATTTAAAGGACAAAAATGTATGTTATGTATACTATATAAATATAATTTGTGATCAGGTTAATGGTTATTAAATTACAGATTTGGTATCATATGAATCACCATATATTTTGTTTAATATGATATACAAGCTGCACAAGCTTTTAAAATGTTTATTTGAAAACGAAAAAGAAAAAATTACAAGATAAGCCCAATTGACATAAATTGTTGTTGATTACCCCCCAAAATAATATTGTTTCATTCCTAAATTTCTTTAAAACTCTGGGTTACAGTGAGACACTTATGGATATATTTCTGTAGAAAGCTATATACTGTACAGTTTTACTAATTTTAACTGTTACCATGAGAATGCTGAGGAACCCTAAACTGACTGTAAAAATTATTTAAACCACTTTAAAAAAAAAAAAAAATCATCCAGAATTGGCCCCATGCCTTACCTCAATTTTGATTTGTAGAAAACAAGGGATAAAATTATTTTCTGTGTTAATCAACATTTCGCAATTCTGCAAAAAAAAAAAAGAAAAAAAAAATGCTATTGAAACATAAACATGGGAATTTTATATCAAATTTTGAATATTGTGTAGAAAGTTGCTAGTAAACAAATAACAGCATAATTGTATACACTGAACAAAATGGTGTAGAAACAATTTTCGTCAGAAACTGCATGCAAATTTTACAAACAATTACAAAGAAACACTGAATTAACATAAAATTTTGTACATAACGCACTGAATTAACAAAAAAAAAGTTTGAAGTAAAAAAACTGAAAAGTACACTCTACAAAAATAAAATAAAAATACTCCATGTAGTAATCTTTCATATATTTACAACATGAAACTTGAAATTTGAGAAGAACGTGATTTTCAACTTTAATTACAACTTCGAAAAAGTATATTTTAAGTTATAGAAATGACAAGTAAAACATCAAATTAAATGTAAAATTTAGAAGTTGAAAAACTGAAGTAGTATTTTGTAAAATATTCTCCAATTATCTTTGTTATATTTACAACTTCGAAAAATTAAACTTGACATTTTGGAGTAGAAAGTAAATTTTATTTATTTACAACTCAGAAATATTTTTTTTGTGCTATATTGTAACAGAAAATGGTTACAGACGTTTAAATAAAACATCTCCCTACTGCATCAGCAACTCTCTTCCGCTCTGCGGTTAAAACATCAGTGTACTTAGTGCTCGAGTTGCTGTAATTTTCTCTTCCTCTTGCTTTTGCGGTTTGTTAAGCACATACTATTGTGGTTGCAGGGGTCCGGAGGACTGCAGGGTGCACGTGTGTTTGCTTATTTTGGCCATGCTGAGGAACATATGCCCTGAGCCGCCCACCGTCCTCAACTTCTCTCCACCATGCTCGACCACACATTCTGTATGCATCTCCCCACTGAGGATTTCATGGCCAATTGAACTCTCCCACAACACATTACACTGGCCCAGCATGCCTCACACACACGCACACAATGCAAACACACACGTGGAGCGTTACAACTGCTGGCAAAATCTCCCTTATTTGAGGGGGTGGTGATCATGCACCTCCGAGGGGTGTGCAAAATATGCCATCAACACCACACCCACATGATAAAGAGAAAAGAGCTGTAACAAATGTGGGTTTCAGAATTGTTGGTCCAGTTATATTTTCAGTATCTCAATATGCTTTCAGATAATAATGCCACTTTTTGTCTCTGGCATTTGCTCTGTTCCAAAATCTAGTGTGCTGCTTAATAAGGCAGTGATTACGATTTGTCTTAAAGGAAGGTTCAGTACAAGTTAAACTCAGCTGACAGTACTTGTGACATAAAATTGGTTATTACAAAAATTACATTCGATTTGTCTTTCGTTTTCTTAAAAAAAAAAAAAAAAAAACACTGGCTTACAATGAGGCACTTACAATGGAAGTGTATGGGGCCAATCTGCAAATATTAAAATACTCAAAGTTTCTGTAGTATACAATCAATCAATCAATCAATCAGTTGTTTAATAATATAATATATGAGTTGTATAAAACAATTCGATTACTGAAATGCATTTTCAGTTCTACTTAAAAATTTCATGTTTAATTAAATGTTACTTGTTTCTTTGTGATCTTTTGTGAAATGTATAACAATTTCTTTCTTTTTTTTCCACAGTGTAGTCACAACATGTAAACAAAATGTATGTTCATATTATTTTAGTATGCAAAAAAAAATCACTTTTTAACCATTTCCGTGAAACTACTAACTTTGTTGCCATGACACGATAATGCCTAAAATATTAAAACATCTGTAAAAAAGACAAGAAAAACTTTAAAGCTCAAATTAGGGATGCAACGATACCATTTTTTCAGAACCGATCCGATACCGAAAATTCTGAGTATCTGCCGATACCGATCCAATCCGATACCAGCGCAGTTTTTTTTAAATCGATGTAGAATTTCTATACTTCTCTGTGTTGATCTGATCGTCACTCTTTTGTGTGTTAAACACAATCTACTACATATAGATAACTTCATTTTAATGAAAAATAACAAATGAAAAAATATATAATCATAATCTATGACAAAAATACTATTATAAACTAGGTTAGTGGATAATTCAGCAGCAAAAGATACTCTAGAAAAGTCATGAGTGCACAATCATTTTATAAAACCTAGTGAAACATTTTTATTTACAAATAAAAGTGAACAAGTGTAGGACTAAATCTCGTAAAATGGTACACATTGTTCTTTGTATTGTAAAATACATTCATGAAAAAACAAGCAAATTCATTTATATATAAATGTATACTATAAAATTAAAAGACATTTCTTTTAAATCTATAGCACAGTAATGAAGGCAGCAACATATGATAGATAGATAGGACAGAACAAGAAAGACTATTAATAATCTTTCATTGCGCAAAAGTATTATAAAACGAAAGGCTCCAATACAGAGCTGCACAAAGCGCTTATGCACATCCCGTGCGCAGAATGATGCGCTTGAAGCGACACAACGCGCAGACTGCGCAGCCCTCCGAGTCTGCATAGAAAAGTTCAAAGTACAAAGGGAAAAGATATTGATGCTTAGTGTATTAAATCTGTGCGTTAATTTATTGATCCTTTTGTTTTAACAGTTTTAAACCTCAGTTACTGTGCGCTCTTGAAGAGAGTTTGAATGTAGTAACCGAACGCGACACGCAGTTTGACGCTGAATGGAGGATGACAGACAGCCGCAGCAGAGAGAAAAGTTTACCTGAACTTGAATTTAACAACTTAAATATTCATCTGTACCTCAGATTAAACGATGGAACAGCTTCAGAACACTTGAAATATAGTGCACGAAAACTTTATGGTGCTTTATAATGTTTTTGTGCCTTTTGTGGGGCTCAACAATAACACAGAATAGTATACGCACAATATCGGATTTGTATCGGTCTCATCTGACCGATACCCGATACAGAAGAAAATTACCATATCGGAGCCGATACCGATCCTGAGTATCAGATCGATGCATCCCTAGCTCAAATAATACAAAATTCAACAGAAAAAAAAAATTGTAAGTGCAGTTATAAAATGATAAGCTTCATATTTATGTTTTTATGTCCTCCATTCATTTCCATTGTAACCAGGGGAGTCGCTAGGGCTAAATATTCGGGGCTCGAGCCCCGAATGATTTTAATCTAGCCCTGAATGTTTTGTCCTTAAATCCCAGGAATTTTTTCAAGGAGTTCAAAGGAAATACAATAGAAATTAAGTAAATGTTGATCGTTTGAGCTGGCCACTGTCGCCGTTTACAGTACGTGATTTTGACTGACATCTCTCTCCGCACACACACTCAACCCATATTCAAATAATAATATATTCTACAAACAAATAAACTTGAAAAACGAAGGGGAATAAAGCAGGTGTTTTCAAAGTGTGGGGGCGCCAGAGCATGACGGGATACGTGCAGTCTGCTGATATAAAAAGAGAAACATTTATGTATTAGTGGTATAGATGAATTATTTCCCTATGTCATTGTAATGACACCGAGGATTACTTGTCTGTGAAAAGGCAGAAATCACAGTCTGAGCGCAAATATGCACATACTGCACTCCTGTAGCCAGGGGGGGTTCAAACGACCCACCCCATACTGCCAAAGGTCCAGAATTTATGTTTTTTTTTTTTGTTTTTTTTTAAATAAACAAGTGTTCTTTTAAATAAAAACGACATTTAAAGCCATAAAAAGTATTAAATACCTTAATTAGTATAAGAAAAAAAATAATTATAATTTCAAGAGGTCTTAAATTTGGGGAAGGAAAGACCAGAATCACGTTAGGATTAAATGTGCTAGTCATTTCCGCTCGGATCAAATTCAAACAGCAGCGGAGTGCAAGTTTAGAGCAGATGCATTCGTTCACTAGCGAGCACTAAACAGCGCTGTGAGATCCAGAATAAAGCGCTTGAAATCAGCGAAGGACACAATCAGCGATTTAAACAGATGAAACGGCACTGACAAACAGGAGAAGCACTGTGGCAACGAGACAGTCAGAATCATTTACCATGGATTTGTTTTACTGTAACACTAACTGCACCATGGTATTGTGGCAGAAATGAGGGATATATCGAATTGTATTGGTATTTTTTTAATATAGACGTATTAAAGGAGTAATGGAATATAATTACAGTATTTTGTGATTAAGCTAGTTTGTGCATTTATACTAAATGTATTAGACCACTGTTCTTCATACAAATACCTAGAACCATGTAGGCCAAGTTAATTTTTATACCATGGCATTGAGGTGCTATAGGCCTGTGTTTTTACTGGTTATCATTATGTATGCTATATGGAAGACCAAGGGTAAATTTTAATAACCCAAACAGTCAGAATAATTCAATTTCACCATATAAAAATTAGTTTGTTTTATTTTTTATCCACCCTTTTCTTCAATGCGGAAGTAAGCCTATGGGTGAGACTTCCGGTTCATTAGCCACTATAGGTAAATAATGTGCAGTAAATGGTGAAACTGTTTGCACTACAAACCAGTGTGTTCATAATTAAGACAATATATTAATATATAATATTAATACATTAAAATAATATGGTAAGACACACCAATTTTCAATATCAAGCAGCAAAACAAACTGTTTTGTACAGCTAAAAATAGCTGAACGTGGATGAGACCGGAAGCTAGACCCATAGAATTTACAAATGGCCATGCCCATTTTTAGTGCAAGAAAAAGGAAAAATTTCTAGCAAAGCCTACCTAGCAAGACCTTGATTAGCTGATTCAGGTGTATTTAAACTCTGCAGGACACCGGCGCTCCAGGACCAAGTGTGGTGACCCCTGCATTAGAGCATGCAGAAACTAGGAAATTCATTTTTCAATTAAGATATTTATTTTGATATTTTTATTTTGTTGGGGAAAAATAACTGGAAAAGTGTCAAGAATTTAAAGATGTGAAGTGTTTGTCATGTTCTCACCATAAAGAGTCGTTTAAAACCACAATTAAAGTCTGGCTTCTACAACTTTCACTTAGGAGCAAAAATCTGCCTTTAAATTGGAAAGAAATAAAGGTTTGAAATTTATCATGATAATTATCTATATCGACTGATATAAAACATTTTGTGATTTTTTTTTTGGCCCTACTTTCAAGGGAACTCAGTGACTTCAGAAAAGTTTCGATGCCATTTTCATTTAATGCCTCATAATGTAGCATTTACGAACACAGCGCCTCTTTATGTGCAGCCATCACCGCTGTATTTCTGCTGTCCAAAAGATGCCAGAGACCTATTGACAGAGAATGAATGTGCATCTGCAATAAGCCTGTTTGTTGTTTTTGTTCAGATCAATATGAAAATCCACCCCTGATTGTATGCAGCAAACACGCAGGGCTGTAAATTTGAAACAAAAAAATTGGTTTAAAGGCTGAAATGTGATGTTTATCATTTTATATATATATATATATATATATATATATATATATATATATATATATATATATATATGTGTGTGTGTATATATATATATATATATATGTGTGTGTATATATATATATATATATATATATATATATATATATATATATGTGTGTGTGTGTATATATATATATATATATATATATATATATATATATATATATATATGTATATATATATATATATATATATATATATATATATATATATATATATATATATATAGTGAATACCTGTATCTGAGCTGTAAATAATGATATCGCTTTAATATGTTACTAGACATTGCTCTATCCCGCTCATACCATAGAAATTTAATTTCTGCAGGTAACAAAAAGCCTTAAATTTTAAAAATCCTGCAGATACCATGTAGGCCTAAATAGTTAAATAAAATACCTTCCTTTATATTTGTTGATATTTGTGTTTTGAAAAGGAGGACAGACTGCATAGGGCCCAGACGTTGAAAGGGGCCAAGAATGGGGGTCCAGAAAACTCAGTGGAGGGATGTAGCATGGGTCAAAGAAGAACACGGTACACTCTGACCAGGAGCGGTTCTAGACACTTTTTAGATTGACACTGACTTTTTTTGTTTGTTCAATTTGCACACTGAAAATGGGCTGGAGCTCTTATTTTTGAACTCTCAAAGTGCACCAGATTAATGCATTTAAATTGAAAATATATAAAATTTTCTCCCGGGGGGGCATGCCCCCGGACCCCCCTACAGGGAAGCAGGCCCACCCACTATTGCCTCACTAAACCTTACATGAGCATGATGTGAGTCCCCAATCACGTCCATTAGCCCCTGATGTTTTGGTCGCAGCCCCAGATGTTTTCAAATCCTAAAAACGCCCCTGATTGTAACTGCTTAACCGTAAACAACCAAAAATGAAGAATGAGTCAAAATTATTTTTTTGTGATAATCAACATTGCCACAAATGCTGTTGATTGACTTCAACTTGTATTGAACTCTGAATATTTGTTTAAATTATTATTTTTTGCAAAATTCTAAATGAGCACTTCATGTATTCTTAGCAGAGAAAGCAATCCCACAATGCACTGCAACAAACTCAGTAAAAAAAAAACAAACACAACCTAATGTTATCATTAATAGTTGTGCAATAGAAAATTGATTTACCCACCCAACATTTGTGTTTGTCATCTGTTTTCATGCCTATTAGAGCATTTGCCATTAGCTTACCAACATGCTAATGACTAACTCTACTGAAATCAATTTCGAGTGAAGTCTTATGAGGTTTTATGAAACCTTAGAAGGGAGCGAACTATGTAGGCAGTAGGCAACAAAGGAGTTCAGTAGGTTTTGGAACAGACTTTGTGTTGTAGCATTTCCCATTTGTAAGTGGATTTGAATAACAGTCTAAATGAATAAATGTAAATTTTCCGTTTAGTTGATTTATGCAGCACATTTTCCCTGTGCTGAACGTGAGCTGTTCAAAACATTTTGTGATTATCATCAAACCAGCGAAAAACATTGCAATGAACTCTGAAAACAATCTGTGACCACACCGTTCCAACAACACAGTAGCTTTTCTATATGTAAATTTGTTTACAGAGATGTGCCGTTTTCAGTATAACAATGTCAATCTTTTCTGTGCGTATTTTAATATGGATTTAGGCAAATTTCAGTCGTCTTTCATTGCATTCGAGTGATTCTGCGGTGCGTGAAGCTGGATTGTTCACTGCTCCAAGGCCTCTTAACTAAGAGTGTATTTTTCGCACAGCACTGCAGTTTACAACAGGCTCCACGCTTGGACCATTAACTGGCTACTGTGCTCATTAGCTTGACAAAATAAGGGGCCTTGACATTTTCCAGCCCACACAGTAATGTCTACGCCTCGTAAACACACACGCAAACAAACACAACACACACACCGCCGCCGCCGCTTAATCTGGCCATCTTATTTCCGAGGGCAGTGGTCTGAGATTATAACGCTGGTATGAGGAACATTAAGGCTGTGCATCAGAGAGACAGCAGATAAGAGAGTCGAGGGAGAGCAGTCATCCCTCATTCCCCAGACAGGGCTCTCATCGTTGCGTGACTTTTGCATGGCAGGTCTGGCACAGTCATTTAAGCTCCTCTCCAATTAGCAGCATGCAAAGGGCACAGGAGCAAGCACTTTTTGATGCATTGTGTGCGGGCGCAGAGACGGGCTTTGATAAATGTCTGAGGTAGATGAGGATTATTGCCTTTTAATGACCCTTTTAAGAGAGTCATTTCAACAAAACATAATTAAATAAATAAAACAAAACCTCCATTCGAGCCCACTTAAAACCTCTGACTAAAGCCATTCACTAAAAATGAATTGCACCCGGGTTATTTGCATGTGCTGTCTGTGCTGTTTTAACATCTGATTCACTGTAAAGAATCTACCTATCTACCTACATCATTTATGGAACCTCATAAGCAACCCATCTGTATTAACTTACATACACATACACAAATATACAGTATTTAACACACATGCACACACACATACACTTTTAAAAACTATATATAGCTTAATAATTGATAGATTTTATATATAAAACAGACAGACATACTGTATAATAACTATATAGTTATTACTAACTACACATACTGACTTATTAACTATACATATACACAAATACACTTTTCATAATTATGAAGTATATTTTCTTTCTATATTATGTATATATTGTTATTTTATGTATATTTTGTATATTATGTGCTGTCAAAAATAACATGTTAATTTTAAATAAATGCATCATTTAGAAATAAATTAATATAAATTAATTTATATACAATAAACAAATGTGTATATAGGTATAATCAGTTATACCTATATAGCTTGTTATAGTTAGGTGTATAATTTTTACAAAAGAATATATATATATATATATATATATATATATATATATATATATATATATATATATATACACACATGCATGCAGTGGTGGCCAAACTTATTAGAACACAATTTTTTTTTTTTACTAGATAAAAAATGGTTGTAAGTCAGTTATTTCTATCTTTTGCTGGAGTGTGTCAGTAGGAAATATCAGTTTGCATTTTCAATCAATAATTTTGCCATTAATTGTAATAATCCAGTGGGATTTTTGTTAGCACAGGTAGTCTGACAACAGCCAGTGCTCCACACAGAGATCTGATCTCATCATCATCCAGCCGGTCTGGAATGACATGAAGAAACAGAGCAAACTGAGACAGACTAAATCCAGAAGAACTGTGGCAACGTCTCCAAGATGCTTCAAGAAAGCTACCTGAAAAACTATGCACAATGCACCTAGGGCAAAAGCTGCTTTAAAAGCAAAGGATGGTCACACCAAATGTTGATTTAATTTAGTTAGTAAAAGTTAACTGATAAAGAAAATCTATTTATGACATTATTTTTGAAAGCATCCTCATTTTACAGCATTTTTACTCAAGTGCCTAAAACTTTTAACATTACTGTAGCTTTGCAGCTTTGCAGAACTGTGGCAATGTCTCCAAGACGCTCCGAGAAATCTAGCTGCAAAGCTACAGTACTGTTAAAAGTTTTAGGCACTTGAGTAAAAATGCTGTAAAATGAGGATGCTTTCAAAAATAATGTCATAAATAGAATTTCTTTATCAATTAACTTCTATTAACTAAATTAAATCAACATTTGGTGTGACCATCCTTTGCGTTTAAATCAACTTATGCCCTAGGTGCATTTGTGCATAGTTTTTCAGGTAGCTTTGCAGGTAGGTTTCTTGAAGCATCTTGGAGACGTTGCCACAGTTCTTCTGGATTTAGTCTGTCTCAGTTTGTTCTGTTTCTTCGTGTCATTCCAGACAGACTGGATGATGATGAGATCAGATCTATGTGAAAATCTCACTGGATTATTACAATTAATGGCAAAATGAATGTTTGAAAATGTAAATTAATATTTCCTACTGACAGACTACAGCAAAAGATAGAAATAACTGATAGAAATAAACCATTTTTTAGCTGGTGAAAATACTAGTGTTCTAATAATTTTGGCCACCACTGTGTATACACACACACACACACACACACACACACACACACACACACACACACAGACTTGCACTCTATTTGAGGTGGTATTTCCCCCGTGGGAATTTACTGGAATTTATAAATTTGATACGATAAAAATATCGTTATTCAATACCATTTTTGGTACTACAGGGTAAAAAACTTCCACAACTATAAAGGCATAGAATTTTATATTTTTATTGAAAGATAAATATAACAAGGCTAGAACATCACAATGAGGTATATTTTCGCATTAATGAAAATTACTTCTTGAGGTGGTAAAACATTGGAGAAAAACTTACGGATTTGCATATAGTATGTTTACTTCAAATTTATTTAGATAGAAGCATTATTTTTCTTATTTTTACCCAAAATAGGGTGAGCATTAAATGAGTACACTCATGCAATGTATGTTTCATTCATACCGGAAGCCGGAGGGCGCCCTTGTGCAGAAACTCCAAATATGCCTCACCGATGTAATAGAACATTCCAGGAAGTCCCTAATATGCACAAAGGGATCCAGCTACCGCTGTATCTCAATAAAAAGAACATAGAAATGCTGTAACTAAGCGAAGAAAATAAACACAAGACTGTGGCAATAAATGAATAAAGTCTATTTATAATGTAATGGTAATTAACATAGCCTTGACTACAATTATAGACTACTATAAAATACAAATTCTAAGAAGCCACTTCAAACACAAAAGGAAGTTATTTCAAACACTCGACTGATGTTATAAAGTGAGTGTGAAATAAAAGTATGTTATTAAATACCGTATTGTCCCGAATATAAGACGACCCCCCTTTTTCCAGATGTACCTTTTGGAAAAAGGCTTTTTGAAAACCAAATCTTGTGTTTTACTGAGAATAAATTTTTTTTCTTAAATTATTTTCATATTGCATATTTTTCCTGTTTTAATTTTTGTTTTAAAAGTATGGCAAATACTGGTAAAATGTACCAACAATCACATTTAAAAATATACACTTTTTGATATACCATAAAAATAAAAGGTAACCCATCTCAATTATATAACATTTAGTCTATCCATCTCATAGTAGCCTACCAAAATTGCATTAACAGTAGAAATCTGTGTACTGTCTTACATTTTAAAATCACTTACAGAGAAAGTTTGTTCCCATCAGACTAACACGACAGTCACAACTCATGCTGCTGTAAGCTTTTCTTTTTCTTTTGTTTTCACTCACGAACTTTACAACACACATTACATCACGTATTTCACGGCAAACTCGTTTTACGCGTATTTGGTGCCACCTATTGTTGTGGGTGTATTATTGACATGTCAAAGTCTAGACCCCGAATATAAGACGACCGCGTTTTTTCAGATGTATTTCCAAGAAAAAAACATCGTCTTATATTCGGGACAATACGGTATGTATTTTGTTGGACATCATGTTTATAAATGTTCTCATTACACTGCGGTGTAAGTCGGAGAGAAAAGAGAGATAAAATGCTGTTGGTAGTATTGGTGTATATAGATAATGAGAAAATCTATATTTTTGACAACACTACACATGACCGTGTTCATGATACTAACCATTTGTAAAGTCCTGGTAAACTCGGTCAGCCGTCTTTTCCGTAAGTAATTCAAGTACACAGAGGAACACATATTAAGAAACAGGCCCATGTTTTAATATATACACACACAAACACATACATATTGTGTATATGTATGTTAACGCTTAATTTGTTCATTAGCAAGTCAGCATCATTAGCATCATTACCTTGTGTGCCACGTTGACTTGCTGCCTACTTAAAAAGTTTCAAATCAGTCATTTATCAGCTTTCATGACAGTTAGGGTGCTCCTTTAGAAGGCATCTCCCTATGTAGGCACTAGGCAGTTCCCTAAACTTTGGAACAGAGCTCTCGTCTAGAAGGTCCAGTACCTGCCTGGGTTGCAAATAACCAAAGTGCTATTGGAAAATTAGCAATTCAAATCCGGAAGGCTGAGCTATCCTGCTCTTCACGTAGGTCAGTGTTTAGCACTCCGTTTCCTGCTTGCCTGAGCTTTGACAGGTGATAAGAGAGGAGCGTACAGAGGAAGACATGCCGATTACAAGGCCAGAGTCACGCCAACCACATCCTGACAATGGCGCAAAAATAAGCCACTCAGATGGAGAGAACGAGCGAGGGAAGGAGAAGGAATAAGATAGAAAGGTAGCACAGCAAGAGCTCTGTCTATCTTGAGATGGATGAAAAGAGAAGTGTGACTGTACCTACAGCTCTCCAATAAAGCAGCTCACCCTAAACCCAGCTCAGTGTGTGCAGACAAGTGGGGGAGCGGCTGATGAAATCGACCATAAACAAGTCCAAACCAGCAGGCTTCTGCACACCAGCAGTATGAGATAGCGACAAACATACTGAAAGAGGTATATCCTGCACACACACAAAAAAACGCACTCTATATTCTCAGCCACACCGTTCTGCAGCAGATTTTTGGGCGCGCGCTGTGGTGCTCAACAGTTCCATAATAACAGATACATTTATGAGATTGATTTCTTTGAAGGCACTTTGTTAGTTCGGACACCTGGGAATGGCATTTTGTATGTTTCATTGTGCCCCTCTGACATATTTATACGCAGCTGTGATCGTATTAATGGGAGCACATAATTCTTCATAGGGCCAGTATTTGCTCGGTGAGTGGACTGAGAAATGGACTCTGCCTTGCAGAAGCCTCAACCACCGTGTATTCAAGGTAGAGGATGCAAATCACTATTAGCTGTGTCCAAAGACTGAGACAAGCTATCTAAGCAGTATGCGGAGGTAGACACATTTGAAGTCACATAAAGGTCAAAAATAAAATAAAATGGTAACACACTTTAGTGTAGGGACCAATTCTCATTTCAACAAGTTGCTTATTATTATCATATACTTATAAAGCACTTATAAAGCACATACTCTACATCCCTAATCCTAGCCAATACCTCAACTTAACAACTACCTTACTAATTATTAATAAGCAGCAAATTAGGAGTTTATTGAGGCAAAAGTCGTAATTAACTCTTTCCCCACCATTGACGAGATATCTCGTCAATTAAGAGCCAACACTTCCCCACCATTGACGAGTTTTTACGGCAATCCGTGTTCTAGGTGTATTATGGTAAGGAAAGCCCTAGCGCATGTCCTGAATGAGTTACGAGACTTCCGGGTCTTTAGGGTGCGAATAGAAGACGATCGGCATAAACGGAAGGAAATATAGATCATATATAAATCATATATGTAGATCATGTTTTGACCATTTTGAATCTGATCGGGACGAAGTAGTCAGTGAGAGAGATGCCTTTACAGACACAGAAATATCTCTAGTTGTAACCGATAACCTGTCGATCTAAATAGGTGTGTGTGTGTGTGTGTGTGTGTACCTGTTTTTCTATTCAGGTGCGGACTTAAACCTGAATACACACAGACTCATGGGGACTCGTGTCACACGGGTAAAGAAGCTTATAAATCACACAGAATGAAGTTTTTTGAAAATCTAAAAATGCAAAAAGTCTCCTGTAAGGGCTAAGTTTAGGTGTAGGGTTGGTGTAGGGCAATAGAATATACGGTCTGTACAGTAGAAAAACCATTACGCCTATGGAAGTCACCACAAGGATAGCGAAACAAGTGTGTGTGTGTGTGTGTGTGTATGTGTGTATAATCATATGTATGTATATATTTGTGTGTGTGTGTGTGTGTTTGTGTATTTTTCGCACAGCACTGCACTTATTTGTGTGTGTGTTTGTTCTGTTTATTGAATGCAATTTCAATTACTCATGTAATTATTTGCAGGTGAAAGAATATGACATCTGAATGTATTTTGCATGAAAATGCACTACTTTGATAAAAATGCATTTTTCTCAGTTTTTTGTCCAAAATGTTGTATTTCTGATGAAACCTGCATTCAAATGGTGATAAAACATGAACACATGAAGATAGAATAAAATATATATTTTTTTTGTTTAAAAGCAGAGGCTCGGTTCTTTATTTTGATATATAATATGTTCTTATATTCATAGCAATAAATATTCTGAGGGCCGTCAAATTTAGGTGAAAATCATCAAAAATGCTGGCGGTGGCTGGCAACTTTTTAAAAAAAACGCTGGCGGGGAAAGAGTTAATGGTTTGTTAATAGCGACAATTGGACCTTAAAATAAAGTGTGACAGATAAAATAAAATAAAATGCACAATAAAGAAAAACAATCATCAACAATAAAGAACATGAAACATATATATTTTAAAAATGTAGTTTAAACATATATACCAAGTTCTTAGAAATTAACTATTTGATTCATGTTAGTTTCATATGGTTTTGAAAGACTTTTATACTATTTTCAAGAAATGTTTCAGGTTAATGACTGCAAAATGACATAAACTATCATATGGTGTAACCAAGTAAAAAGTAATATATTTTTTCATACACCTTGAACATATGTGGGCATATACATCTTAATTATTATTTTCAAACACCTTTTTAGCATATATTTTTCAAGTTTTTTTCATGAATTTTAATATTTTAATAGAAGTTTATTTTTACATTTTTGCAATTTTTCCCAAGAATTATTTCCCAATAAAATTTAATTTTGCTGTCTGAACTGCACTGTCTGCAAGTCTGCATTGTCATAAAAATGTAAAAAAAATAAATAAAAAAAATAAATAAAAATTTAGGACCATTTTTATGGTCAGGCCAATTTTTGATTGTATGCCTCTCCAAAAAAATAAATAAACAAATAATTTTTTTTAATACAGAAATTCATACTGACATTTTTTTTTTTTTTTTTTTTTTACAAGAGTTAAATTTTGAATTTTGACTTACAGGCTTGATGTTTCCTTAGGAGCTAAAAGCTTCCTGTGAAGCCTTCGTGTGAAGTTCGAAGATTTTGGGCACAGCCCAGATGTCTGGCTCAGTCTGAATGATGGGATCAGTATTGAAGTCACTCAGAGGCCAACACATTAGAGTGTCCCTTCTGCTGTTCAGCTCCAAAAAGTCTCGAGTCAATAGCAACGTTCTGACCATCACGGTGGATAAGAGCTGCTTTATCTTTCCTCTTTCTATTTGTATAGGCCCACTAATACCATTCTCTAATTTCTCGTTTGTAATAATGATCAAAAACCAATTACAGCGACGGGAATAAACACAGCCGAACAAAGCCGACCATCAATCACAGCACGCGGGGTATCACCATTTTCTACCTTATTCAGCTTGTGTGTGCGTTTGTCTGAGACTTTGAGCTCCTTTGTGCTGATGGCGAGTCAGACCTAGACACCCATTGTTTTGAAAGATGATGTCTGCGTTGTTTTCCACTTGGCTCAACACGTGAGAGGGTTATTAATTGAAAACAAGAGTGGAGCTGACTTCTGGGAAAGATGCACTCAGCTTCTACATGAAAAGCCAGCAAAGTAAGATAAATCTAATTCCCACAAACTACTGATTCAAAGTGCTTCTGACAAGCTGGGATGGCTGGATACAAGTATAATATTCCATCACCAATGCAATAATGTTTATTCACATCCATTTACTCGTTTGTTCTTTTGTACAGTTGCTTTATCACTTCTGTTGACCTTCTAAACAGCAGATTGCGCGAGAGAGCGGCGAGACACCAAGTCATACGGAGAAAGGCAATATTTGTTGGTAAAACAGCCAACAGCTGTGAATCTTGGTCTGGATTCCAGAGCTTATATCTGGGTTTTGTGACATGTGCTCCACTCATGTATTGCAAGATTCACTGTCTGTTGAGGTCACGCAGCCTGGTTGTCATGATAGACCAGCTAATCCACATTGTGAACTACTGTCAGCAAACGCGTAAGCCTATGGCAAGACCAAGATTTTGCCTTCTCAAAAGCCTTGTTAGATATAGTACGCTTCTAGAAAACTGATCAGAATAGCTAGTGATGGTAAACGGAGCAGCAAATATTGCATTATACTCCCCTCAATGCCTTCCAAACAAATACACTGTGTGTCATGATATAACTTGCAAATAAACGCAGTTAACGGGAAGCGTCAAAAGCTTCAAGCGGCAATTTATCTGTCAACCAAAACTGAGCTTCTCAAACTGAAGTCCGTGGATCGGGGTTCATCTCAGATAGCGGAAAATTTCTGAAGTGTAAACAAAAATGTCACTGAATAACCATGTCAATAATATAGAGTACAACACATACATATTCTGTGTATATCCTATGTATTTTTGGAAAGAAATTAATACTTTTACTGGGTAAGAATGTATTGCATTTATCAAAAGTGACAGTAAAGACATTTACCATGTTTCAAAAAAGGCATGTTCTTTTAAACTTTAAAGAACTGTATAGCTGTTTTCAAAATTGACAATAAGAATAAATGTTTCTTAAGCGTCGAATCAGCACATTAGAATGATTTCTGAAGGACCACGTGACACTGAAGACTAGAGTAATGCATGCTGAAAAATCAGCTTTGCCATAACACAAATAAATTACATTTTAAAATACATTAAAATAGAAAACAGTTAAGTAAATTTCACAATCTTACTTTTTAAATGTATTTCTTCTAAATAAATGCAGATTTGGTGAGCATAAGAGACTTTTTGAATGGTAGTGTATATGCAGTATACAAACACATATACATCATTCTCAACATGTGGGAGGTCACAAATGGCCAAATTGCTTTTTCATGGTAACGACTTCTCTGATTGGTGGATCAACCACGTTGATTAATCATGTGTAGTGTGGTTCCTCACTGAGACTTAGTCAATGATTTATATAAAAATAAATAGGATTTAAACTGAAATCACACTTATCCTCTTATCCTCTACAGAAACATGTATCATCACTCGCCGTATAAAGCTTTCAAGTCCAACCATGAGCTCTCACGTTAATTGTTAAAAATCTATTTCTCTATAGACATGATTTTTACCACCTGCAAAAAAGAATACGAGTTTTATAAAAATAAATGTTTTTTTTATAAAAACAAACACAATTTAGGCTGAAATCACACTGACTTACGGCCTCAACAGAAGTATATATCATCACTTAACAACCTTAGAGCTCATGGTCGGCCGGCTTTATACGATATCACTAAAATCTACTTCTCTACAGAGAAAACAAATGGGATTTTTACCCATCTGCTAAAAAGGAAATCCAGCCTCTTTCTGTATAATTTGTTTGCTCATTTTTGTATGCATATAACCAGGATGTAAAATTTTATGTTCAATTTATGCCGCATTTTGTTCTGTCTTATGTTTAATGGAAATTCATACTGCAGTTGTTTTATTATGACTGTTACTATCTCTAATGCCTTTACTATGTTATTGAGCTTCCACAAACACTCTGGCGTAAATATACTTTGTAAAAAGCATCAATTGCTTAATAGTTGCAAAGAGCCAAGAAGGAATTGGTTAAGCTTAAACTGGTTAATATGGATCATAGGTCCTCTGCGCATTGTAATCGAGTACATTTAACCTACAGGTCAGAGTTGACCTATGTAGATATCAACCCCGTTCCCAGAAGCTGATGAGGGCTAATGTCAGCCTCGACCTCCGATAGTATTGAACACCTATGATTTAATCAGAAGACACATGAAAGTTGCAAAAATGGATTTAGAAACACACTAATTGTTATTCCTTCTACATGCAACTCATTTATTACTTTTAATTGAATTGTTTTATCTAGAGCCTGCTGATGTTTCTGGAATACAAATCTAATTTGATGAACATAATTGAGGTACTGATACATTTTCAAAGAAAGAGCTGTAATCATTTGAGTGAGTCAAATATGTAAAATAGTTCCTCCGTAATTAAAACTCGGATGCTCTCCTTTATTTCAGGTGTATTTGTTGCAGTAGTAGTTATTTCCTGCACGCCTCTCACCTGTCAATAGCTGTAACATTATTCGGGATGGAGCTGCAAACTCGCTCAACCCCCTGGAGGAACTATCAACTAGCATTTCTCTCCCTGACCAATGGACCCATAGGCAGTAAATAGCCACTGATGGTCTGTCTTCTTTTTAGGCGAGGATCGAGAGCCCCAAGCACTGGATCAGGTGTGAGCAGCGCCCACGGATCCAGCGTGATGTGGTTGAGGCGTATGAATATTTCAAGCTCTGCTCTTGTGGAACAAATGATCTCTTAACACAAACACATAGCTCTGTGTGAGAGGCGCAGGCACAACAGGCACGGCAGATGTGTGGGTGTCAGTATGATCACCTCTGTTGGTGTGTGCTTTCATTGTTCATCCATGCGTGGCACACGGTGCAAGAATTTCTTTTGTGCGATAATGACGCACGAACACGTGCGCGTTTGCCCAACAATTGCTGCGACATATTACAAACGTGTAAGTAATTGGCATGTTAAGGCTCGCCGTTTTGGCAGGCGAGTCCTGTCGTCTCTTGGGAGGAGAGAGAGAGATTGGGAGTGTGGGAACTGGAAACGGTGAAGAAAAGTAGACAACAGGGTTGGGCAAAATTCATAACTGGCTTCCTTTAGTTCATGAGTTTGGGAATCAAATTGGCCCCATGCCACAGGATGCTGAACTGGAATGACATGAAGAAGAATTTACTGAGATGTAATTAAAATTAATTCACCACAGTTACACTAAATGAATTCCATTACTATCAAAACAAATAAATGCATCATTAATTTTGACTAATTATTCTGAAGACCTTGGCAGTAATGTAGGACATTCTGGGAAATGAAAAATTCTCACAACAGTCCATAAAATGGAAGTTATTTAGTTAAGAAAATTTATATATTTAGGTAATGTTAACATCGCATCATAACATGACAACAAGATTACACAAGTTAGTATTGCAAACATTTGCTATAGTATTGACTTGTATGTGACCCATGCTGGCAAAATGAATCAAAATGCGCACGGTCTAATTTTGAGCTACAGGCAAAAGAAGTGAAAAATATCAGTTTTGGTCGAATTTGAGGTTTTCACAAAAACTAGTTCATTAAGCCCTCATCTAGCAATCCCAATGCTCCAAATAGCAATTAAACACCAACAGTAAAATGATCTTTATTTGTATATTTTCTGAGAGGAGTAGCTTTTTCTCTGCTCACTTCTGGACGACTGCTGTTGCTTCTAACCACAAGTTGTAGGTCTATTGTTGCAAAGCGCAGCATTCCAGCTTTGTGAATATTCACATCGAATTCTTGATGACATGAGTCCAAACCCGTGAAATATGATTTTTAAACCCATGCTGATGAAAACAAAATGATCGCATTGACAGACATTTGCAAAGCGCGTGCATAAGACGTGCCTCTCTGCGAGCTCTCTATAAAGTACATTATTGCGAAACATGTCTTGGTGAGATTCACACAAACATATTCTGTCATGTCTTACATGAATGTTTAGTCAATGGTTGGGGAAAAATCTGATGTGTTACATTATATTAGATCCATGCATTACAGTAGGTCTTAATATAGATCTGTCTTTTAATCAAACCTTAAAAGAAAAGATGGAATCACTCACTGCTCTTGATTAAACTACTGTTTATTTGCAGCTTTGTTCTTATTTTTAATAACAAAGATAAAATAAAAAAATAGCTATATTGTGATTAATAATATAGTAGTTATTATTTAAAAAAGATTTGGATGAAAATATGCAACGTTGCTTGGTGATTTTGCTTTGAAATCTTAAGAAAACTTTAACTAGATTTTTCTCAAAATCAACTCTGCTGACTCTATCGCCTTCAAACGGCTGTAGCTCAGTCATTTTTTGTCAGATTCCAACAAGTAATGTATCACTTTGAAGGTATTTTAATGGACAATGTGAAAATAAATGGAACTCATTTTTGAAAATTTGCTTATTCCGACTCATTTTGCCAGCACAGGTCACATATACATTGATTCACACACATTTTAAAATATATTAAAATAGGAATATTTTATGATCATTTTAAAATGTAATATTTCACAATAGTAATGTTTTTAATGTGTGTATATGTGATGCGATCTGGGAAAACCCGTCGGATGTCGCGCTGGGACGTTTTCAGGAAATTCTAAAAATAGTTCGAATGTCAGCTTTTTTTGTCAAAATTAGGTTTTCATTCAATTATTATTCTATAACATCTTGTCTATCATCTCTGAAAACATCTTGGCAAAATTCACTTGTTTAGTGCAGAAAAATAGCGATTTATTGCAGCAAGCAGAAAAGACTGTCTTTCTCAAGAACGCGTTGCGGAGGTCATAGGCGGAAATCCTGGGGGGATCGGAGGGGGACAGGACCCCCCCATCTGAGAGTTGTCCCCCCTAAAAATATGATTAAAAACCACACTGTGTATTGTAAATAACAATGTTTTATACTTTAAATAACTGTGTAAGTAGTAAAACAACACAAACAGGGCAAAAATGCATTTTAAGTTTAGAAACATTTTGAGTCTCCCCCTCCCTTGCCTCACGGTGCTTTGGTCCAAATGCCTATTTTACTCTTTTACATCGCCTACACACACACAAGTTCAGTGAGAGAGAACAAAGTCAGTAGTTGTGGAACTCCAGTACACAGTAAATTTCCCGGTGTTAAATCAACACCGCATGGTGTACATATGGGAACTGGTTCCCATATGTACACCAAGCAGTGTTGATTTAACACCGGGAAATTTAAGGCTGTCAAGGCTATTTTATTCACTTAAACATTGGATGAAGTCATTATTTTTAATTTAATATAAATGATACCTATGTATTTTTCGATGAGTCCGCTATGTTAGCAATAATAACACTACCTGCTTGACGGAAACGGTTGCCAGGTTTTCACAACAAAACCCGTTTCGAGGGAGTCCCCCGGTAAAAAAAAAATCGCATTCTGAGGGCTAAAATACACTTTATTGAGGTCGCTTCTTCAACCCGCGGACATGAAAAACAACCCGTGGCAACAGTGATAAAGTAGCCCAATTCCACAGGAAAACTGTGGACTTGGCAACACTGTAATAGATAGTAATCTCTACAATGGACACAACCACAACAATTGGAAGATGTCTAATTTGGCATGGTCTCCCTGCTGCACTAATAGTTGTAAGGCTTTCCTCTGTGTATACATATCCTTACAAGTACAATTTTAGCTGTTTTTTTTGTGTCCTGTGTACTGATTTTTTTGTTTTAATCAATTGACAGCACTACTATATATATATATATATATATATATATATATAAAACCAAGGTCCTAGAGTCTGGAGGAAGGGTGGAGAAGCTCATAGCCCAAATTGCTTGAAGTCCAGTGTTAAGTTTCCACAGTCTGTGATGATTTGGGGTGCAATGTCATCTGCTGGTGTTGGTCCATTGTGTTTTTTGAAAACCAAAGTCACTGCACCCGTTTACCAAGGAATTTTGGAGCAGATGCTGATTTCATTTTCCAGCAGGATTTGGCACCTGCCCACACTGCCAAAAGCACCAAAAGTTGGTTAACTGACCATGGTGTTGGTGTGCTTGACTGGCCAGCAAACTCACCAGACCTGAACCCCATAGAGAATCTATGGGGTATTGTCAAGAGGAAAATGAGAAACAAGAGACCAAAAAATGCAGATGAGCTGAAGGCCACTGTCAAAGAAACCTGGGCTTCCATACCACCTCAGCAGTGCCACAAACTGATCACCTCCATGCCACGCCGAACTGAGGCAGTAATTAAAGCAAAAGGAGTCCCTACCAAGTATTGAGTACATATACAGTAAATGAACATACACTCTAAAAAAATGCTGGGTTGTTTCAACCCAACTTTGGGTCAAATATGGACTAACCCAGCTGTTGGGTTAAATTTTTACATTAAATTTTTAACTCAAAAGTTGGGTTAGTCCATATTTGACCCAAAAACAACCCAGCATTTTTTAGAGTGTACTTTCCAGAAGACCAACAATTCACTAATTTTTTTTTTTTTTTTTTTGGTCTTATGAAGTATTCTAATTTGTTGAGATAGTGAATTGGAGGGTTTTTATTAAATGTGAGCCAAAATCATCACAATTAAAAGAACCAAATACTTAAACTACTTCAGTCTGTGTGCACTGAATTTATTTAATACACGAGTTTCACCATTTGAGTTGAATTACTGAAATAAATTAACTTTTCCACAACATTCTAATGTATTGAGATGCACCTGTATATATATATATATATATATATATATATATATATATATATATATATATATGAATATAAAGTTGAATATAAATGAATATAAAGTTCATAAGAACAGCATTTATTTGAAATACACTTCTTTTGGTAACATTATAAATTAATATAGTTTAAGTACTGAATTATTGGAATTTCTATAAAAATACGTGTGTGTGTGTGTGTGTGTGTGTGTGTGTGTGTGTATATGTGTGTGTGTCTATATATTTATATAGAGGACATATACAGTGTGTGTATTTTTTCCAAACATCAATTATTAATATTATTGTGAGTGTATGATAAAATGGTTATGTTTTCATGAATTCAAAAAGGCATTCTTAATTCAGTTCTGAATGGCACACAAGTCAACAGAAGAGAGAGAGAGAGACAAATGCGTTGCTTCCAGCCCTTATTCGGCTAGTGGAACTAGGTGTAAAATGAGTCATTACACAGTGCAGGGGCGCAGGGCGGAACACAAAGGGCTGTGGAAAAGCTGCTTAGCATGCAACCCGTGTGCCTCCCAAGTCCCAGCGCACTCCCAAACCTGGACAGGCTGTCACTGCCTGAAGGAGACCTGGAGGAATGATTGCTGTCCCCGCTATTCACACAAGACAAGCAGAGAAGGTGGGATTGCCCAGGCTCCCCTCTCCTACAGCACATGGCGTCTGTTCTGTTGCACCTTGCTGAGGGAAACCATGAAAGACTGCTGCTGTTGTTTTCCCCGCAAGCCGTGAAATATAGGCAATCAGAGAGCGTGTTTACCGCGCACCTCTGTTCTTGAGCTAGCAAAGACAAACAGCTATCAAACAGCCTGTTGTTTGTGTGCAAAAGAGGTATTGTTTCGGACCTGACAACAACACCCGTGTTCGGCTCTTATCCACGCTGCCAGGCGCAGGAACGGTCGCAGGAGCTCACACACGCACGCAAATAGCCCTTCATCATAACCGCTGGTACCTCTCCAAAATAGACTAAGGGTAATCAGTCACGCAGCAGCCAGAAAAGTGTCAGAGTTTGAACCAGACCCGGACAGCAGCGAGAGAGAGATAGCCAGCGCTCAACAAGTGAAGCTGGCACCACCACAGAGCCTCAGAGAGATAGATGGATGCTTGAGTGAGGGCATTTAAATTTAAATTTAATGCCACCCTGGGCCAGAGGCGGGGGGGAGGTTGCACAGAGAGAGGATGCAGGTGCTATGGGCTGCTGCTGAATCGTAATGCATCGTTTAGGAGAGAAATGCAGCATTTCTATAGCGCCACTTGTTTTGGTAGAGTTTGGCCTGAGGTTTTTTAGCAGGATTCTCAGATGGTTGTGTACGTGTGTGTTCAGTGACATGATTAGAGATGGTTTGAGGTGATCATTTGTTTCTTGGATGATACTGTTCAGTTTAATTGTCTTAGTCAGTGGAGCATGTGTGTTTCTGTTGCTCTCCATGTAAAGGCAGATGCAGTGTTAGCCTTGCCAACAGGAATCCTGACAAAATGTTCACTGATTAAGGTATAAAAAGACTAGACGAAAAGAACTCGAGGCGAAAATCAAATACTTTAAATTAATACATACTGCTGATCAAAATATATGACTAGAAAAATGCACTAATAATGTTTAGAAATGTAAAAAGAATTGATTCAAATCTTAAAATCATAAAGCTTCTTGAGGCGGCGAATTTTGAATTTGTTACAGGTGTGGAATTCATTTATTATAAATACAATTAAGGTGTGTAAACATTTGTTTATTTGCTAAATTGTTAATACGTAATTCATTTACATTTTAGATATTATATATTATTAATTGTAAAGCGGTTGTTCTGCTTAACATTTTTGTGGAAACCATTTTTTAAGGATTTGTTGAGGATGAAAGTTGATAGAAAGTTTTAAAAAACACTTATTTGAAATCTAAATCCTAAATCTTTTGAAATATTATAAATTTCATCACTTTTGATCAATCTAATGCATCCTTGAATTAAAGTTGTGCTTCACCACTGGCAAAATGAAAACTTGAAAATCAATAAAACTTGGCTGCCTATAAAAGCCAAAAAAGAAGAAAAAAATTGCGAAACCTGACTAATGTACTGGGCATGTTACCATCCAAGGCCACTTCCAGTCTGCTCATACTTGACCAGAGTCAAATACCACCTTGTTACTTGAGTAGGAAATACTTTATAGCAAACTTTTAGTCACAAAGGTATTGACTTGTGTTCTTCCCTGGTCCAAGAATTTAAAGACTAAATGTTTAGTGGGAGTGAAGTTTTTTGGGGGGGTTCCAGAGCATTGCAGGAAGTGGCTAAAGGCCGCAAAGACTTGTAAATATTGAGAGAAAACTATGATGGAAACTTGATTGTAGTCTCCATTTCAAACTGGATGACTACAAACAGTGCTATGCTGTAGGTGAAATGGAGGGGAAAAACTGAAAGAATCTGCCATTCCGTCAGTTAATTTGGAAGAGGAATGGGGAAAACCTCCTGCCAAAAAAAGCTGTGTCCAGCTAAAAGGCTGCCATAGTGTTATTTTAGCCATAATGCCTTTTAAAGAGTAGACAAAATGCAATACAATTTCCTGTGATAAATTTACTTTTACAATAACTGTGTTAGACTGACATTTCAGATCATCGTTCCAGGGGTCTGTGGGTGGGGATACAAAAATACACCCGGGAGCTAAAAAGTTTGTTAAAAGTTTTGCTATTGCTGACAAATAAAGATTAATTTCTCAGTTAAGATAACAGATAACAGGAGATTTACATATACTACCAACATTGTAACAATACAGAGCAGGTTGAAAAACTGCGAAGTTAGACTTTAATCTATTAATTTCTTAAAACAAAACAAATAAATAAATAAATAAATAAAATAAAATGACTGACCCCAAAAATTCTGAATAGTAGTATATACTGTATGTATGTGGTTTCACCAAATTTAAATTTATAAATGTTTATACACATTCTAAAATGTTTGAAAATGTAAAGCTTTGTCCATTTCGTCATCAACTGAAAATGATATTTTTGTTGACTAATTATATGTCATGTCAGTCATACTAAAATGAATAAACATGACAAACAAACAACTTTTTTGTCAAAACAAAGAAAAAAGAGGAGCTAAAATGAGAGGGAGCTCTCCTCTGCTATGAAACAGATGGATCGAAATTAATTTAATGCACGCAACTGGCTCATTTGAGCATGCGATCTGTAATGTGGAAAAAGGGTGACGCCCATATTAGCCTTAGATAGCCCTTTGTTCATAAACGATCTATATCCATATTCATAAAACAATAGAGATAAATGAACACAATGCAGACATAAAATGAAGGGAAATAAAGCGCACCTACATTACAGCGAGTCACATCTTATTTGGAAAACACAAACATCAATTAAATTCTTCCCGCAGCTCTCTGAGCAAATGGCACATAACCGTAACCGAGATGTGTCTGGACGAAACTGCCGATGGCATATCAGAGCTGATGCAACATTTTACTGCCTGTTCATGCTGTGTTTGGACATTGTTTACAACCTCTTCGAGTACGCTGATGACATATGCCTCCTTCTCAACCCTGCAATACAGGGATGAATACAACCAATTATGCTACATCAAACAAATGATGGCAATAATATACTGCACAAAAACATAATATGAACATTGTTAGTGCTGCAGTCAAAATAATGATTTTGCCCTTTCATTCTCCTCTGTCTGCAAAAAGACACTGAAATTAATTCACAGCTAAACGATTTTTTTTGGCTCATCACGACATGCACAATTTTCACAATTTGACACTGTTTCTTCACAATGCAAACGTGGAATAACAGCAGCTCCGGAAGGCAGCTCAGAGATCAGCCATGTTACAACATCCTGACAGTCAAAGCAATGCAATGTTACTAAGGTAAAACACGATTTATTAATAGCTTTCACAAAGATGATGGACATGACAGGTTAAATTGCTTCCAAAGGCAAATTTAATTATTTGCTCTGAATTGTAATTGTGTTGTTTATAAGAAAATACAAATATGCAAACATCTTTTAAGATATCTAAGAAATTCCCTCAGAAATCAAATATTAGATTGCAGTTATGAAGCACATACTGTAGATACAGTTCAGGCAAAATTAAAATTCTTTGATTATTTATTTAGGCAGATATTTTGATGAAGATTTTTACTGTTTTTGTCCATGCAATGAAAATTCATTTCAATTAATCCAATTATTTTCACTGCAAAGACAATAAGCACCAATAGTTTTTTTTTGTTTGTTTGTTTTATTTTTATTTTTAATCTTCTTTTGTTTCACAGAATAAAGAAGGTCAAACAGGTTTAAAATTAGATGCGAGTAAATGATGACAAAATTTTAATTTTTGATCACTATTTATTTTCATTGTATAGAAAAGAGCAGCATTAACATTTTACTAAACATCTCCTTTTGTGTCCCACAAAAGTCAAATGGGATTTAAATATCATGAGAGTGAGAAAATAAAGACATATCTAATGATGCGTTTGGATCCTTTGATTAATAGAAAGTTTAAAAATAACATTAATTTGAAACAGAAATCTTTTGTAGTATTGTAAATATATCTACACTTTTTTAATTTAATGCAGTCTTGCTAAATAAAACTTAATTTCTTTCAAAAAAATGAAATGGTAGTACATTAATACAGATATAAATTTAGTATATATGTATTTAAATGTGTGCATTTAGGAATACAAATAAATAAATAAATAAATAAATACACATATACACACACAACTGAAAACATACACTCTAAAAAATGCTGGGTTGTTTCAGCCCAACTTTTCAAAATATGGAGTAAAATATGCTAAAATATGGACTAACCCAACTGCTGGGTTAAATTTTAATTAATTAATTTTAATTTTAATTCAGTTTTAAACCCAAAATTGGGTTAGTCCACATTTGGCCCAAAGTTTTTTGTTTATTTTTGAGTGTACACATATTTACACACACTGTAAAAGATGATGCACTGTTAACTTAGTAAAATTACGTTCATTTTACTTATTTGTTTCTGCTCTGTTGAGATTACTCAGTTTGATCGAGTTTTTATTACTTTATGTTACTTAAAGCATTGCAATTAAGTTTAATTGTAATTTAAGTTTAAAAAACTTAATTTCTTTGTGTTCAATGAAAAGGTCGAACATGTGACTTCTTTGTGCATGTGTTATAGACAGAGGTGCACATTAGTTTTTCAGCCTGGTTCTCATAAGAGAACATGGAGATTTGGTCCTCACACTGCGCATAGTGTGACCCTAATAAATAAATAAACAAAAAGTGCTGTTTATTTTGGATGTGATTAATCGTTTGACAGCACTAATATATATATATATATATATATATATATATATATATATATATATATATATATATATATATGAAGAGTTTATTTGCAAAGACAGAAAACTATTTATAATTTTCAAAAATCATGTTTTTATGGTGTTATAATGTTTTTATTCTGTTTTATTGTAATATTACTAATATTTACTTTTTTTTTCATATGAATTTTCATCATTTTCAAACTTAAAATCAGCAGGCTTTTATTTTGGCGGGTTGCCGGCGCTTCCGACAGACGCGTGCGAGCACTTGCGCTACCGCGGGCATTTTCAAAAGATATTTGCATGCTTTTTTATATATTGTCAAACGGCGGTAAGTTATTTACTTCCACAGTCTAAATATGTAAGCAAAAACACTGTAATGGTAATGCTTAAAGTGTTGTCAGGTGGTAATTGCAGCAAAATAAACCCTTTGAAATTAGCCGTGAAATTAACTGTCTCATTCTGAAGGGACGCAAGTTAAACATGATGGCGCAAGCACCCGCGAAGACTGAAGATATTAATTCTGTATGTTACTAAAGACTGAAGATAATACCACCGCGATAGATTGTGTATGACTTTATTCTGCATTGAGGACACTTTATCAAACCTACAGAGGTCTTCACTAACATGACGCAGTTTGAAATTCAAACCGTAACGGTCTTCTGACAGTGACGCAGCTCTAACGGTCTTCTGACGGTGACGCAGCTCTAACGGTCTTCTGACAGACGGACGGGTGCTGAGCCAAAGGTAAGCTTTATAAATCTACTTTTATTTGTCGTTTTGTCCATGTAATGTTAAATTTCACTCTAAATTTATATTTTTCAGTGTTAATAAGTTTTCAAATTCACCTCTTTGTTATTTTACATGGGCAATCCCTGTTGGTGTATTTGCGCTTGAGGTGGTTCAAGATACAGTCTGAGGTAAATTTATGTTTATCCCTTTTAGTTGTTTAAATTGGTCACTAAAACTCGTAACTTTACAATAATGTATTTAATATTTTCAAAATTTTATCTGGTGTGAAGTGTTTGTTCTTGTAGTAAAATAGGTTTTGTGGTGGATCCCGGATGCTCACAATTTAAAAAGAATAAAATAAAAAAAGCACAATGAAACGATTCAGTAAAGACTAAATATCAGTCTGACAGAAGCCAAAATGAGCATTGTGAAGCTATATTTATATTTATGATAATCGTTTTTAATTGTGTTTCAGGGCAGTTCATGAAGTCAGTTCTAGCTCCACCTGCCACATCAGACTCTGCTGTATGGAGGCCCTTATGTGTGTACTTCTCATTATTGTGCATGCAGATATTATTCAGGTGCGTGAACACTTGACTATTGCAAGAATAATGAATGTACCATCTTTGAATGTACCAGAATTTTAATTGGTTAATTGCAGTTTAAGTAAAAATGAATTAGAAATGTTCCCCCAATTCAGCTCCAACAGGTGAACATGCACTACTAGTCAAAAGTTTTTGAACAGTAAGATTTTTATTTATTTATTTATTTTTTTAAAGTCTCTTCTGCTCACCAAGACTCCATTTATGTGATCCTAAGTACAACAAAAATAGTAACATTATTATATATATATTTATAAATGTATAAAAATATTAAAATATTTTGAAATATTTGGTGAGAAGAGACTTCTTTAAAAACTTAAAAAAATAAAATAAAAAAAAAAACCTTACTGTTCAAAACCTTTTGACTGGTAGTGTTCTTTATGGACCCAACTAAACTAAATTGTTTGTTATTTGTTAATTGTTATCCACTGTATGATAAGTAAAGTTTCTTTGTTTTATTTATTTTTATACAAACACACTATGTCTGTGAGTTGATTTGTATGCGTTTTAATTGAATGCATCCTAAGAGTGTTCATTTTGTCAAGCAGTATAAATGATGTCTAAATGAGACTGCGGTTATTCCTAGTCAACCATTTTGTGTTAATGGCTCTCATATCATTTCAGGCATATGCTAAGAACACGCTTAAGCAGAAGTGTCAGCGCGGGACTATTTAATGGATTATACATTCTTCTTTCGTGTGGGGGAATTGTGGTAAGTTATTTACTTTGACAGTCTTGCAATATGTAAAGAAAAGGTAGTGTAATTGCAATGTTTGAAGTGTCTGTTAAATTAGTCCCAAAAAGGCCACGTCTCATTCTGAAGGTGTTCGCTAACAATAACAATGTCAATAACACCTAATGTACTTGTTACATCATAAGAAGTATGGCATCTGTGTTAATATTAGTATGTTTTATTCTTATTCCGAGGTCACCGTAGCCATCCGGATCTAGTCTGTATCCAGATCAGATGGTCACTGCAGTCACCCGGACCCAGTCCGGATCCAGTCCAGATGGTGGAGACAACTCTACAGCCCTGAATGTCAGCAGAGACAATGTCAACTAGATGAGTCCCAAAGACAGATTCCCAGTGAAGGCCTCATCACCTATACCACTCATCGGCACAAAACCTCAGCAAAGACCACGATGACAAACACCACATTGGTTCGTCTGGCCAGAGGAGAACTGGCCCCCCGACTGAGCCTGCTTTCTACCAAGGTTTTTTCTCCATTTCTGTCATCTTTGGCTTGCTTATTTGGGGACACTTAATTTTTGGGAATATTAACGACTTGATTGCAGAGACACTTTTTGAAGGGAACTGAACTGAGTTGGATGATGATGACATCACTGAATCAACGATGAACTGACTTTAACTGAAATATTGACTGTTTACTTTTGTCCTCTTTTTAGAGCTGCTTTAATGTATAACTGAATTTTGTTTGACACTATTTTCCTGTTTAACAATGTAAAGCTGCTTTGATACAATCTGTATTGTATGAAGTGCTATGTATAAATAAGAGTGAGTTGACTTGCTTTTGACAATTCTTCATAGAAATGTTAGTATGCTATCTGTTTTGAACAATTTAGTATTTTTGAGAATTGTATTAGTAGCCTTCAATGTGAAAGAAACCAGTAAAATAAGATTACATCGAATCAGTCTCAAGTGAATTGTAATTACACAAATACAATAAGTTGTGGTTACTTAATTTTCTCAAGGCAACGGGTTTCCTAAATTTAATTAAGTAGACAGAACGCAGATTGACTTGTTAGTTTTAAGTTAAGTAGATTCACACTTTTAAGTAATCGCAATTTAATGAATTTAAGTTAGTCCAACTTAAAATAAAAAGTGACCACAACACATTTTCTTTTGTTTATTTGTTAATGTAACTCAGAATTGTCAAGTTAACTTAACTTTTTTCTTTTAATTTTGCATGAATTTCCTTTACTTAATAATTTTAAGGCAACGGGTTTCCTCAATTTTTTTTTTTTAAGTAAAGTCAACTGATCGCTTTTTACAGTGTATGAATGTTACACATACTCTTAAATTAATAAATGTTTATATATGATCCAAAATGTTAGAATATGTAATTGAAGTCAGTCGAACAAGATTCAAATGACAAAAGGGTAAGCAGAATAGGAGACAAAATATTCATTTTTGAATGAACTGTCTCTTTAAGAATGAATGTCTTATTTTGTTCATGAGAAAAACTGTAATCTATCTGATGGCACAAACAAGTTTATTGGCAGGAGAAGATTATTGGCGGCATTTTCAATAGCACATTAGGCCACACGGGAAGTATATTTATCTCAATATTTAGTGAACACTTTACCCTTTACACGAGGGCTGCGGAGGGACCAGAAAAAAGAGGGGTGGGGCATGAAGCCTTCAATAGCTATTAATGATAGTGACATTTAATAGAAAGGGAACGAATGGCATGTTTATGCTTGCCTCTCCTTCAGAGGGGGGAGATAAGAAATGAACGAAAGCCAACGAACGAGTTTTATAGCTTTTTGGAGTGTCTGCACACAATTTGTGGTTGTTTCACACCAATAAAGCACCTGCTTTACAGCAAATGAACTTCTGTAGGTGAGAAGCGCGTGCAAGTTGTCTCTTTTTCTCTCTCACAGCCTGCAGGAAAATTCATGCATGGGAGAAGAGAGAGAACTGAATTAGGGGGTTTGAATTTGCCCAAGTGTTTCTGGGAAAGAGAGGCACAGGTTGAAATAAGAGGCAAAAGGTTGACAATTTTGACTAAAAGAACACTTGAGCTAAAAATGAAACCCATGGCATTGTTTCATTGTTTACTCACCCGCCTCATGTCATTCCAGAAGCATTTCACTGTAACATATTTTTCTAAAAACTGGGCAAGAGCGAGCATTCCACGAAATCGGAATGAACCTTTTGCTCTTGGGCTGTAAATGTGCTCACAATAAAAGCCCTTCGGCAAACATCAGATGCTTCACATCCACTGTTGCTGTGCTGACGTGCCGTTTTGGAGGCTTTATCACATTTCCAAAGGTTTGACTTGGTGCCATCAGCAGCACTGTAGTCAATGTGACTCGCTCAGGGAGTGGGTCGTTAGGTGTATGCGAGAGCGGGCACGCGTGTGCCTCATTATCATGTTTTTGAAGGAGGAAATGATGCGTAGCCAGCAGAGCAGCACATTCTAAAACTGCCGCTCACCAGATGACATTGGAGACTGGCGAATGTCAAGGGTATAGGTGACTTCAAAAAACAGGAGTCAAAAAGCTAAAAAAAAAAAAAAAAAGGTCAAAGATTTGTAAAATGCATTGTTGGCCCTTTTATTCAGCAAAGATGCAATAAAGGGATCAAAAGTGACAGCAAAGACATATATAATGTTAAATAAGATTTCTATTTCAAATCAAGGTTGTTATTTGATCTTTCTATTCATGAAAGAATCTGTACTGTTACCACAAAAATATAAAAACAGCTTTCAACATTTATAATAATAATAATAATAATAAAATGTATCTTGAGCACCAAGACAGCATATTAGAATGATTTCTGAAGGACCATGTGACACTGAAGTAATGATTTTGTAATGATTTTGAAAATACAGCTTTGCATCACAGGAATAAATTACATTTTAACATATATTCAACTTTATTTTAAAATTGCAATAATATTTCACAATAAAATAAAATGTATTTTGTGTTTTTATTCTATCAAATAAATGCATATATATATATATATATATATATATAATCTTACCGACCTCAAACTTTTGAACGTTAGTATATTGTATGTTTGCTTTTAGTTCTGTCTTTTCTTCAATATCAAGAAACAAAAAATTGTACTGTTTGTCTGCATAAATTGGTTATTTGATCTGAATTAAATCAAACTGCAGGGTGGCTTAATAACTTGACACATCTTTGGCAACAATAACCTCCAAGTATTCCAGTAATTGGGGATGAGATCTCTAGAACGGTCGAGAAAATGTTTGCGCTGTTCCTCTTTACAAAAAAGCTCCAGTTCTGCAGTATTTTTAGGGTGTCTGGTGTGAAATCGCTCTCTTGAGGTCATGCCACAGCATCTCAATTGGGTTGAGGTCAGCAAGCAGTTGCAACAAACCCTTAAGTTGAAAAGAAAAAAAAAAAAAAATACCCTGATACCAGCAACCACAAATTCACATATTTTTCCCTACTCTGCACTGTGAATGTTTACAATCCACAATAAAACCATAAATTGCTTGAATGTTAGGCCTATTTGCTTAAGCAGCAGTGTCTATTGTCATAAATTAGTTGAAGGTCAGATCACAATTAATGACCAATTTATGCATAAATCCTGGTAAATTTACATATGATTTAATGTAATTTTATGACTGTACAAGGGGAGAAAAGAAACTGAGGTTAATATGTTACCATTTTTCAGAGGTGGTATTTTGTCAAGGTAACTAAATGTTTAAGTAAACACGTTAATTTTTATATAATTGTGCTAAATTAACACATTAAACGAACTATGAAAATATCACTGAAAAAGGATTAGCTGTTTATTTGCATAGAATATTTAAAAAAATAAAAAATATGACAGTCCTTGTGACCTAGAAGCACAACTGATGAAAGCATGTTCTACTTTAATTCTGAGATTTATAACTACAAACACATGAGCAAAAAGAATAAAAATTGCATTGACCTACAAAATATTTTTTTAATGAATTTATCTTCTCTTGATTGAGACAGCTCAATAAATCAAAAAAAAGAAAAAAAAGTTGGTGAATTGTTAATGAGAAAATAAACACTAAGCCAAGGGACAGAATATAAAAAATGAGACGTACTAAATTAGCGTGCATATCAGAATAAAGAGAGTGAGAGAGTGGGGAAAAAAGCAAATGAATTCACTCCCTTGGAAAAAGACTGTTGCCGTTAACAAGTTTCAATCATGAAATCGAATGAAAAGTCCTTACTGTGAATTCATGAGAAATTGTGCATGTAATTCTACGAATGAACCACGTATGGTGCTCTAACACCTCCAAACTGAGCAGCAGGGGACGACCAATCTGTTAAAAAAAAGTCCAGCACAAGCTCATACAGTGCGTTTTGCCTGTGGAAGCTAATTTATCTGGTGTGCCAGCACTCAACAAATATGGCTATGGGCTGAATAAGAGAGACAGAGAGAAAGAGTAATACAAGCAAAAATGGAAGAAGACCGAATGAAAAAAAAAAAGATTTTATGAAAACCACTCCCACGCAAACGTACGGTTTTTATGAGCGATGCCCATTCATCACCTCTTATCCTCACGGTGGTGACCTGCACAGCGGTGGACTATTCAGTGCGTGAAAACTAAAGACACCTAGCACTGATACTGCTGTGCACTTTTCTGTTGGCTTTATGTGGCTTTTCCAGCATTGAACAGTAGTAAAGATTTATAATACCTGGAGAAGGATACCTTAATAACACAAATTGAGATTTTTTTGATGAAATCCAAGAGCTTTCTGAACCTGCATAGACAGCATCTATACCATATATATATATATATATATATATATATATATATATATATATATATATATATATATGACAGAATTTTCATTTTTGGCTGAAACTATCCCTTTAACATTCCCATTAGGCTCAACTGATGTCGACATTCAAACAGTCAATTTAATGCTTTTAAATGGTTAGTTCACCCAAAATTGAAAATTCTGTCATCATTTACCCATCATTTACTCACAGGTTGTTCCAAACCTGTGTGAGTTTCTTTCTTCTTTTGAACACAAACGCTATTCTGAAGAATACTGTTAACCAAACAGCTGACGGTAACCACTGACTTCCATATTATATTTTTTCCATACTATGGAAGTCAATGGCTACTGTCAACTATTTGGTTACCATTATTCTTCAAAATATCTTCTAATGCAAAGAAACTCATACAGTTTTGGAACAAGTGAAAGGTGACAAAATTTTCACTATTGGGAGAACTATCCCTTTTAAGAGCCCTCTGAAAAAATAACTGTTGCTGTTAAAATACTGTCATACATTTATTTGAAATCGACATATAAATCATAAATATTTCATTCCGTCAGAATAAACTATCAATTTTGAATGGCCGTCAATACAGAGATATGTTTTTTTTTGGATCCAGATGGTGTAGATACAACAGATGTTTGTTTGTTTGTTTTCTACCCAATCAGACTTGTGATTTTCACCTGGTGGATGATGAAACATGCAAAAAATCCCATAAATTTACACTGAAAGAGAGACCTAACCAGTTAAAGTGTTTTCCCGCCACCAACATTTTCATTTTTCTCTCAGGCTGCTGACACCAAAAACAGCACATGAAAGTCTCTGTACAAAGCATATGAATATTTAATGTGGTAAACACTGTTGCTCTGGAGCTGTTTTATAACCCAGGGTATAAGTGGTGCAAACCCTTTTTTAAAATTACAAGTGTGAAAAATTGCTTCAAAGTTTAAAAGTGGCCTTGGACCAGGGTTGAAAAAGACATCACCCAGGGTTAAATGCAGTGTGAAAAGCCCTATAGAGACTTGGGAACTGGCTCAGTTGACTTGGGCCACTAAGAAACCAGCTAGACTCACATAGCAATGTACTAATATACACAACAAATTCCTTAGCAACATTGCATTTTGAACAGGAAAGCACCGTATTTGAACATGTAACGGTTTAAAGTCCCAAATGCTGGGCTGTGCCTTGGGAACATTTCAGTCTGTGTGATTTAATGAGGGAGAAATCATCTCCCTACATCAGACTACTCACGCTCATGACAGGTCGCCCAAAGGTCATTAAAGGCCATGGCAAATGCAGACGCCAAATCTGATAATTGGCTAGGCGGGAGTGCTTGTGTCAAATATAGCCGCTCAAAACAAAGAATTTACACACGAAAACCTTCACAGCAGGGTTTCACAACAAATCAAAACAGTGTTCACAGCAAAATAAGTAAAATCGAAAAACAAAATTATTAATAAATTATTTCTTCTTTATGTGTGTGTATAGTGCTGGGTAGTAACTGATTACATGCAATCTGGATTACGTAATCAGATTCTGAAAATTAAATACTTTTAATTAGATTATATTACATTTTAAAATACTTGAAATCAGACTTACTTTTTATTGATTACATGATTATTATTCACACAATAGACATAAATTATTCATAATTTATTGATTCTCCCTAATTCTTTTTTGTTAAACACACAAACTCCCTGCAGTTCCATCACAAACCACATTTTGGGAAATCCTGACATAATGTAATATTCAATGTACTACATGTTGTTAATAACAACAAATGGAATATATTTTCTCGTATTTTTATATCACTATGGTAAAAGAGTATTCTATTTAAATAAATGTGATGAACGTGTTAAGGGAAAAGTAATCTAAAAGTAGTCTTGCAAGTAATCTACGCTGCACTGTGTATACACACACACACAAAATTTTTAGAACGGTAAGATTTTTTCATGTTTTTGAAGTAGACTCTTTTGCTTACTAAAGCTGCATTTACTTGATCTAAAATACAGCCAAAACACAATATTTTTACAACACAAAACAACTGTTTTCTATTTGAATATATTTTTAAAATGCAATTTATTCCTGTGACGCAAAGCTGGATTTTCAACATCATTACTCCAGTCCTGAGTGTCACCTGATCCTTCAAAAAGCATTCTAATATGCTGATTTGCTGCTCAAGAAACATTTATTATTATCAGTATTGGAGTCTATCAATGTTGAAAACAGCTGTGTAGAAGTTCCTGATATTTTCTATCTATTAGACTAATAATGCAGACTTACTGAAATTAAAAATATAAATATATATTTATAAAAATAAAAATAAAACAATGAATAAATTTGAACCTTACAGACACTGATTCACTGTGATATTTGCATTTGAAACAATTAATTTTTCAGCCTACTAAAGTGCTCCATTACTACCTCTGAACTCTCTGCCGCATAACTAATGTTGTACACAAGCCAAACCTCCTTCAGAAAATCAGGCATTCTGAAAGGCGGCTCACTAAGGGGCTTTTGGATGTTTTCAGACACTCTGTGTAATTACTCGCCTCCCGGCTCTAGCTGCGAAGAAATAAATAAATGAAAGCAGTCGGACTTTAGTGCTCTGTATATAAATATCATTCATTTGGTTGTCGCTCAGTCTGCTTTTTGCCTTTGCAAACTGGGTAATCATTGCTCTTGTTTGCTGGCTGTTATTTTTTGTCACAAGTGTGTGCGGTATAGAAAAAAGCGGCGGTCTTTAATGTACGGGATGTCAGACTGATCTTCAGCAGTCTTCCAATTTACACAAACCTACAAAAACAGAAAAGCCTAAACAAAGCGCACACTGTTTATTGTGGCTGCGCATGTCACTTTGAAAATATAAAATATCACCTGAAGCCATCCTGCATTTTTGTCAGAAATAACTTCATAGTGCTATTACCCACACAGGAACATAAGACTTTTCTAGATTTCTAATATTTACAGAGTAAAATGAAGCTAAAACTAAAAAGAAAAAAAAAATTACAAATAACCTCTCACTGGTTTTTGATGCCATTTATTTGCATGCACTGTCTACGGCCCTTTCATTAAAGTAATTATGCAAATAAGGTAGCTGTGATCTGGCGAACTTTACAGCATCACTCCCCTACTGTGATCCAGACTCTTGAATCAACTCTTCAAAATGCCAAAAATATGCTTGTCTACATGGCCTGTGTGTATATATGGTGAATTATAGCACCTTTCTCCATCTTTGATGAGTTAGCACTGCCAAGATCAACAGAAATCATACACAATATATCTAGTAAAAGGAATGTTTTGCACAGGCGGTAATAGCGCAACAACAACTGCACCAGAGTGATACTAAGTCACACAGAAAGGATGCGTGAAAAGAATAACAATTGCATAATTTCAGCGCATTTAACACCTGGTTAAACTTGATTGAGGGTGGTTAGTGACTAAAGACTCTTTTCCACCAAGGGGACTGAACGGTTCTAGTTGTGAAATCACAACATTTGGCACCGATCCGGGCCAGTTGTCTTTGTGGTGCTATGAAATCAGGACTAGATTTGGTGACAGCGTGATATTGTAGTAAACACTGGAGTGAATGTTATGAAGGATGATCACATCATCCTCCAGTCATTCCTTGTCTGGGTAACAAACACTGACATAGCATCGTATGAGTAGTACTGATATATTATATGGATTATAATGAGCTAATACATTATTAAAATAAAATATTAGAATTTATATGAGTAATATAAATTTCAAAATAATATTTTATATTAATATATAGAGTATTATTAAGAACAATATATTGTTATAAAGTGCTTTTGTGGCGCAGCATTTTATTTATTTATTTATTTTTTGGCCCTTTGGCTGCTATGATGTGGAATATCCGCAGAAATGTAACTAGTATCTGATATTGCAGATAGTTTATTTATGAATATAAAAATCTTGACACAATGTTAAATACTTGCTCCGGTGCTTGTTTAGATGATTTTTTTCCCGTCGTTTTGCTTCCTGTTGTCGCCTGTTGCTGTTGTACAAGCAGGGTGTCGGTTTGTCGTTGTGGAATTTGTCCCGCCCCTCCTCTCTGATTGGAGGCTGACTAAAAAGTGACAGTGATAATCACTGAAAATGACTAATATGTTATATTATGCAAGCCAGGCCAGTAGATGGCGATGCCACTTTGTTAAGAAACTTTGTTAGGCACCTGCACACATACCTATAGACTGAACACATAATGCGCATGTGCATGATGTAACCATTTTCATAAATTCACGTTTTTGTAGTTTACATGCAAACTATTGTTGTCAAAAACTTGCACTTTGAAATCTGCTTTCAAAATTTGCATTTACAGGCACCCAAAATGCTGTTTGCATGAACAGCAAAAATGCATAAAAAGCTGTTGTCTGTTTTTAGTTGAAAATGGTGTTGTGCAAACTCCTTAAGTTTGAATATGTATGCAAACATCCTACAGGGATGAACTGAACATGCAGGTTCGATTCCATCCTTCCCTCAGTGAGTCTCAATCAATGCCAGTGAACTAAAAGCAGGAGAATGAGTTGCAATGAGCTGCTGGAAACCCGCCTTAAATTCGTCCTAATTCTGTCAGCATCTACTCTCCCGTGTCACCGGCTGAGTGACATCCTCCAAAGCGGCAGCTAGAACAGGGTGACGTCTCAGTCTGTGGTTGTCTAAAGGATGTGGAAGCGTGCGAGATGGAGGCCGCTGATTACGATTCCTCCTCGGCTTCCTTCGTGTTGACATTTCACCGCAGAGCACAGTTCTTCTCCCCTCCAATTACTCCATCCCTTCCTGCTTCTGGACAGGGGGTGACCTTTCAATCTCCTCTAAATATCTTATTATATGGTGTCTCTGCTTTTCTTAGGCCTGGCAGGACCTGCTATTCAATTACAAGACATTCATGCTTTGTTTGCTCTCTAATGAAGCGATCAGGAGTCGGACCGGCAGCCAGCAACTTAGGGCCTGCCACCATGTCACATTGAGGGAGTGGCTGCCAGGACTGCAGGCGAGTGGCTGTTAAAGTCTGGACACTTGTGGAGGAATGAGCCGCACAGAGAGAAGGAGATAATGCAGAATGAGAAAAGTAACGGTCAAAGACTTGACTTATAGACCAGTACAACTGACCTTAAACCAATAAATAAATAAATAAATAAAGCATAAAATAGTGAAGATAGACTAAATATTATTTTATTTTAATAATTAGTCATTTATTATATATACAGTATATAATATAGTATATTATTTAACAATTCTAATAAATTCTAATTAATTTATGATTTCTCATTAATTATATATTAATTTATAATTTTAATAAATTCATTCATTTCTGGTGTGTTTATTTCCAACTTTGAAACTCAAATGTAAATATCTCTATTAAATACAAATATACTTGATTAATTTTAAAAATAAATTCAAAGGCATTTTTTAAATATTTAAAGAATTATATATATATATATATATATATATATATATATATATGTATATATTAGTGCTGTCAAAGTTAACGCAAATTAATTTTAACGGCACTAATTTTATTAATGCGCGATTAACGCAGCGCGCATTTTCTGTTTGACCCGTGGCCTAACACGTACTACTATAGTTGGAGAAATGGAAATGGATGGAGATGCTGACAGTGTTGCCAACTTAGCGACTTTTCAGACCACTTTAGCAATTTTTATTTTTTATTGTTTATTTATTTATTTTTATTTTTTTTTTCCAAAAAGCACCTAGCGACCAATCTTTATAGGGTTTGCCCAAACCTTATTTAGTTTATGAGACTCGCCGGTACTGGTCTCTCTTTCCCGCTGCGCGCACACCTCTTTCTCTCTCTCTCTCCACATCTGCTCTGTTCAGCGTGCGGATGAGAGGAACAGCTCTTTCAGTTAAAACAGATATTATGTTGCTTCTCTAATTTAACATGCAAGTATAGCCGAAATCACAGCACAGCTATTGTGTTTATCTTATATATAGCCTATATGATTTTATCAGACGATGGCTGGATTATAAATCAGGATTTTTGTGCAGATTAACATCTTGGAAGGGAGAGCTGGTTATTTAGTCCTATGAGTCGCGTTTCAGTCTATTTCATATTCATTCCGTTGTCTGACAACAGAAACAGTAAAATATATAAATGAAAACAGTTTTATTGAGAATTTATCTGCATCAAAATACAGTATGTGGGCACAGAGAGGCAAACAAATGTAATAATAAATAATAAATCTCCATTTTGCATGTTCAGAAGAAGTGAGATGCTCTGTCCTGTGAAAATGTAAACAGGTTTGTGTAAGTAAATTGCTCAGTGCAAAGAAAGAGAAGTAATGGGAACCTGGTATTTCTTTTTCATGTGTCTAATAGACATGAGCAAGTTATCTGAAACACATCTATGATCTCTGAAACATGTCTAGTCTTCAGGCTCTGTTAACTGTGGTTTCACTAATAATAAACATATATTGCATAAAAAATCCATATTTGTCATTGCCCATGTTGATTAGAGTATTTAAAACATGAAAAGTATTAATTTAAGGTACATTTAGAACAGATAAAAATGTGCGATTAAATTGTGATTAATCCCGAGTTAACTCATGACAATCATGCGATTAATCGCAATTCAATATTTTTAATCGATTGACAGCCTTAATATATATATATATATATATATATATATACACACACACACACATATATACACTGTATATATTATATAAACATAATAAATAAATAAAAAATTAATTATATATTTCTTAATATATACGTGTGTGTTTATTTAAATATGCATATGAATTACACAGTACACGCATATTATGTAAACATAAACTTTTAATTTGGATGTGATTAATTGCAATTAATTGATTTGACAGCACCATTTTATATATATATATTTATGCTGTCATTAGATATAAGTATATGCATATATTCATATAATATATAAATATACATATATACATAAATATGATTATATAAATATAAACACATATATATATATATATATATATGTGTGTGTGTGTGTGTATGTGTGTGTGTGTGTGTTTATATTGTCACACAATAATTTGTTTTGACATTTTAATTAATTTTATTTAAATATAGCATTATAAATATAAGCATAACATTATTATACATGTTGACTATTATACATGTCGATATGACACTATCACAAAATAATTGGTCTCTGACCTTGTCTGTATAAAAAAAAATATCCATCTTTTAACTTTGTTGTTATTAATAAATACATGCTGTTAATTAATCCCAAATAAATAATTCATTAACAATCTGCTTTGCCCATTTTGACTTTTCTTGTAGCAATTCGGCATTATGCCTCAAATGCTGTTGATATATCTCAACATGTTGAATACGAATGCTAATCTAGAGAACAAGATGGATGATGGACAATATCTAATGAACCAGATCACCCAGATGTGTTATTTACTTTTTTATTTGGATGTGTGTGTTGTCATTCACTTCACCGCTTCTTGGAAAACAATCTGATTTCATTCCACTCACTCAATACCTAACGAGACTGCTTTGTTGCCAGATGTCACTGCAGAACTCAAAACACCTTAGATCAGCTCTCTGGTTAAAGACATCATCCTTCCACATCAGCTCGGAACACTGTATATCCACAGGTGCAAGCAGCTCAAAATACTTACACGACAAAAATACTTATACAGCATGAGCTCATAAAGCACAGGTCAGACAGACGTTCATCATTCATGAAACCATATTCAATATTAAACAAGAGAAATGGCTCATGTCAATCATCTGCTTGAAACACTGCTGACATACTTATTGAATTTTACTTCCCAGGTCAGGTCTCGCTTTTGGTGACCTATATATATGTCAATTCCATATCCTGTTCCATTGGAGCATGTCCAATTGGTAAAAACCTCCATTTCATACAAGGAACCTTCCAGCAGGAATCTGAGGGATGTATGGATCAATTGACCCTGGTATCCTATTGGCTTTGAAATGAAAATGTCAGCATGAAGGATTAATTTGTTGAAACCAAGCACTGTTAATTTTTCTCCTTCAACGTAAAACACAATACAGAACACAGACACTTAAAATACCAATACTAAAAAAAAGAGTATCAGTGTAATCAATCACAAGTAAACTAATATAGTTTATTGATGGCATTACAAAATCGTTGTATGAACTTACTGATCTAAGATGTTTAAAAAAAAAAAAAAAAAAAAAAAAAAACTGACTGTGAATATTTTATTCAAAAGTCTGAATATTTTATTTGTATTGTTTTTATTTAAATAATTTTATGAATATTATTCACTGAATATTTTAAATATATTTTTATTTATTTAATTTTAAACACAAGTCTTTCAAGTCACTATTTTATTTTTTTTTTGTGTGTAAAACTTTTTCCAGTAAAAAAGGGATTTATAAGATATTTCTAAAGGCTTAAAAATAACTGCTGATTGTGAATATTTGTGTCAAAAGTCAGATTAAAAAAAAAAAAGTTTTTTATTTTAATAATTTTATGAAAATTATCCATTAAATATTTTGAATCTATAAATTTTGAATCTAAAATTTCTAAGATATTTTTAAAGGCATAAAATAAATGCTGACTGAATATTTTATTCGAAAGTCAGATTTTTTTGAATATTATTCACTGAATATTTTAAATCTATTCATTTTGAATCTAAAAATTGTAAGATATTTCAAAAGGCATAAAATAACTACTGACTGTGTCAAAAATTAAGATTTTTTTTAAATGTTTTTTTTATTTTAATAATTTTATGAATATTATTCACTGAATATTTTTAATCTATTTTGAATCTAACATTTCTAAGATATTTTAAAAGACTAAAATAACTGCTGACTGTGAATATTTTATTCAAAAGTCAGATTGTTTTTAACATTTTTATTTTAATAATTTTTTGATTATTATTCACTGAATAGTCTGAATCTATTTTTTATTCATTTATGCCATAAATTACACTTTCAGTAAAATTGAAGTCTATAAACTTTTATTTATCAAGGACACATTCAACTGATCAAAACTGACAAAGACATTTATGATTTCACAAAAGTATATATATTTGAAATGCTGTTCTTTTAAAATATAAAATAAGAATCCTTAAAAAAGTATAATGGTTACCAAAATTATGAAACATCAGAACTGTTTATAGTTATAGTTTATAGACTTCTATTACTTTAATACTAACCAAACAATATTTTCTATCCCCTAATCCAAAACCTAAACCCTAAAGTATTTTTCAACAAGTCACTCATTTTCTGTGTAAAAACTTTTCAAGTAGAAAAAACAACAAGAAAGAGCTTTGTTTAAAGTTTTGCCCAACAAAAACAATTACTCCTGCAAGGAAATGTAGCCCATTTTATGTACAGGGCACGACAGAAAAGTCTATGTAAAATGTAAGGTTGGCTGAGCAGATGCTTGCAGAAAAAGGTGAGAGTAGAGTCCAAGGCTGCAAGGCAAAACAGCAGACATGAAAGTGCAGCATCTATTTAATTTAATGGTCACTGCTGGAGGGTCTGATGTACGGTACAGAGGGATGAAGTGAATCCTGAATGAACAAAGGAAGTAGGAAAGAGCAATCCCTTAAGACTCGCAGGGACCGGCCTGCTGTGTCCTTGGACAGGGCTCAGGACAGGTAACACATGACAAGCCATTTAATTAGACCTCGGCTGATGGATGTGACTGTTCGCAGGAAATCAAAGTATGAAACATAGATCCAGCCACTTGAATATGCTGTTCTACAACACAAGACACATCCAATACAACCTGGGATATTCCGGTGGGATTTGACGTGTATGTGGAAGAAGTCAGGGAGGGATCGGATGACTGTCTGTGGCTCTCACATTCCCTGTTACTAAAAGCAAGCATGCGAATAAAGGCGCTCGGAAGTCGTTGAAAATGTGCGAGATGTCACACAAGCAGCAGGTGTAATTTGTGCTAATGATATTCTTAAATAATCTACGCTAATTACCGAGGTCAACCAAAATTATTCTCTCCATATGTCTGCTGTCTTGAAAATCTCCCTCTGAGAAAAAAATAAAATACATGGGCAAATGTGTGTGTGTGTGTGTTGTAGGGGACAAGGTAAAAAGATGACTGACTGCCTTTGTCACATTATTTGAGGAAGGGAATGAGTCATGCATTAGTGAAGCTGCTCCAGCTCGGTGGCTGCCCAACGGATTTTGTGTTGATCGTGTGAAAATGACTTTTGAAGGATTGTTTTTCTCTTCACACCTGCAGCCTGTTCCATAGTCTTTCATGCGGACGAGGATGAACAGGTGTGCTACTGCTGCTTTTGGTATAAAAGAAGCTTAGTTAATTGAAATCGTCTGTCGATGCACCAAAAAAGCCCCAACACTTCCATGAAAACTCTACTATAGAAATCCAATCTGATGACGAGAAATGAGGAACATGAATGACGTGGAAATGCCTTGTATTTTCTCAGTTTAAACCACTTTTGAAGAAAGAATAATTGTGTTTATTGATTTACGGCTATGTAGGTGTATTGAGTATTAGCAGACAGACTAAATCACATTGGAATCACGTAATCCCACACTAAAGTGCTTGAAATCCCTTCACCGTTAAATACTGGCCTCCTCTTTCTTTTCTGCCAGATGATTGTAGGTTTTTTAAAAATAATGAGATTAAGCATGTTTATTAATCTCTTTCTGCTAGTGTGTGAATGTAGAAGAGCCTTCAATATGTTTGAGCTAATACTTGAGCCTGAGAATGTACAGTGCTCTTCAAAATCTGCATTATGTCGATACAAGTTCATTTCAAGTCATTATCACTTTTACAACGGAGATGGAGAGTCTTTATGGTGTTGCAGGTATGCGGTGCTGTGAAACAACTGTCTGAAGTGTTAATTGAGTTAGCGGTGCAGAAGTTGTTTTGTACTCACAGATCTGCTGCATCGACAAACTCCACGGCTTCACAGTTCATGCATAATAAATTTTGCAAATGTTTACATATGCTGCTTGTATACTGGTCACTTTTAATTCTGGTAATGTTAAATAAGCAAAGTAAATATTTGAAGCCTTATTCACACCGATTCTTCGTAGAATAGCTTCTGGCTGACAAAACTGAAAACATGCAGCTAGAGAAATTAAATCTGTACATGATTAGCGTTATTTCCAATCAGGGTCCAAAATTAACTTCTTGTACCATCCAATGTTGGTTAATTGAGAAAATTTACCTGCAATAAATTGTTAATGATTTAAAGGGATAGTTCACACTAAAATGAAAATTCTGTCATTAATTACTCACCCTCATGTTGTCAAAAACCTGTAAGACCTTTGTTCATATTAGGAACACAAATTAAGATATTTTTGATGAAATCCGAGAGCTTTCTGACTCTGCATAGACAGCAATGCAACTGACACATTCAAGGCCCAGAAAGATAGTAAGGACATAGTTAAAATAGTCCATGTGACATCAGTGGTACAACCGTAATATTATGACGCTACGAGAATACTTTTTGTGTGCAAGAAAAAAAAAATAATAATGACTTTATTCAACAATTTCTTCTCATCTGTGTCAGTCTTCGATGCACGTTGACGAGAGCACCACGACACATTTGTGTTACAATTAACAAAGGTCTTATGGGTTTGGAACGACATGAGGGTGAGTAATTAATGACAGAACTTTCATTTTTGGGTGAAACCTTTAATGGTGTATTCTGCGTTTACATTACCATTTTAAATGATAATATAATATAATATAATATAATATAATATAATATAATATAATATAAACCATTTTACAGTTCCTAATGAAGTTACAATTTTATTTACCTGCCATTGGCGTATGGTGAATGCTAATTTTGAACCCTGTTCCTAATATATACACATCCCACCCAAGGGAAATATGAGACAGAGTTAATATTTCAAATTTGCAGTTGAATCAATGTATATAACACAAATAATATACTCCATATATTCCAGAACTGATAAGCACAAATGTATAATTGAATCAAAGGCAGACATGATCTATGCGTGTAATTTCATTGTTCTATGTATCATTTCTAAAATTCCATAATAGAAAATTTGCAAATTAATTGAACTATATTAAACAACTTACTTAAATCTCTCCAGGTTTTTAATGAAGACGTTGTTTCAAACACTCCAACATGGTTATCTGCTCTTTTTTAATGTTTAGAGCAGTTAACCCTATTTATCTTCATTCAGCTCATTAGGCCAGTCTCCAGAGCATTATTGTCAAAAATATGGGCACGTTAAAGCAAACACAGTCTGCCTTGTGCACAAGGCCATTTTCTGTTTGCAAGCAAAGCACAGTCTGATTTTTTATTGTACAGCATCGCAGACATTATAAACCCACGGTTCCACCTCCGAGCTTCGGTGTAATTAAACATTTTAGATGCAAACCAAATTGCATATCTTCCTGCCTTCAGTTCAGGGGTCACTTGAACCATTACTAGCTCTTTATGAACATTATCTTGTGGCCCTCACTAATTAGAGTGTTCTGCCTTATCTGCACATTAAAAAGACTGCATTGCGGCGCACCACTCGTTTAGTACTTCAAACACTCAGCTCTGAGATTATCAAAGGAGAAGCCTTGAACGGCTTATTAATGTGGCCAAACAAGCCTCTTTAATAAAGCTGTTTAATCCCTACTAAAGAGCAAAACGGTACTCACGGTCACTGCAGAGGGGACCTCCATATGTCGTCATGGTGCAGTCGCAGGTAAACCCCTCCCACAGCTGCAGACACACTCCCTGATTGGAGCACGAGTCCTCCGTGCAGGTTGTGCCAGGGCCAGCTGAAACAAGTTATAATTATTATAAATCACATAGATGTTCATCATGTCTGCATCTCACAACGGTCACTAACATCAGCTGTGAGCGTGGTGACAGAAACCCGGCAATGGGCGAACAATTTGGCAGCCAACTTTGTCAACAGAAATTTATAGAATTAATTGATTATAATTATGTATATTGTTATTTATAATGTACAGGTAAAACACTAACAATTTAATAACAATGTTGAATGTAATATTTAGCAAATTACGAAGTGAATATTTACTTTTGATGCTTTTCTTTGCAATGTTGTGATCCCTTGTGAGCGTTGTGAGGCTTGTAGTATTCAAATCAATTTTAGTTTGTAGTGTTTTAATTTTAATTAATTCAGCTTAATTAAATTAATTATAAATTTATTAAATAAGTTTTTTTCTTACACTTTTAATGTGATCAACTAAAACAATAATAAAGGTTCCTCTTCAGGAACTCGAGCTGCGTCCGAAAACGCTAGAGGAACGCCATCAGCGTGACTGGCTCTGAATCACGTGTGCATTCTGTCCAATGGATGGGCGAGACGTCACAGACAGGGTGACGTAGCGAACAGGAAGCATAAAAGCAGGTGCGGTGAAACCGGTGTCAGCTTTCTGTCATTCAGCAAGCGCTCTGTGTGTGTGTTCTGTCAGTTTGTTGTGAGTCTTATTTAGTGTCGTTTGTCCACATATAAGCTCCATTTAAAATGTCTAAAACTTATTTAAAAGACATTTGGGCGAGAGCAGTTCACAGTACAAGATGTGTGTCCCTCCTTGCAAATGTTACATCACTGCAAGTGATACACACAGCCTGTGCGTGGTCTGCCTGGGAGCGGAGCATGCGCGGTCGGCTCTCGAGGAGGCCGGCTGTCCGCATTGTGAGCGTCTTCCAATGCACACACTCCGCTCCCGGAAGGCTCTCTTTGACAGTAAGGGAGCCTTCTCCAGCGTTCCCTGCGGTGCTGGTCCCGCTACAGCCGAAGCGGAGCGGCGTCGGCGCTCGTGGGGTTCGCAGATGGATCTGTTGGAGGGAATGAAGACGGGCGAGTCCCTATCTCCTTCCTCACCCATCAGATCCAGCGGCCGCTCTCCGGGATCGGAAGCCCGCTCTGCGGTTACTTCCCCCCGGGGAGTGGGCTCGGCACTTCTCCTATCTTCCTCCGAGGAGGTTGATGTGGAAAGCGCTGAGCATCCGCCCCCTCAATCGCCCCAGTATGAGGAGCTGTTGTAGGTGATGACTCATGCTGTGGCCAAGTTAAATCTCGATTGGCAAGCCGAGGAGCAAGCTGAGCCACAGACTAGCAAACTAGATGAACGCTTTCTGCTAGCGAAGCGATCACCTCCAACTCGGAGCCTGCCGTTCTTCCCCGATCTCCACACCGAGGTGTCGAGATCGTGGGCAAGACCCTTCTCGGCCCGCGTCTTCATCCCTGCATCTGATTACTACGGTAATGTGGTGGGGTTGAATGAACATGGTTACAGAGCGATGCCCCGGGTGGAACAGACGCTTGCGAGCTATCTGTCCCCTGGCATGGCGTCATCTCTGAAGGCTCCGACCTTGCCTTCTAAGCCGCTGCGTACAACATCAGCGCTGGTGGGCAAGGGGTACGCGACTGCAGGTCAGGCTGGTGCGTGTCTGCACACCATGTCGGTTTTACAGGCGTACTAAGCCGATCTGCTTAAGGAGCTGGATGAGCAGGGGGAGATGGGCTCTGATGATATTTCAGAGCTCCATCGAACCGCTGATTTGTCTCTCCGCACTACCAAGGAGACCGCCCGTGCTATTGGCCAGTCTATGGCAGCTCTGGTGGCAGCGGAGAGACATCTCTGGTTGACCCTGTCTGATATCAAAGATAAGGACAGGGTCTTCCTTTTGGATGCCCCGCTCACGCCTTCTGGCCTGTTCAATGACGCTGTTGATTCCGTCGTCGACAGGTACCAGGAGGCTCGTAAACGGGCAGTGGCGTTCCAGCGGTTCCTTCCTCGCCACAGCGTGGAAACTACTGCCAAAGTGGGTCCTGCACACTTGTAGAGAGAGGCTACAGAATCCAGTTCGGTTCTCCTCCGCCTCGTTTCAGCGGGGTGGCCCCCACTCTGGTGGGCCCTGAGCAGGCTGTGGTCATGGAACGGGAAGTAAACACTCTCTTGAGGAAGGAGGCCATCGAGGTGAGTCCGGGTTCTACAGCCGGTACTTCATAGTTCCAAAGAAGGATGGAGGGTTGCGTCCCATTTTAGATCTGCGTCAGTTGAACCACTCAGTCATGCAACTGAAGTTCAGGATGCTCACACTCAAACAGGTCGTGTCTCAGATCAGGTCCGAGGACTGGTTTGTCACGATCGATCTAAAAGACGCATACTTCCACGTCTCCATCCTTCCCACTCACAGGAAGCTCCTGAGGTTTGCTTTCGGGGGCGAAGCTTACTAATATTGGGTTCTTCTTTTCAGCCTAGCACTCTCACCCCGCACTTTCACGAAGTGTGTGGATGCTGCGCTGGCTCCATTGTGACTCCAGGGCATCCGCATACTACATCCTACATCGACAATTGGTTGATTTTAGCTCAGTCAGAGCAGATGGCGGTTCGATATCGAGATGTCGTTCTCGCCCACATGAAAGTGCTGGGGCTAAGGCTGAATGCCAAGAAAAGTGTGCTTTCTCCATTACAGAGGACCACTTATCTCGGCGTGGTGTGGGATTCGACCACGATGCAGGCACGTATGTCCTCTGCTCAGATCGAGTCGATCCTCACTGCAGTCGCGAGAGTGAGAGAGGGTCGGTCACTCACTGTGAAGCAGTTTCAAAGACTGCTGGGTCTGATGGCAGCTGCGTCCAACGTGATACCTCTTGGCCTGCTGTACATGAGACCCCTACAGTGGTGGCTCAAGACCAAGGGGTTCTCCCTGAGGGGAAACCAGCTTTGCATGATCATGGTCACGCGGCGATGCCTACGTGCCTTGGATATGTGGAGGAAGCCTTGGTTCTTGTTTCAGGGCCCGATGCTGGGAGTTCCTTGTCAGTGGTCGCCATCTCACTTGGCATATCAATTGTCTGGAGATGCTGGCCGTGTTTCGAGCACTGAAACACTTTCTGCCAGACCTGAGAGATCACCATGTGTTGGTGCGCACCGAGAACACAGCGGTGGTCTCTTACATCAACCTCCAAGGAGGTCTGCGTTCGCGACCCTTGTACAAGCTGGCGCACCAGATCCTTGTGTGGGCCCAAGGGAAACTCCATTCGCTGAGAGCGGTTTATATCCCTGGGCATCTCAACATGGGAGCAGACGTCCTGTCGAGGCAGGGGCCGAGGCCCGGAGAATGGATGCTTCACCCCGAGGTGGTGAAGCAGATTTGGAGGGTGTTTGGCCAGGCTCAGGTGGACCTCTTTGCGACTCAAGCAACATCGCAATGTCCCCTCTGGTACTCTCTGACTCATCCAGCTCCACTGGGGCTGGACGCCATGATACAGACTTGGCCGAGGCTTCGTCTGTACGCTTTTCCCCCGTGAGAGTGCGCCGGGACGAGGTCAGGTTCTCGGACCTGATTTCTCTCCTCGACGGCTCTCCATGGGAGATTCCCGTCAGGAGAGTTCTCCTCTCACAGGTGGGGGGTACCATCTTACACCCCCGCCCGGAGCTGTGGAAGTTGTGGGTGTGGCCCCTGAGGGGGCGCAGCTCATAGCTTCTGGTCTCTCAACCGAGGTTGTTGAGACCATCCTCCAGTCCAGAGCTCCCTCAACGAGGAAACTGTATGCCTTGAAGTGGAAACTGTATGCCTTGAAGTGGAAACTTTTCACTTCTTTGTGCGGGGATCGCCAACTTGACCCAGTTAACTGCCCGACTGGTACAGTCCTGCAGCTGGAGTACCTGCAGGCCCGACTCTCCCCAGGGTTGACCCACTCCACCTTGAAGGTTTACGTGGTGGCGATATCGGCCTACCACGCCCCTCTTGGTGGATAGTCAGTGGGCAGACACCCCCTGGTTACACGTTTCCTCCGTGGGGTGCTGAGGCTGAGGCCTCCAGTACGGTCTTGTGTCCCTCCATGGGACCTGGCTGTGGTGTTGGAAGCTCTCTGTAGGCCTCCCTTTGTGCCTATTGAGGAGATCTCTGATCGCAATCTCACTCTAAAAGCTACATTTCTTCTGGCGATTTCTTCTCTTAAGAGAGCTGGGTATATGCAGGCCCTCTCAGTGGCCCCTACTCATTTTGACTTTGCGCCCGGCATGGCCAAAGCCTTTCTGTACCCTCGTGCAGGGTATGTCCCCAAAGTTCCTTCCGTCACACCACAGCCTATCGTACTGCAGGCCTTCAGTCCTCCTCCCTTCAGGGTGTCAGACCAGCAGAAGCTTTATTGAATGTGTCCAGTGCGAGCACTGGACACGTACGTCCACAGAGCTGCCCTGTGGAGGAAGGCGGACCAACTGCTTGTATGCTATGGTCCCCCAAAGAGGGGTCTGCCAGCTACGAAGCAGACCCTCAGTCGGTGGATCGTGGATGCCATTAACATTGCATATGAGTCCTCTAATCTCCCCTCACCGATGGGAGTCAGGGCTCACTCGACTCGAAGTGTGGCGGCCTCCAAGGCCTTTCTAGCAGGTGTTCCTATCCAGGACATCTGCAACGCTGCGGGATGGTGTACGCCCCTAACCTTTGTCAGGTTTTATGGCCTTGACATGCGAGCCACTCCAGGCTCCTCTGTTCTCTCGCCCTAGATGTGCTACTTGGGATATACACTGGGCAGTGACTTGAAAGTCTGGCCGCGTGGGTATCTCATTCCCCTAGCGTTTTCGGACGCAGCTCGAGTTCCTGAAGAGGAACGTCTCAAGGTTACGTATGTAACCCTAGTTCCTCGAGGGAACGAGACACTGCGTCTCGAAACCATACTTCCAGTATCCCTGCTAGCGCTTGCTTCATTCCTAGAAGCTGACGCCGGTTTCACCGCACGTGCTTTTATGCTTCCTGGTCGCTAGGTCATCCCGTCCGTGACGTCTCGCCCATCTATTGGACAGATTGCACATGTGATTCAGAGCTGGTCATGCTGATGGCGTGAATCTTTTGTACAAGTGGAATAAGATTTTTTTTTTGGGTCTAATTTTTTCTAATGTTTATGATTGTAGTGTTAATTTTGTCAGCCATTTTTTATTTATTCTTAGTCTTAATCTTTTAAATGAATCTTAGTCCTGTCTCAAATTTATGTTTTAGTTATTATCATATTTAGTCAACCTTGTCTGTTTTTTTAGTCAAGTTTTAGTCGACTAAATGTCTGAGCATTGCCATTTGAGAAATTTACACTTTCACAAAATTGCACTTTCACCAATAATCACAAATCAACAGAATGTTGGTTCATACACACGGTTTATTTTACCTCATCTAGTGTACTGATATATTATAGTCTACTTAATATATAAATTCACAAAGACTTATTCACTCTCTCTGTCTACATCATGAAAATTGGTAAAACAAACAAAAAATATGATAACAGTGAAATTCCTAATAGTAATTCCAATAATTCCAAATTGCTTCTCTATTAAAACAACAGAGGTTGAGTAAGTGCATTTATTCAGCAACCACAGTCGCAAACAGAACATAGACTGGCTGAATGATACTTTCATTTAAGCCGAACATCTCACATGGAGATCGCTAAACTCCAATTTACTTGTTTGTCATGTTTTAAGATCATCGTTGGCATTTCTGTAATGAAGAGTGAGCATGTGTGCATAGTTGCCAGATTGCAAAAATTAAGCAAACACTGGGCAGAAAATGTATCCTTTTATTTGGAGAAGCTCTGATTTGGGGATTTGAACTTTTGATATCTTAATAATAACAATAATATGAAAAAATGTTATTACAAAAAAAAAAAAACTATAATAGTAATAATACAATGTAAAAATAACAACAATTTTATAATAAAATAAAATTAGACTGACAGGAAAGTCCAAAACTGACAGAATGTCGTGCCACTCGTGTCCTGTGTAGTCTTTAATTGCATGTGGAAGTGGTGTATTTTGAGTTTAGGGTCAATATGTTGTAATGATTGCCTCTGAATGGCTCGGAGCAGCAGTACACTAACCTTCACAACCTCGGTCCACTTGACCCACACGGTGCAGAGCATCTGCGATCAGGTCAGGAAGCCTGCCATTCAGGTCAACTGAGGCCAGGCAGCCCTGATAGCCATCCCGTGATGCTATGAGCTTGGGCAGACTGTTGTACATGCTCTTCCCAACACCTCCAATGTACAGCCCTCCTACACAACACACACAGAGAAAATATACACGGTTATCAACACATAATACCATAAGGTTCATTCAGCGGATTTCTTCTTTAAAGTCAGCTGATTCTCCATCTGGGGTTATATATCTGTCTTTACAATAAGGCAGAAGTCAGTGATGATAGTGTTGCATTTAAATTATGTTCTTCATGTTAATTGGAGCTTTATAAGGTGTGATCCTTTGGTACTCTATGATGAGCTGAATATGTGTGGTTCTCTTTTCAACCAATTCCCTGCTGATAAAGGCTAATTCCAATGAACCTTTGATGTGCAGAACAAAAAGAAAAACAGGCTTGTCATAAACGGCATATATTATGTAACATCAAAGTTGCCCTTGAGCAACTTTGAGGAAGAGAACATGAGGATAAGCATATGTGAAGATGAAGGAGACGGGAACCCCAGTACAATATATAGACATGTTTCTCGCTATAGGCTCCATTACGATGCTCATTGGTGGTGTTTGAGTGAGGGATTGTGCTAAGACAGAGATTTAGGAATGGAAAAGAGAGGTGGAGAATTGAAATGACTTGGCTCTTGAACACAGTACAACATGTTCCTGCGTCTGGCTCTTAAAAGCAGACGGACGAAACACTGTTAAGAGGAGGCCATTTAGAATATCAAAAAAAAAAAAAAAGGGAGAGTCTATCTAAATTCCTGGATGGAATATAATATAATGAGCTTTATATTGTAGTGTAAATTCTATGCAGAGTTTGAAATTATCTCAGTGGGGTATGATCTAAAGAACACAGAATGAAAAAACATGTAGATGTACAATTAATATTTATTATTTTATTAAATAGTATTTATATAATAGTATTTAATAGGAATGCACTTAAATGCTTATTGACAAAACTGGGCAACAGCACGTAGTAATAGCATATAATAATAATAATAATAATAATAATAATAATAATAATAATAATGTTATATTACTATATGCTAATTTTCTATATTGCCCAGTCATTTTTGAAATAATCAAATAATATAACAATGTAATGTTTTGGATATAAAAAGTGACATAATAATAATAATAATAATAATAATAATAATAATAATAATATGCTATTACGATATGCTGTGTTACTATATGCTATTTCTATATTGCCCAATCATTATTAAAATAATGAAATAATACAGGTGCATCTCAATAAATTAGAATGTCGTGGAAAGTTCATTTATTTCAGTAATTCAACTCAAATTGTGAAACTCGTGTATTAAATAAATTCAATGCACACAGACTGTAAGTAGTTTAAGTCTTTGTTCTATTAATTGTGATGATTTTGGCTCACATTTAACAAAAACCTACAAATTCACTATCTCAACAAATTAGAATACTTCATAAGACCAATAAAAAAACATTTTTAGTGAATTGTTGGCCTTCTGGAAAGTACTCATTTACTGTATATGTACTCAATACTTGGTAGGGGCTGCTTTTGCTTTAATTACTGCCTCAATTCGGCATGGCATGGAGGTGATCAGTTTGTGGCACTGCTCGAGGTGGTATGGAAGCCCAGGTTTCTCTATGGGGTTCAGGTCTGGTGAGTTTGCTGGCCAGTCAAGCACACCAACACCCATGTTCATTTAACCAACTTTTGGTGCTTTTGGCAAGTGTGGCAGGTGCCAAATCCTGCTGGAAAATGAAATCAGCATCTGCTCCAAAATTTCTTGGTAAACGGGTGCAGTGACTTTGGTTTTCAAAAAACACAATGGACCAACACCAGCAGATGACATTGCACCCCAAATCATCACAGACCGTGGAAAACTTAACACTGGACTTCAAGCAACTTGGGCTATGAGCTTCTCCACCCTTACCTCCAGACTCTAGGACCTTGGTTTCCAAATGAAATACAAAACTTGCTCTCATCTGAAAAGAGGGACTTTGGACCACTGGGCAACAGTCCAGTTCTTCTTCTCCTTAGCCCAGTAAGGACGCCTCTGACATTGTCTGTGGTTCAGGAGTGGCTTAACAAGAGGAATATGACAACTGTAGCCAATTCCTTGACACATCTGTGTGTGGTGGCTCTTGATGCCTTGACCCCAGCCTCAGTCCATTCCTTGTGAATTCACCCAAATTCTTGAATCGATTTTGCTTGACAATCCTCATAAGGCTGCGGTTCTCTTGGCTGGTGTGCATCTTTTTCTTCCACACTTTTTCCTTCACTCAACTTTCTGTTAACATGCTTGGATACAGCACTCTGTGAATAGCCAGCTTCTTTGGCAATGAATGTTTGTGGCTTACCCTCCTTGTGAAGGGTGTCAGTGATTGTCTTCTGGACAACTGTCAGATCAGCGGTCTTTCCCATGATTGTGTAGCCTAGTGAACCAAACTGAGAGACCATTTTGAAGGCTCAGGAAACCTTTGCAGGTGTTTTGAGTTGATTAGCTGATTGGCATGTCACCATATTCTAATTTGTTGAGATAGTGAATTGGTGGGTTGTTGTTAAATGTGAGCCAAAATCACCACAATTAAAAAAACCAAATACTTAAACTACTTCAGTCTGTGTGCACTGAATTTATTTAATACACAAGTTTCACAATTTGAGTTGAATTACTGAAATAAATGAACTTTTCCATGACATTCTAATTCATTGAGTTGCACATGTATAACAATCTAATATTTTTGATATACAAAAAAATAATATATCATCATCATCTTTATACATTATGCTATGTTACCATATACTTTACTGTGTTGACAGTTTTTTTTTTGTTTTTTTTGTCATATATTATATGTGACCTTGGACCACAAAACCAGTCATAAGGATCAATTTTTCGAAATTGAGATTTATACATCATCTGAAAGCTGAATAAATGAGCTTTCCATTGATGTATGGTTTGTTAGGATAGGACAATATTTGGCCGAGACACAACTATTAGAAAATCTGGAATCTGAGGGTGCAAAAAAAAAAAAAAAAAAAAAAATCTAAATATTGAGAAAATTGCCATTAAAGTTGTCTAAATGAAGTTCTTAGCAATGCATATAACTAATCAAAAATTAAGTTTTGATATATTTGCAGTAGGAAATTTACAAAATATCTTCATGGAACATGATCTTTACTTAATATCCTAATGATTTTTGGCATAAAAGAAAAATCAATCATTTTGACCCATACAATGTATTTTTGGCTATTGCTACAAATATACCCCAGCGACTTAAGACTGGTTTTGTGGTCCAGGGTCGCATATTATTAAATAATATAATTTTTGGATTTACAACTATGCATTAGTAGTAGTAGTAGTAGTAGTAGTATGACATGAAGTAATCAGGGTGATGACTGCTAATAAAATCAACTAAAATATTGTCCTCATACATAAAATATTATACTCCACTGCTGTGTGGTTAGGAGAAATGACACAACTGCTTGTGCCAATATAAACAGACCCACAATTATAACATAAGTGTGCTCATGTAATACTTAGTCATTGTGTTGTTTAAGGTTCACACTGCTCTTTCATTCGACTCTTATTATTTCATTTTTTTCATCCTGCAAACATACGTTGTGGAAAGCATCAAAGATATTTGGGGACCTTCAGATAAACATTCAGCGGGCAGACCATGTTTAGAGGGCATTGTTTGCCAGTAAAATGCAATTTCCAACTGAGCTCTGCCGACAAGACAGGCAATTACACGTTAAAACTGACAAGCAAGAACACATATGGCAATTTTTGTCCTACGGTCGAAGAGTGCGCTCTCTCACTGATTGTTTGCTGAAATATGCTCTTTTTCCACTCCAACTGAATAAGCCCAATTAGACCACCATTAAAAGCCCCATTCATCTAAACCTCTACACTCTTTAATTTTACCTCACTACAGATAAGTTGCATGCTTTCGTTCTAACTTTTCCCTTCCATTAAGAGCCCCTCAACCTGACTCACTTCAACTAACTACCTGTAATTGCCCTCGGTGCCTCTTCAATGGAATCCTGACTGGCTATAGCTCCGCCCCTTAGGATACGGATTACATAATAATAGCCATTATTCAATTCAATACAACAGGTGTTACTGGCTGAATCTTAATCAAGCTTCTAAAAGCACTGAATGTCAAAGTGCATTCAGCACCACAAAAACATGTTCCACGATTCATTTTTCATAAAATGTCTATTAATATTATTCTTCCAGTGAGTCCAGGCTTCAACTCCTAATCAAGACTTCAAGAGGACTAATCTACAATTGATGTGCGGCATGTGGTGCATTTCATGTAGAGCGTACAAAATAAAGCCTGAAACTCAGAAAAATGAAGACTTTTTTTTTCTTTTTGAAACAAATGGTCATTGATTGGAGCTGCTTAACCTTCAGAAAATGTTCATAGTCAACCTCTAGAGGTCAAACTAAATAATATATGAGGTATTTCAATCTATTCATTTATATTTTATTCATTTAATATGAGGTTTGTGATTTTTGCTGCCTTGCTACCAAAATTTAGGTTGATATGAACGAGAATACTAACAGATAGAAACCTACAAGAACAACAGACTTCCTTGAATAAATAATAATAACAACAACAACAACAACAATAATAATAATAATAATAATAATTATTATTATTATTATTATTATTATGATGAATAAATCAATCAATCAATCAATCAATCAAAGAAAACTGCTGATTAGTAAGAAATAAAGAATTGGTAACAAATAAATTACAAATTTTAAAAATATATATAAATTAAACTATCATTTGATTATATTGATTTGACTTGACTCCAGTGCTTTAAAGATGGTTACAATAGGGAAAAAAATAGAAGAAATAATTTTCACTCAGAAATTGACAGCAAATTTCAGAACTGGCAAGTAACACATAGAATTAATTGTAAAATTCTGAAGCGGAAAGACAGAAATAGTACTTTCTTGTAAAACATATTTGAAAAACAGGAAAATGCTACACAGAAATACAATCATAGAAGCTACATACATGCTACAATCTATTAGAAAGAAAAACACAATAGTATTTATTTATTTGTTTGTTTGTTTTTTTTCATCAATATTCTTGTTCTTTTGTCACTTTTTTCCCCAAACCAGAGAACAGAGAGGAAACGTTCAATGGGGAAAAAACAGGCTGGATCTGAACTCACATGAGCACCAAGGCTCAATGTCTGGGCTAACCACACAAAATAACAAATAAATAAATTAAATAAAAAGAATAGCAACAAAAAAATAAACTTGTCTTACATTTACAGATGTTGTGTCTATGCCAGCTCATCTTCACAATAAATCCCAGCTCACAGTACAGAATCCAGCTCTGCGCTCAGAGAAGAAAAGCTCAGTCTGCTTCACACAGAATAGCCCATGCATGGTTATTAGCTCTGTATGTCTCACTGTTATGCAAAGACTATTAAGCAGACTTCAATCACAATATTCAATTATACACCCAATAGTTTTTTTCATTAGTCATTCAATGGATGGCTGGGCAGCGGGAGAGCGGAGCTTCTTTTGTGGGCGAGAGGGAGGAAAATCAATTGCTTTCATATGAAGGAACTGCAGGGAGATTGTAAAAATGACATCTCCAGTCATGCGTCTCTGTTGAGTAATGACGAAGCAATATCCCTGCTGGATAAAAATGGAAGACGGGGGAAAGCAAAAAAGAAACACCTTTGGCTGTGCTCCATAACTGGCGGACAGACCGGATTAAAGCTCCTATAAAAGTATCCCATCATGCCATCAGCATCTCCACGTGTTGGGGATCTATGGAAAAGTGTCACTATAGTATCACTAGCAGTAGTTGATCATAAGCGGTGTGTTAAGGGACGGATCACTATCACCTGAAGTATTCAGCTTTGGCATGTAAATTCTGCATCATTTTGCTACAGACACAATATCTAAGCAATCATACTTCCAATTTCCAACTGGTGGGCGAGTTGCAGCAAGACATATTTAGGAACCAGAGTATAACTGAGACTAAGGGAGCAACCATTTAAAACACAAAGGTTACCATGTAGAACACATAGCAAGCTAATAAAATGCTCTGACAACCACCCTTAAAAACCTACTAAAATGTTAAAATCGACTTGATTAATGTTGAATTTATTAACCCTTGACCTCCACAATACCTTTACTAATAGTAATGTCTGTGTATTTGTGTCAGCTTCAGCTATAGTTTTAAGGACTAAATGACTCAAAAAAAAAAAAAAAAAATTTCTAAAACCTAATAAATAAACTACTGTGGAACAGGTTAGACATTTCTTGAATAGGTTAAACTACTTGTTGGAGGACACAATAGTTTAAGGTCAAATGTTGGTTTGTAGTTACTTATAATGGTGAATTTGTTACAGTTTCGGCTATATATCTGGGGACCAAATGTCTGCACAAAATATTTCTCCAAGTACAGTCATGGCCAAAAATATCGGTACCCTTGGTAAATATGATCAAAGAAGGCTGTGAAAATTAACCTACATTGCTAATCCTCTTGATCTTTTATTTTAAAAATTCACAAAAATCTAACCTTTCATTGGATAAGAATTTAAAATGGGGGGAAATATCATTATGAAATAAATGTTTTTCTCTAATACACATTGGCCACAATTAATGGCACCCTTTTATTCAATACTTTTCGAAACCTCCATTCGCCAGTTTAACAGCTCTAAATTTTCTCCTATAATGCCTGATGAGGTTAGAGAACACCTGACAAGAGATCAGAGACCATTCCTTCATCCAGAATCACTCCAGACCCTTTAGATTCCCAGCTCCATGTTGGTGCTTCTTCTCTTCAGTTCACCTCACTCATTTTCTATAGGGTTCAGGTCAGAGGACTGGAATGGCCATAGAAGAAGCTTGGTTTTGTGCTCAGTGACCCATTTTTGTATTTTTGAGGTAATGTTTGGATTATTTTATGGTTGGAAGATCCAAACATGGCCCAATTTAAGATTTCTAACAGAGTCAGTCACTTATTGATTTTTTTTATCTGTTGGTATTTGATAGAATCCATGATGCCATGTGTCTAAACAAGATGTCCAGGACCTCCAGCAGAAATATAGGCCCACAACATCAAAAATACAGCAGTATATTTCTTTGTACACAACGGGTACTTTTCATCCCTGTGTTCACCAAACCCATCTTGAGTATTTGCTGCTAAAAAGCAAATTTTTTAGTTTCATCTGACCATAGAAGCCAGTCCCATTTGAAGTTCCAGTCGTGTCTGATAACTGAATATGCTGGAGTTTGTTTTTGGTTGAGCTAGGAGAATTTTGACTGAATATGAACACGTGTTGTTTTTCTATTCAAAATATCATAAATTACAGATTGATTATGTTGCACTTCAGACCTAAATTAAGAAATTACAGTCACTGCAACCAAGTTTTATAATAAACAGTGGTCAAATATCGAAGCTGGAGTCTTTAATTATTAATTCTAATGATACAACAAAAATGTGAGGCTGATCTTTGCATGTTAAGAGGTTAAAAAAATAAATAAATATAATAATAATAAAAAATAATAAAATAAAAAATAAACTAATACATGGATGACAGACAGATGGACAGATGGACAGATGGATAGATAGACAGACAGACAGACAGACAAACAGATAGATAGATAGATAGATAGATAGATAGATAGATAAGATAGAGATTGTGATTATCTGCTGCATTCTAAAAAATTAAATTAAATTTAAAAAAAAGTTATAATTATTTAAAAAAGTATTTAAAAAGTTTGAGTTGGGTATAGAAATAGATGTTGAGATTTTCTAAAGAAAATGTGAGAAATGATGCTAGATGATGATGCTTTGGTGTTTGCCAGAACATTGTGGTTGCTACAGTGTTTTGTATAATGCTATTAGCTGCTTTGTGGTTGGTTGCTTAGCCACCTGAACATTCTCTGTGATATCCTGGTCTTTAGATATGGCTTGGGTCTCTCCTTCAAATCTAAGTAAATGCAAGTTTTATCATCTGCCAGGTGAAAACTGTGTATCTAATTGCTTAGAAAAGTAATAGCACAGTTCTCCTTAACATGCTGCATGATCTGAGGCATCATTTGTTCAGCGTTTACTACTGATGCTATGCTCTCACCATGATATAAAAAAGTGTGTGTGTGTTAAGGAAAACTTTGCCTCGACTGAATTGGCCACCAACAGCTCATTAATAAACTCATTGACATTCACATTTTATAGCAACACCTGGATTTTCCTCACGCCAGGGGGAACAGGAAAGCAATTTGGTTTCAAGTCAATAAAACAAATTTTCAGAAAACATTTACAGGGCCTGGATAGCAGTTCCTTGAGGATGGAAAAAACTCAATTATCGGACAGTGTGGAAAGTGGCACGAGTGCTCTCCACATATGCTCATTTCAACACACATAACAGGTCAACCGTCACTTTCCACTGGCTCCCTCACAGAAAACAACACCACATCTCAGCACCTTCCCGTCTGAGGATGTTCATTTTACACTTCACAGAAGAGCACTGGACCCTGGGGATTGTTACGCCACTCTCCATTCTCTCCGGCATAATTGCTTGAACAATTACAAATGACACGTACTGCGAAGTTGCTCTTTTGATGTTTAAAGGACTTGTTCTGGGGCAGCCAAATAAAAAAAAAGACCTTGGAGCCTGACAGAAGGAGTTTGCACTTTATAGCCTTATTTGATTTGGCCTTTATTACTCTTGTACTTAATGCAACATGTTGACGTACAATTAGATTTTTTTGTGCTGGAGACTTTGTAAGTTTTAACATTTCCTTTCTCACAGTCTTTATCTAAGCATTATGGTTAGCGAACCCTGAGCACTTTGTCAAAAAAATTATATTTGGAGTGCATGTTGTAGAAATGTACTCGTGGATATACATATGGATATACATATGGGTGGGTGTATGTGTACATAATAAATAAATATATATATATATATATATATATATATATATATATATATATATACACATATACATATACATACATACATACACACACACACAATCCCCAGCTACTAGCTCCATTAGGCACACCTCTTCAACTGCTTGTTAACACAAATATCCAATCAGCCAATCACATGGCATCAACTCAATGCATTTAGGCATGTATATGTTGTCGAGACAATGTTCTGAAGTTCAAACCGAGTATCAGAATGAGGAAGAAAAATGATTTAAGTCACTTTGAACATGGTTGTTGGTGCCAAACAGACTGTTCTGAGTATTTCCGAAACTGCTGATCAACTGAGATTCTCATGCACAAGCATCTCTAGAGTTTACAGGGAATGATCCGAAATAGAGAAGTTATTTACTGAGCAGCAGTTCTGTCGGTGAAAATGCTTTGTTGATGCCAGAGGTCCGAGGAGAATGGCCAGACTGGTTTGAGCTGATAGAAAGGCAACTGAACACTCGTTACAACCAATTTACACAGAAGAGCAACTGAACACACAACACGTTGAACCCTGAAGCCGATAGGCAACAACAACAGAAGACCACACCAGATACCACTCCTGTCAGCTACCTGTAAGAACAGAAAAATGAGGCTACAGTTCACACTAGTTCACCAAAATTGGACAGTAGAAGACTGGAAAAAAGTTGCCTGGTCTGATGAGTCTTTCTGCTGCGACATTTAGATGATAGTGGCAGAATTTGGCGTAAAGCATGGATCCATCCTGCTATGTATTAATGGTTCAGGCTGGTGATTGAGTAATGGTGTTGGGGATATTTTCTTGGAACACTTTGGGCTTTTTAGTACCAACTGATCATCATTTAAATGCCACAGCCTACCTGAGCATTGTTACCGACCATGTCCATCCTATGTCCAGCTATTTCCAGCTGGATAATGCGCCAGTGTCACAAACCTCAAATCATCTCCAACTGGTTTCCTGAACATGACAATGAGTTCACTATCCTCAACCGTAGTGACAGTAGTATAGTGTTCCCTATTCTAAAGTGTTACCCCTTTAACCCTACCCCATACCTAAACATAACTACCTTACTAACTATTAATAAGCAGCAAATTAGGAGTTTATTGAAGGAAAATTCTTAATTAACAGTAAATATGTGTTCCCTAATCTAAAGTGTTACCATTATTCCTTACCTATTATGTTATATAAGTTTATTATTTGTTTTAACAATTGACACTAATTACTACTGTTAATCCATAATTATTATTATTAATTAATATTTATGACTTATAACATAAACTTATAAGTTATAACTTATATTTATAACATTTCATAACCTCAACAGAGCACGTCGTTAAATGTTTAATAGGACAACTCGTCTGATATTTTTAATAGACTTGTACATGTAGACACAGTTTTGAGAGTCTTGCCAACTATTGTTTTCCTTCTGCTGACACAACACAGTCATAAATCCAACAGTAAAATGTCTATTTTTTTTTTTTAAGTTTAGGAATCGTACCAATCTACCACATTACTAGACAATCAGCATTTTCAGAAAGGCAGCGGACACTGTAAAATCCTTGACAAATTCTCCTTACATCCACTTCTGTGGTTAGATTATGTGGTCTTGACAAACAAAGTGGTTTCTGTTTTCTTTTTGTGAACTTGTCTCAGCTTTCTTCTAGTGTTGACTAAAACACAAAACTAAGAACTGACTGCCAAGATTTCTACTAAGATGCCAGTGAAAACTCAGAATAGAGAAAAGTCTAAGATATTGCTATGGCAATAGCTGCTGATGTCTTTTCAATCAAAATATTTCATTCCAACACACAAGAAAAGAACTAAATATACATGAGATTCATGTTTCTACATTTCATATGACGTAAAAGTTCATTTTTGTGCCCAGAGTCAAGCAACACCTGCCTAAGATAGCAAAAACAGGTTTGGAAGCACAAAAATTATGCAAAGTCAGTGGCGTGTTGTTGTTGTTTTTTTCTCTTTCACCGTAGGCGCTGCTCTTTGTTCTTCTAATTACAGACGAAACAGCGAAAAACGATAGCAACGGTGAGAAGTACTGGAAGGTAGATTTCAGAAGCAACATGATTTAAACAAGGAGCTGGAAGCTGTGTAAATACCCATCAGGAACGATACTCATTAAATTTGAATGCAAGAGTTTGAAATCAAACCCAAGATGAGTGTAAAACAGCAAATATGTATCTAAGCGAACCTAAGAATGAGATAACAGTTGATAACAGTCATAAAACTTCAGCCTAAACAACCATAGAGGGTGTAATGATGGAAGAAAGATCCGTTAAACTGAAAATCAGAAGTGTGGCTCTTAATGCCTGTTAAAAGCAATAGAAAATGTTGTTATAATTCAATTCATGTTTCAAATCTGTATGATTTTTTTGAAGAATCTTGGTAACCAAATCCCTTTGATTACCCTTGACTTACATTGTGTGGACAAAAAAGCAAAAAGCTGTGTGTTTGTAGTAAACAAATCCATTAGTAAGACATTTTTATGGATAGTCCTCCTCCAGTGAAAAAGTATGTAGATCAAGCACCGTAGATTTTGATGTGAGAGTACAAAAGGAGATTAACTTTTTCACTGGAAGAAGTGTTATTATGGACTGAAGTTATGTGAATTACTTGTGGATTATTGTGATGTTTTTATCAGCTGTTTGAATTGCTCTCATTCTGACAGCATCCATTCACTACAGAGGATCCGTTGGTGAGCAAGAGATGTAATGCTAAATTTATCCAAATTTGTTCTAATGAATAAACTCATCTACATCTTGGAAAGCCTGAAGGTGAGAACATTTTCAGAAAATTCTCATTTTTGGGTGAACTATTCTTTTAAGACGTACAATTACATGTATGCAATATCACTCAGCTCATGAAACCAAAAAAGTGGACATTTTACTAAGTCAAAACAATCAAGGCATCTCAAATACGAATATGCATTGACTTTAAGATGTATGGTAAAGTATTCTGAAAAGTGTGGATGAAAGGAAGTACCTTTGAGGTCCAAGTTGCGGGCTCCATTGGAGTGTTGTGTGACCGTGCGGGAGTCGATCTTGAGCGTGTGCACGTTGCTGTCATCGCGGGACACCATCACGTTGTGCCACTGGTTGTCATTGAGCGGCTTGTCGGAGTTGCCCTTCATGAGCGACGGCCCATTGCCCAAGTCAAAAACATAATGGATGTACCTGCAATACATCAGTTCCCCTGTCAATCAAACAGCCCAGTGGAATCAGGCAACCCTCTTTAGGATGACAATACTGCCTTTTTGCTTCCAAATCAATATCTGTAATAAGGCTTGAAATACTGGCAGAGACAGACTTCCATCCTGTCAGATGCTCAGTGTGCAGCCACAGTAAACAGCTTACAGTCTTCAGCAAAGTATCCCTTCAACTTCAATGCACTGTGGCTCCATATATGTGAAAACCAGTCATAAGTAGCACGGGTATATTTGTAACAATAGCCAACAATACATTGTATAGATCAAAATTATAATTTTTTTCTTTTTTGCCAAAAATCATTAGGATATTAAGATCATGTTCCATGAAGAAATTTTGTAAATTTATCAAAACTTAATTTTTGATTAGTAAAATGCATTGCTAAGAACTTCATTTGGACAGATTCCAGATTTTCGAATAGTTGTATCTCAGCCAAATATTGTCCTATCCTAACAAACCAGCTTTCAGATGATGCATAAATATCACTTTAAAAAAATTGACCATTATGACTGGTTTTGTAGTCCAGGGTCACATATTATATAGGCAATTCTTTTGATGCTTTGAAATTGTTTGTGTATATTTCACTTCACATATTTATCTGGTATAATTTGAAGATTTATACACACGTTTGTCAGTGATAAATGCGCTTTGGCTGATAACTAATATGCCAATATTAGTCATGCATAAGATATGCTACAATATCAGTTAGCAGCTAGTATTTGATTTTTTACATTTATTTACTGTTTCTGTAGAACTCCAAAAAAAAAAAAAAAATTAAAAAAACACATATACATACAAATCACTGAAGTTTCCTTATTAAATCAACACTTGTGGCACTAAAACGCTAATAACTTTTATTCCTTTTCACACTAATTGTGATTACGATTATCAATTAATAAAGACTTATTTTTGCACATTTCCTTGCACAAAAATATGGTATGACCTCAAAAATTTTTCACTATAATGCATGATTTCTAAACTAACTAATTTTGACATTTGCATCACATAAAAAGTTCCATATGATTAGCTCTTCTGATTAGTAAAATTGCTCAGGAGCTCACCTGATACAGCTTTGCCCTTGTGATGCACAGTGCTCGTGTAACACAAATCAAGATAAAAAGGCTTGAAGCAAGCTAAAACAGTATGGTTGCTTCAGCAATGTATTTGTATGTCACGTTTGCTTGTGTTAACACTATCTGTTAGGGTTACGGTAGGGTTTAGTGTAGGTGGTAGTGTATTTTCAAATGCAATAGAAGATTAACCTATTACAAATAGCCATGATATGTACAAACACCAATTTAATAAAACTTCGCCAGATTTATGTTCATCTGTTTAAATCTAAGCACCATTGGACATTTCCCTTTGAAAGTGTCACAAAATGTAAAGCATAGCAATATCATTTTGCAGAAATGTCGCCACAGGCAAGTTTTTCCAATGAGCCCAGGTTGGATAATTTCCAAATCTTTCAAGAAAGACTTACCGTGAGCTTCGGGTTGTTTAGCAGTGAAATATGCTTTATGAGAAATCATCTTTCTTCATAGAATGGGGAATTTCAGCAACAGAGCTCAAAAGTAACTGCAGCAGTAGTTCAATCCCTCATAAGACATTGAATACACTGTCTTGTACCTTTTCTATGCTTTTCAAATACTTTTTTGCTTTCAATTGAATGTTATAATACTGTGATTCATCTCCGAGCTGTTTGTGTGGCTTATAACTCTTTATTGTATAATTGTCTGAAATGCCTAAATGTGAAAAATACTTCCAGAACTAAGACACTCTTGCGCTGTATTCAAACCAATGCCAAAAAAAGAAGCAGTGTTCGATACCAACAAGGTCATGGAGATATACAGTGCACTGCTAATATTTATTCAAACTACTGTATAAACATTAGAATTTGCAAATGCTGGAAGTTGCTCTAAGTTCATACATCAAGATACTGCAGAGAAAGAAAGAAAGAAAGAAAGAAAGAGAAAGAAAGTGTGCTCATTAGCGCTCTCGCATTTCACATGCTTGTGCAGACTCCGGTGAGAGGCAAGGCCACCTGCTGTCTAATTGCTTACTGAATGACTGACTTTCTGGACCACTGCGGCTGAGGAAGTTAAACATCTGAGGCACCTTCCCCTTTTCACTATTCATTTTTGCCCAATGGAATAAAAATCCATCAGCAATTCAGGTTGTTGTACCTGCTATGTTTGGCATAAGCAGCATGATTGAACTGAAAAATCTTTTACTAGGCTGGTGGAAAAAAATATCTGATCCGAGACTGCGGATCTCCCACATGGCGGCTTTGGCATGTGGGTTGGGAACAGAGTGGGCTGCCAATAAATAGAATACTGTTAATCAAATAACACTTACATTACATGTGATTAAAAGCTGCTCTTTTTTCATCAAGGTCACCAGTGCTTACTTTATCTTTGGATTTGCACTTTTCTTGTGAGCCGATTACAGTATCTGAGGCTTAGAATAGCGATCCACGCAATCATTCCTCTGAAATTGCTCTTGATTGACGAGCAGACACAGTCATCGGGTGTACGCTCGAGAGCCAAAGAATAACTCACGGTGAGCTCCTTCTTAGCAGATACCGATCAACATTTACGCATAACCAAAAGCAACTCATGCAGAATTTGTTTAAATTTAAATATGGCCCCTATACTGTGATGATTCATCAAGCGATTTTCCTCCTCCTTGTACCTTTAACTAAATGCCAAGGAGACAAATGTGCGAATTTTATAATGCGACTTGACTCACCCTCCCACGGCTATGATTCACATCCAAGTAATGTCTCTTAACTAATCGCAAACTTAAACGCGCTGTTTAGTGTGGCGGCTTAACTTCATCTGGATGTCTCTCATATACTGAAGTGTGTACCTAGCTGCTTGCATGTGATCCCTCGAATACCTGCAGTGTCTTCTGGGAGGTTCTGCAATAATATCTGCATCTCGCTCTCATACAGAAACAACTGTGCGTTAGTTCTGTGGGAAAAGGCCTTTGAGCTCTAACTCTCTCAGGACTGATGTTTGTATACTGAAGGATGAGATCACCAACAATCTGTGTAATGTACTGAAGGTGAACTTTGAGCTGTCAGTGGGAATGTCTCAATATCTGGATTTATAATTTCACATGGGTGGAAGAGAATAAGAAAAGACTTTTTTTTTCAATCTCAAGGGCTTTTTCTTCCTCTCAGTGGTTCCTACAGAATCCCACCCACCCCGGTTCAAACCTATACCTGATCTAAAACTTACAATGCTAATTTGGTAACATACTGCAATGTTTTAAAGACTGATTTATTAGGTTTACTGTTCCTAATAAAATATTTATTCCAAAAAAAATGTAAATGTATAAATGAAGAGTATTGTGAGTCATATTCAGTGAGTTCATTCAGCGAAGGATTCATCAAGCTGTTCCAAAACGTATTTAATCTTGCTAAATACTGCCTGCACAAACAGCTAACTTGTAAGAAAGCATGCTAACTGAAATGAAACCTTTTAAGTGATTGATTTGGAACACTCCACACTCAAAACTCAACTTAATTTGACTAACAACACAAAGCATGAAGTCTTAGTCGGGAGCATAATTAAGATGCCTACCTTTAGAGGCATCTTAAAAGGCAGGTCGATAGACTTTGGAACAAAGCCTGTAAGTTTTTTTGCAAAATTCATTAAACAAAACAAATTTGTTCATGAAACGGACTACACTAGATAAGTTGTATGTTAAATGCAGCCAACAAAGATCACACAATATGAGAAAGCATTGTCTTACAATACACAGTCTTTTTCATCACATTCAAATGAGATAGTAAGCCAACGATTTAGAGAATAATATAATTCCCTTTGCTGTAGCACCGTAGAATAGTTCAGGAAACTTCACTTTCTGCTAAGGTGTCTTTCTCTCTGTCTCTCAGGCCTCAGGCTTTCCATCACGTATAGCTAAGGCTTAACTTTATATTGCACTCTAATTTCATCTCTCTCTCTTTTCTCAATCAGGTAGTTCTCAACGTTATTATCATTTCATAATACCCTGCCTATTTCAGAAATTTCTAGCTCCTTATTTGTGAAGTAATGTTAAGAAATCTCCTATTCCCATCTCTTCTTTATAGTTCCCATCTCAACTTCACACTTTAATTAAATGACTTTTATTAATAGGATTTTAATGCTTAATGCTGTTTTTCAGTAATATGAGCATGGCCAATAGTGACGCGCTCCTCTAACTAAGCCAAAAAGTCCTTTAATAATGAACACATTTTGTTCAATTAGCTTTTGCTCTGATTGGTTTGAAACAACAGAGGGCGGAGTCAAATGCTGAATCATATAATTCAGCTATTTAAATATCCCATGAAATCCCATTTTTCTTTTCTAAGCACATTTCTTATTAAGACATTTGGTCAGAACATTTGTTTTTTTAATGAAGTTGGAGGGGCTTTTTCCCTCGAGAGCATTTGATTGGACAAAAATATGTGTATTTTAAGATTAATATTTGAATATGATTTTTTTATATATATATATATTTTTTTTTTTTTGGTATGTTTTCACAGAAGACAAATGCTGTGAATCAGTGTTGTTACTGTTAAACAAACTATTAAAAAACTATTAAAAAATAAACATTAGATGAAAACGTAAGCTTAAAAAAACTTAAAAATTGGAAATGTTGCCTTTGCAACAAACCGAAATAAAAAAGTTTAAGTTGAAGTACTAATATTACTAAAATTGAAATGAAAAATAAAGCCAACAAAAATATTAAAACATACTAAAATTAAAATTAAATCTGAAAATACAAAAATAAAGTTTATCACATAAAATATTAATAAATAATATTATATAAATAATGCAAAAATACCTCTGCTGCCAATTTTAAATGTGTATATCTGCTAAAAGGGATTTTATTTATTTATTTTTGTAAATGCACTAAAAGTAACAACATTTAAATTTTAATTTCATGGGGCTGTAGGGCAAGTCATTCAAACTTTGGTGCTGAAATATAATCTTTCTTTTTATTTTTCACTCACTCACCCCTTCACAAGCTCAATCACGATAAAGTCACTGCCATCTCCAGAGTTAAACAGCATCAGACCATCAGGGCTGGTGGTCTTGAACTGGAAGAAGAGGTGCATGGAGGCGTAAGCCTGCAGGGTGGACAGCGCCACATAGCTGGCTCGATTCCGGAAGCTGACTGGATCTGCCACGATGCGGCGCATGCCGAAGCGTGCGTTGAGCTCGCAGTAGGAGATGTCACCATTCTTGCACTGGTCTAGGTACGGCATGCCATTGAAAGAGAGGCCCTGCAGGTGGCCGATGAAGTTGGAAGGCATGACTGAGATAAAGCGCCGCTCGGTCATGATGCCCGTCTCTATGTTGTGGAACTCCAGCTGCGTGTGTGCTCCGCTCATCTGGCCTGTGGCGGAACCAAACATGCTCGATTAGTCAGGTCTGGGAGCTGATGATATGAGGGAATGGCGTGCTGCCTGAGCCCATCCCAAGGCAAGTACAGCTTTTGATGTTCAATTCAGAGTTGGATATGCGGTAACGCTGAACTTGCAATGTGCAAGATGAATCTAAACCTGAAAAACTGTACTATATATAATCTTTCAGTTGTCACCACAACGATAAACGAATAACACTCTGCCATAACTAGGCATGATGTGACAAGTTTTAAGAGTCAAGCAAGTCTGTACACACAGAATGTAAAAATCCATACGGTAACTTTCTGTGAGAATTATAATAAAATTTAAGTCGTTGTTCACTGAAAATCGTGAGTCATTACAGAAATAGCAATTTCTGAGTCAAATTTGTCAGGGGATTGGATGATTCACTTCACAAAAGCAGCCTGAAAAGATTGATTCAAAAATCTATTTGTAGACCAATTAGATTTCATTGTTTCACAGTGGGAGTTGCTACCCCGCAATGTCAACAAAATGTCTGAAATGCCTCTTCTCATTTAGTCACTTTGATGGATAACATCTGATTAGGATACAGTAAGCGTGTTTACACGTACTTTAAATGTTTAATTTTGGTCAGACCAAAGCAAAAATATTTATAAATGTCATGTAATGTGCACTGCGCTTAACCCTGGGTTATCGTCGCTCTAAACACCACTTTTTAACTATTTCAAGTGTGAAAGCCCTTGTGTGTACTACCTACCAAAAGTTTGGGGTTGGTAAAAAAATTTTAATGTTTATGAAAGAATTCTCTTATGCTCAATAAAGCTGGATTTATTTGATAAAATAAAAATAAAAATGTTAATTTTATTTTTCTATTTTAATATTTTTTAAATGTAATTTATTGCTGTGATGGCACAGCTTTCAGCATCATTACTCCAGTCTTCAGTGTTACATGATCCTTCAGAAATCATTCTAATATGCTAATTTGATGCTTAAGAGACATTTATTATTATTATCAATGTCTTTGTTGAAAGTTCAAAAGAACAGCTTTTATTAGAAATATTTAGTTTTATAACAATGTAAAAGTCTTTACTGTGACTTTTAATCAATTTAATGTACCCTTGCTGAATAAAAGTATTAATGTCTTTCAAAAAAAAAAAAAATATTTTTTTTACGATTCTTTGAAGAATAGAAAGTTTAGAAGAACAGCTTTTATTTGAAATATGAATCTTTTGTAACATTAAAAATGTCTCTACTCTCACTATTGATTAATGTACGAAGAAAAGTATTAATTTTCTTCAAAAACAATCTTACTTTTTTCAAGATTCTTTGATGAACAAAGTTCAAAAGAACAGTTTTTATTTGAAATTTAAATCTTTTGTATCATTAGAAATGTCTTTACTGTCACTACTGATTAATGATAAAGTACTTATTTAAAAAAAACTTTGAGTCCACTTGGACATAAAGACTATCGCCTATGCAAAAGCACTCTGAATCTTGATTATAACTGTAATAACTGTCCGTGTGTCTATATACAGTACATATACAGTGTGTGTGAGGTCTTCCTCTCACCCTCCACGGTCACATTGTCAACAGAGAGCTGCAGGCTCTTCCCACGGCGCACCACCTTCACAGAGTGCCACTCATTGTCATTCAGCTTCTGCCCTGCGAACAGAGTCTCCGGTCCTTTACCTGCAGAGAGAGAGGGCCAAAGTCACACACTGCCGCAAGCTTCCGTCTTATCAGTACAGCACAGTCTACCTCACAGGCCTGCTGCTCTCACCTCACACACACACACATACAAATACAGAGCTGACAGAACATACTGTATCTACAAACTCAAACATTTCCAGAGAGAGCACACAGACGCATACCGACACTCATGAGCATACCTACACATTCAAACGCGCTCATTTACATTTCACAAAACCAGGCGCCCACACAAAACATACATACCGACACACTTCTTAAGGAGAATCATGACGTGCATATCTTTCTGTGAGCCTCTATAGGGTAAATATAATGTATTCTTTAAGACATATGGACCAGTATTGACATTCTACCTTTGAAAAAATATAACAGTAACATAGTAACAGTTATATTATCATCCTGAAGAACCCTTTTGTGCTGAAATGGATCTGTGTGTTGAGTTTAGGGCTCTTTATTCCCGTCTTTTTGTTTTTCAAATCTGTAACTGTCAAAACTCAATGATTTTTTGCAGCTCAACCATCCAACTACACAGACTGCCAACACACGCTCAACAGATAAATGATTTCATTCCTAAAATGTCTATAAATGTTCACTTTTAAATGTAACTGGTAACTGTTTCCTATCAATCATGTCTTTTTCTCTTTTTAGTTATTTTAAAGGAACATGTAAATGTGACAAACTCAGTTGAGAATACTTTTCTACTCTTCTCCACCAAGTAACAGGTATATTAAATAAATAATCCATATTGTTATTTTATGCACACATATATCTTTAGTGTCACATAATCCTTCAGAAATCTTCTGATTTGGTGCTCAAACAACAGTTCCCATTATTATCAATGATGAAAACAGTATTTTTAATATTTCAATATTTTAAGGTAACTGTGTACTGTGTAATTTTATCAAGATTCTTTGATGAAACATATAGTTTAAAAGAATAGCATTTATTTGAAATAAATTTATTTGAAATGTCTCTTTACTGATTTATTTAATGCTTCCTTGCTGAATAAAAGAAAAATAATTCTTACTGACTCCACACATTTGAACTGTAGTGTACATGTATATACTGTTCCCTGCTGGTTGAATGACCTGTCCAACTCGATCCGAGCAGCTTCAAGAAATGCCTTAAGAAAGATCTCTTTCGTCTACACTTGACCCTCTAACACTAGCACTCTCTATTTTATCAACTTGTTTTCTTTTTATTTATTGGAGGAAAAAAAAAAAAAAACTTTACCCTCTAACACTTACATTCTCTATTCTATTTCTATCCTAACTACTTGTTTTCTTTTTATTTATTAAAAAAAATTACCCTCTAACACTAGCATTCTCTATTCTTTTTCTATTCTATTTCCTTGTTTTCTTTTTATTTATAAAAAACTGACCCTCTAACACTAGAACACTTGAATATGTGTACTGTGTTAGATGAACTGGGACTTGTCACAGCACTTACATAACATTGCTTTTTTGTTGGTTTGAATGCTTCTGTTGTTCTATTGTTGTATATTTCCACCACTGAATAAATAATAGAAAAAAAGGTAATTGCGACTTTTTATCTCGTAATTTTGACTTTTTTCTCACAATTGCGATTTTACATCAAAGAAGTCAGAATTGTGAGATATAAACTCACAAATGTGAGTTATAAAGTCAGAATTGCAAGTTTTATCGCACAATTCTGACTTTTTTTTCTCGCAATTGCGAATTTATATCTCTGACTTTTTGCAAGTTATAATGTCCAATTCTGAGGGGGAAAAAAGACTAATATTTTCTCAGAACTGCGAGTTTATATCTTATAATTCTGACTTAACTCACAATTGTGTTTATTTTCCTCAAAATTGTGAGTTTAAATCTCGCAGTTTTGAGTTTTTTTCTCATAATTGTGAGTTTATATCTCGCAGCTGTAAGTTTAAATCTCACAATTCTAAGAAAAAAAGTCAGAATTGCGAGTTTGTATCATTTGTGAGATAAAAAGTCGGAACTACCTCTTTATTTTTTATTCAGTGGTGGAAATGGGCTTCCACGGTATATGTGTGTGTGTGTGTAATTGAATGCAACGGTACTAAACGATTATACACATAGTTTAATTTTAATGTGTAATACAGCCATTATGAATACCCTTGGACATACTTCTAATTTCTTTCAGCAGACAACAGCTATTTAAGAAAGATTCCACACACAATATACAGTACAATCTATTGGGAAATACCTGCAACTAGAAGCTAATTCATCTAACAACTAAACTCAAAAGCTTTATGTATGTTTATGCATGTTTAGTTTCATCTAAACAGCTCATCTAAACAGTCATTTCCTATCCTCTTAACTAACCTCTGTTTTCTTCGTTGATTCGTTTGGATTTCCCCAACAGCTGAACCTAAACCATCATCACATCACCGCCTACAGTATGTGTGATTGCTATAAGCTATTTTTCATCTCCAGCTGCCAGTTTAGTTCTGCTATTGTTTAAACTACTGTATAAAACACTCTTGCATTCTCCTTTACATGTGTCATTTACAGATACAAACCGCATTGATTCGGTGTCTTAAAATCATTGCTTCAAACGTAAAAAGAAAAGAAAAACACAATTGCAGCAGTTCTGCTCATTATAACAGAGAGTGACTGGTGATGTCTGAGCATTTGTGTGTAACACGAGACAAACGCATTATACTTACACTGAATTGAAATGAAATTGAATTGGCCCCTGGCATGTATATAATCATCTTACAGGCTCAGGAGTTTTATGGCCGAGGAACAAAACCGTACTGTGCCTCAGAACACAGGTTTAAAGTGACAGTACACACACACCGAATCCCTCACAGACCTCAAGAGTCCAACCGGCGACACAAAACCAATCAGCAGCAGTGAATGTTCGCCGATAATATGCTAAAGTAACGGTTTTGAGAAGCGCCTGCTGCCGGCCCGCTGCGGCCCCGGTTGGCGCGTGCTCAGAGGCGCCTGGGGTGCTTGTGGAAAAATGGGTCAGGCCAATGCAGCTGCCTCAGCCTTCATTGTGCGGAGCGGCTAGTGCCTGACATGGTGGTTCAAAGCCCCTCAGACTGCACTGCTGGCTTCGCTAATTGGCTCTGCTGGAGTCAACAGACACTCCGAGGAACAACGTCAGCCTATTTGTAGGAGTGTTGTAGCACTCGAAATGTGATGAACCTTCCACGGATGACTTCGTATAAGCAAAACAGCTGGTATTAATCTGGTAGGCAATCTGTTTGCGGCTCAGAATCGCACTATAGATTACATACCTGTGAGTAAAACTCATAACGACCAGGTATGTCTTTGCATTGAGTCGGTGTCATATCATCCCTCTAATTAGCTCTTCTAGCTCTGAAAAAACCCGGAATAAGTGAGCAGGAAGCAGAGAGAGGAGGAGTTGTCGGCCTACACCTTCTGGCAGCTTGTTAATTAAATTTAAATCGTTGCCCATCCCTGCTTTTAAATCTAAGAGTGCACGCGTCGCTTCGGCTCGGTCTAGTATTACTCAACATTTCGGATGAACCTGCGACAGCATAAACGAATTCAAGTACAAATAAAACCTGTGCGTGTAAGCAAATAAGAATTAACAGCACTAGATATCAAACAACGTTCGTTATAATGCAGATCTTCATATAAAACTTTGATGAACAGCTTCAGGCATTGTCAATTATTCATCAAAACCTAATGTTAACTTAACATTAATGTGTGATTTTTGCATGGTAACGTCATCTGGATGTGTTTCGCATTCACAACTACTCTGTGCTAAACTGTTTAAAATGCACATCATGGTGAGGAGACTTCCAACAGATGGCAGAGGGCCCTAATTGGGTATAATTTACTTTAACTACCAGCATTTCTGTCTATTTAAAAGTCAATTAACATTTTACTGTCATTAAAACTTCCATCAGTCTAAATATGTTTGACATACCCATTGAGTTAATATTGAGAGCGCAGAGGGGACTGTGAAACACTTCCACAGGTTAACATATCAAATGGTCATGCACATCTGATTATGAATGTACTTATCCACATATGACCAAGCAGAGATTCATCATTATGCGCGATAAATCGTTTCTTAGATCCTAAAGAGCAGGCGTGCAATAAAACTCTATATGTGTCATCAAAACCTTATTTTGTAATGTATTTGATGACAAGGATGTTACACTCCCTAAACCGGGATGATTTGTAGATTCAGTTCTTCAAAAGGCACTTGAGCATTTGCAGAGCCTGAGACTCTGGAAAAACTAAATCTGAGGCTGTAATATATGGTGTTTGTTGCCACCTGGTGGTGGAACTCATGAGATTATGTTCTTTAAAAAAAAAAGGAAAGTTTCAGTCCTGCATGGTCAATACAGTGCTTCAGCCGGGCTAAAATATAGTAATAGCCAAGTCTTAAAATACATATTACATAATTTAGATTTGTTTTTCCAATAAATAAATAATAAATAAAAAATATCTTTACATGGGGCCTATTTACATTTTCTCAGATCAAATAACTATGATTTGTTAAAATGACAAATAAAAAACAAATATAAATCTGATCTTCAATTCCCGCACTATTTGCAAATTTAATAAAATTCACAACATTACACTGCATTTCATTTATCTACATGTATGTTCTATTTATGTTATCTATTTATCTATTTATTTTTCACACTAAAATCGTTAAAACATTTTCTACAAACTGTGGCTATATTATTAAAAAATTGCAATATTTACTAATTGCCCATTCCCCCAATTGTTTCTATTATAAGTGCTCGCAGTATAACCCAGTATTTTTTTTTTTTTGAAGAAAAGGAGGGACAAGCGGAAAACATTTCTGTGCAAATTAACATTATGCCACAAGTGCAGTGAAATGAGCTTAACTTGGGGAAAACTGTGACTGGTAGCTTAACAAGTAGCCAAATATTTCGTAAACAGATACAAAGGAGCTCAGGATGTGTAGAAATTAAAAAAAAAAAAAAAAACATCTGTGTGGGCCTACTTATTGCTTAAAAGCTCTGCCTAATGCCTCTACAGTTTATTTAAACCAGCACATGATGCATCATAGTCTGATCCATCTGTGTTTGTCATTGGAATAATTTAACATTTATAATGAAAACATTCTACAAATCCAAATTTGTTGAGTCATTAAAACATGAATAAATCTGTAATGACGCATTTGAATGGTGAACATGTCAAAATTTCCAATGCACAAAAGATTTTCATGGCTTTTTGGGAAGCGTGTCCTGAAGCACAAACACCTACTGCCTCATGACTAATGAAGTACCAGAGAGACAAATCTCACAATTAGAGATGTAAATACTGTACGTGGCATGCATTTTAGTAGTGTACAATATCATAAGCAAATGGAAAAAGCTTAAATCCTCAAACAAAGGAAAGAGGATGAAGTCACCTACTGTAGCCTCGTAATTTTTTGTCCCCGATGAAATAGACACAATGCACATCCACACACATTTTTGCTGTTATTGAAATGAGGACATACTACTGCTTACTGTATAAAGCCAAGTACAGAAAATTACTACAAGACATCATACTACTACATACTAATACATCCTACATTATGTTCATGAAATATCTGGCTATTTAGTGTTTGGTTACCAGTTACATCATATTCCAGAAAATTTCATGAATTTTTTTTCTTTCTGTTTTTACATCTATTTTTGTCCCTCTGACATACCAATGCTACTAACCAAATACCATTTTTTTTTTTTTCAGCAAGGAGGATGCATAAATCATGCATTAATCACTGTCACAGTGTCCATGAAAAAATATTAGGCAGCACAGCTGTTTTCAGTATTGACAATATAAAGAAATGTTCCAGCATATTAGAATGATTTCTGAAGGATCATGTGACACTGAAGACTGGAGTAATGATGCTAAAAATTTAGCTTCTACATTAAAGGAATGAATGACATTTTAAAATATATTAAAATAGAAATTCCTTAGTTTACACCATTTTATGGTGCCCTAGTTACAGTGTAATTACACATTTAAGTACCAAGCAATATTAATTAATAGCATGTACTTACAAAAGTGTTAGGTTATTGCTTGTAATTATGCATAATTTTTGTTGTTACTACAGTAAGTACATGTAACATGTAACAATGACACTATAAAGCAAAGTGTTACCAAAATAGTTCATTTTAATTGTAATAATATTTCAAAGTATTGCTTTTTTTCTATATTTTTGATCAAATAAATGCAAGCTTGGTAAGCAAAATAGACTTTTCAAACATTTTGAATGGTAGTTTATGTTTAGATTTTTTTTTTTTTTTTTTTTTTTTCTAATCTGCAAGTAGGGTCAATAAACCCAAATGAATAAATAAATTAAAAAATGATAAACAGAAAGACAGACAGATACACTACAAAAATGATTTTGCTGCAAATAAAACAGATTATTGGAGCATGTTTTACTAGAAAATACTATTTCAGTCTTTCTACTTAAACATTTTACATTTAATTAAATGTGTTACTTGCTGTCTCTTTGTAATTAACTGTAAAAATTGTTTCTATTTTTTTTTTATGGGAGTGTACAGAATGAAGTTGAATACATATAAATCTAAATGTAATAATATTTTGGAAACAATGTATTTTAAGGTGTCCTTGTTACAGTGTAATTATACATTTAAGTACTGTGTAATATTAATTAACTACATGTACTTACTATATAGTTAGGGTTAGGATTAGGCTTAGGGTTACTTGCATGTAATCATGCATAATTTATTGTTATTGTAATAGTAAGTACATGTAACAGGTGTAACAAGGACACCTTAAAATAATATTTGTGTTACCTAATATTTATTTTATGAATTGTTTTTTCCAAATGAGGACATCCTAAATTTCCCCTAAAGTTTGTTAAAAAAACTATAGCTATTGTAAATACACACACACACACACAAACACAACCTGTGTTCCTTTCATCTCATACATCCGATTTATACTACTTACCTTCAGCATCACTGCACCGCTAATACTGAAGACTGCATCGTTTCCCAACACATACTGTACGGACGGATGTAACACCGCTCAAATACAGGCAATGTTCAACCTCACGCCTGATTTGGCAAATGAAGATTTCTGCTTTTATTAAATGGTTTATTACCGTATTTTCCTTATGTAACGGAGTCCCACAGGGACATGAAACAGACTAGAGCATTGGAGGAAACATATGGTGTTGAAATGGAAACTGTTGGGATGGTTATGCTTAATTTCAAACACTGCAGCAAATCGGCATATTTTGCGGAACAAAAGAGATTGAGATTGAGGGAACGCGGGAGAGAGGGGGATGTTGGGGAGAGAGAGTGAGAGAAAAAAGAGAGAGGGATGCAAACTGGGAACATGTTCAAAAGAAAATCTGTGTTAACGGTGCAGGAAGACAGGATTACGAGGGAGGAGAAGAAACTTTGGATGAATTGGGGCTGAGCATGAGAGAGAGAAGAGATAAAAATAGCATTGCAGATAAAAGAATCACTTACTAAGGTTACAGTCTATCCCGATACAATCTGGTGGGAAAGAGAGTGAGATGGTGAGATTTAAAGGAAAAGAAACTAAAATTCAAAACCACATCCTTCAAGGTTCAATCTGCAGACAAACAAACAATTTTTGGATAGAGTCAACCATCCGGGGACAAGGTGAGAGTCAGAATGGCCCCCTCTACAAGGGCCCACACCCCACAATCACAGGAAGAGAGACAGCACAACAGAGTAGAAGTGGAATGCCAAGACCAGATATGTGGCATTTGGCAAATTATAAATACACAGCGAAAATATTGGATTTAGCCTGTGCTTTGCCTCCTCCTGTATGTGGGTGCTGCCAGTATGACTGTAGGCAAGGGCAGTCTGCACCATCAGCCAAGAGCTCATGCTTTCAAAACAGGTCACCTATAGACTGGGCGGCAGATCTAAACAAACATACAATGCAATATTTCTCAGCCTTTTGAAAATGTTTGAGATATATTTAGATATATATCTCGATGTGCCCCTTTTGAAATGCCTTAAATCAGAGGAACAAAAAAAAAGCTTTTCATTTTCATTAACGGTTACACTTTAGAATAGAGAACACTTATTCACTATTAACTATGACTTTTCCCTCAATAAATTCCTAATTTGCTGCTTATTAATAGTTAGTAAGGTAGTTGTTAAGTTTAGTTATTGAGTAGGATTATGGATGTAGAATAAGGTCATGTAGAATGAGGCATTAATATGTGCTTAATTACTACTAATAAATGGCTAATATTCTAGTAATATACATGCTAATAAGCAACTAGTTAAGATACCCTAAAATAAAGTGTTACCTCATTAACTAATATAACAAAGTACATACTGCTCAAAAGTTTGGGGTTGATAAGATTTTTTATTTTATTATTATTATTATTTTTTTTTTATGTTTTTGAAAGAATTCTGTTATGCTTACCAAGGCTGCATTTATTTTGATTAAAAAAAAACTAGTAATATTGTGACATATTATTACAATATAAAATAACTGTTTTCTATTTTAATAGATTTTAAAATGTAATGCATTTCTTGTGATGTGTCACGTGATCCTTCAGAAATCATTCTGATATGCTGATTTGGTGCTCAAAAAACATTTCTTATTATTATTATCACTGTAGAAAACTGTTGTGCTGCTTAATATTTTTCTGAAAACTGTCATACATTGTTTTTGAATGTTTTCATGTATAAAATATTCTAAAAGTACAACATTTATTTGAAACCGAAATCTTTTGTGACATTATAAATGTCTTTACTGTCACATTTGATCATTTTAATGCATCCATGCCGAACAAATGTATTAATTTTAAAAAAAGACCCAAACTTCTGAATGGTAGTGTACCCGCATATACTTTTTTCCAATAAAATATGCATATACATTTCTGAATGAAAATTTTTCATGGCCATTTTTTTCACAGTAATAAATTAGACTTAGAATCGCCAACATTATTTTATTTTTTTTTTGTGTGTGTGTCTAAAGTTTATATTGGTTAGTTTATATGAAGTTTAAATTAAGTTAAATAAAGAAACAAAGACAGAATGCAAATAATTCTAATGACACATTCATTAGAAAACTTAATGCTTAAAGCACATTACAACCATCACAACATCCATGATGTTGCATACTTTTACAGCACCACTAATATCATTATTACTTGATCTCTTTGTTTAAATAAAACAGAATTTTGCCTTATAGAAGAATCTCTGAAAATATGTGACCCTGTCTATGAAAACCCAGCTAAAGTAATTTTTTTTTGTTTTTTTGTTGTTTCTGTTTGGAAGATAAATCCAGAGATGACTGAAATCAGTGTTTAAGAAGTCAACCTCTGGTATTCTGAAACGTAATGAACGTAATGTCAATAAAATTATTAATTTCAGTATTTACAATGTTATAATTGAAATGTGAGTGCTGTATCTGGAATACCTTGATATAACCTATCATTTACAGCAATGAACACAAATTATCCATGGCTATGACTACTGATGCTCTTTATCTCAGAATTAGATTATGCAACTCTAGCCAGGTTTTCAAACACAGGGTCACATATAATTTGACATTTGTTTGTTATATCAATTGGAATTGGTGAGATAAAGTCCTAATGTCCCAACTGCACAGGCTGATGATATGACTAACGAATGAAAATAACGAGAAGTAATTGATCCTACGGAGCACTCTTGGCTGTGGTGAACTCTCAAGATGTCAACCGCTACAGAAGAGTGACCACAGACAGCCAGGGACCTGTCTCACTGTCACACTGCTCGAAGACAGAAAGACTAGCTCAGACTCCACTCTCCTGTGGACTGGAACTGTCTGTAATCTTCTGTACAAACAGACACAGTCTGCCGTCAGAGCAGGAGGCTGAGCTGAGAGGGCAGTGAGAGACTTTAGAAGAATTACTGTTTGGTTCTTATGGTGGGAGAGATCAGGGGGCAATTACATTTCTTCAGTCACAAACAAGCTAGACGTCTAACACTCATTCAGCTTATGCTTGGTAAAGTTCTCTCTCTGTTTGAAAAAAGAAATGTGATTCTATCACTTTTTATCACTATGCTTGAAGTATAAAGTATTTCCTCAACCCCCTGTGATTTTCTTCCCATCTAAAGTTTGACAGCCTTTGAAATTAAACTTCTATCTATTATTTCTTGTATCTACAGCATTTTATCTAGAACGGCTGTTCTTTTTAAGTTAATATTAACATCAGATGACAGCCACTGTGGAAGATTTCATCATGGCTGTGAGGTTGATATTAGGCAAATATTACACTAGTACAGTATAAAATAAAAACTACAGGACTGAATTAATAGCCTGCAACTTTCAAATATCTAATAAAATCTTGAAAATATATATTTATTTTACAAAAGTATTTTGTTACATCAGGTTATATATATATATATATATATACACATACATATATATATATATATATATATATATATATATATATATATATATATATACATACACATATACTGTACATACATATATATATATATATATATATATATATATATATATATTTATCCCTTTTAAGACTTTTACTTTAGGTGCATATATAAAAATTGGATATATATTCCCTGATGACTAAAATAATTATTATCATATTAAGGTGTGAGCAATTAAATAATATTAATAAGTATTATAAAGCAGTGAGATTAGTGCACTTCTTTAAAATATAGTGGTTAATATTAAAATCAATTATTTTCTATAGTTATTTAATTAAATTTATTATTTAATTTATATTATTATTTTATATTAATTATTATTCAATTTTATTATGTTATATTTTAAATTAATTAGATTATATTTATTCATTATTAATTGTCTTCCTTTATTATATTATATCATATTATATTATATTATATTATGTTTATTGTACTTAAAGACAGCAGGTAGAAAAATGTCAGAAAATGGAAAATTATGTAATTTCCCCTCTGTCTCCCCTATTATAACTTAATGTGCCTTCTGAGAACAAACTACATGGGTTGGTCTCTCTGGCTGTCTGCACTGAAAGCTGCAGAAAAGATAGCCATTGAAGGCTGCACAGGTGAGAGAGAGAAAGAAAGAAAGAGAGACAGTGAGAGAGGAAGACAAGAAAGAGATAAAGATGGAGGAATGAAGGTGAAATGCATTCTGGGAGGGACCCCAGACTTGTTCTATGAGTGCCTCAAGTTCGGAGGTCAGCGGTGGAAGGTTACCTAGGTTGACGGTGAGTCTGACCCTTCCACCGTCCAGCTCCAGGCGCAGGGTGTCGGCGGACTCTTTGGAGGTGGTGGCCATGAGCAGACCGTAAGCTCTCTGTGACATGAAGCGCAGAGACACGTCCTCAGCCTCAGTGTGAACGGCGTGAGGCATCAGGACCTTCAGAAACATGCTGCCATCATAACTCAGCACTGCGGACTCTGAGAGAGCAGAAAAAAAAAGAGTAACTCAGAAAACTCAGGTCTCAAAAATAAGGACCTTTTCTGCTGCTTTTACATTTGCAAGTAGTCTAAAATAGCCAAATAACTTCAATTAGATATCAATTTAAAAAGTAATAAAACAAAATAATAATAATAATCATCATCATAACTATTATTATTATTACAACATTTACATTTACAATATTAATTACATTTAAACTGTAGTTAAATAAATAAATACTTTTGTGTTTTTTTACATTGTTAATGTATATGTAATGGAATATACTATTTTATTGTTGTTATTATTATTATTATTATTATTATTATACATGATTACTATTATTATTATTATTATTGCACATTATTATTATTATTATTATTTGTAATTTATTTTATTACTTATAACAATGTTATTTTAGAATTATTGAGATACTTCAAAAAAGTGTAATGTTTTATATTTTGAATTAGTTTTTGGATTTTTACTGTCCATTTTAATTTGAAATGTAGTTACTTTGTTGTGTTTTGTCATTTTTATTAGTTACTGTTTTTAAAATGTGTCTAGATAGTTTTATTAATTTTTGTTTTCATTTTAGTCAGATTAGTTAGATTTTGATAATTGAGTGGATCATTTTGCATGTGATGGCTCACACAATGAAAGAACATTTAGATGTTGTGAAGAGTTTGACAATTTCACTGTGAATCAACTTATCAGTTTTGATCAACAAGCCATGTGCATTTAGCTATTGTGCAAATTTGAGATAATTGCACTTACTCATTTGCACACGTTCCAAAACACACGCAATTTGCTTAAATCGATAGGAAATTCAAATCTGATGTGCACAAGAAACTTATTGTTCAGACATCTGAACTTATTGTTTTGAGAGAGAAAAAAAAAACTGAGCCAAAGCGATTGAGAAAAACTAAAATATTGCTTCAAGAATATGTGCACCCTTGCTGAGTCACCCGTGACATGTCTGTACTGGACACGAGTGGACACATTGCTATTCTTAGTGACAGACAGCAGAGGGCAGGAGAGAGTTAGAAACGATACAATAATAGCCAACAAAAGTCTAGGCAGGTGCGATCTGATGAATAGAGCTGAAGTGCAGCTGTATCTCAATAAAAAAAAGTATACTAGTGAAGCACTGAAGCCTTGCTCTTCTTCATGAGAACGTGTCTCATCGGTGAGAAGTAATCCCATGTTTAATCCTGCCTCCCCACTGCTTTAAGCCCTACTTTCCTTACCCATCTCACAGTTGGGTCCCAGATATCCAGTTCCAGTGCAATCGCAGACGTGTCGATTCCAGCCCTCGCGGCAGCGGCCTCCGTGGGCACAGGGCTCAGAGCTGCACCTCCGATGAGTCTCTCTCGTACAGAAGCTGCTGACACCCGGAGCGCTCTGAAGCTCTGCCAGCCGCCGCAGGTCCTTGCTGCGCCCGTCTATAAAGAGATCCCGCACGCAACCCACAAAGCCCAGCCTGAGGCGAGTGGTCCACACCTCTGGGGGGAGAGGAAGACTGCCGCTGTCCTCCGGCAGACCCCCCAGATACATTTCACCATCGAGATCCAGAATCTCACTGCCCTCATTGGTGGAGAAGGGCATGCTACGGCCGTTAACGGAGATGGAGCCTAGGAGATAGTGGATATCAGTGAAAATCTGCTTGTGAACCCATGCACCACAACATTTAGAGCAGTGGCGTACCACACATCTTAGAGCCCCCCCCCCTTATCATTGCATTGATGCCTTTGACGTTATTATTGAGTAGTATATATAGGTTATATAATGTGCGTATTTGATATTGCTTTTAAGTCAGACTGAAATCCCTGCAGGAATAAATATTTAATCTATGAACGTGGAGGCAAAAGTGCCGCTGCTCCGATCTGATTGTTATTTTAGCAATAGCAGGAGGACCTCTCAACAATAATAATACACAAACATCTGTTATAGGCCCACGGACCACGGTCTGCATTTTATTTAACAGTAAGCTCAATAAAATTCATGTAGGCTAATGGCCAGCACGTTTCAGTTTAAACACTGTCCTACATAAGACTCGCTGTTTAAAAAAGATTATACAAGCAAAATTCATGTCTTTCAATAAAAAAAATGAACAGTAAAAAAAAAAACTAGGAGAAAAACAAATTAAAGGAATAACTATATATGCTACATTTTGAGAAAGATTTACTTTCTATACATATACCAACTTTTGATATTAACTTATTTATTCTTTTTATTAACTGACAATCACAAACAAGTAAAAACTCTACCGAATCCTTTGCGCTCTCCGAGCGTTTGGTGCGCAAAGTCTTTGACTGCAGCTTTAATGTCGATGTTGCGAGTGCGGGCATTCTCAATACTTAGAAGAACTAAACTGAACAGTCTTTCTTGTAATATTGTGCTCCAGAGAAATGTCTTGATCACTTTCAATTTCGAGAACGAACGATAAATTGCATGGCAAAATCTGGTGACAAGTCGTCAGTGAACCGCTAAAGCGTTTGCCATTGAAACAGGTCATTGTCAGAGAAGCGCAGCAGCGGACCAGGGCACAAAAACATATAAATATATTTCATTTAAATCATTAACAGATTAATAAAACAAAAGGAAAAAAAAAAATAATTGTGCTGAGTTTCTATTCATTGTGACGTGATCCAAAGTTCACGTAGGCCTATGCTTTTGCAAAAGCTTTACAGTTTTTTTTTCTTTCTTTCTTTTTTTATTTTGCCAAGGCTTTACAGTGTTGAATGATGTCTTGCTTGTATGACCAACCAGCGTTGGTATGACTAAATTATGATTAACAGTTGGGAAAACAATGCAGTGATTGCGCTGGCACCTCACGCACACACATAACATTTTTGCATTTTCACTTCATGTTTTAGCCTACATTATTTTTGAATGTAATAATAAAATGTGACGTATGTTCTTTCCTCTCAAAACGCAGTTTTATATAAGTAGAGTTTTTTAACCATGCAGCAAACATTTTAAATATCTTGAAAAAATACTTTAATGTCTTTTTTTTTTTTCTTTTTGAGTAGCCTAAAGAAAACGCTGCACTTTATTATTGTTATTATTATTATTGGCAAAGACAAAGTTTAAAAAATAATGCTAACCATTTTTTTCTACTCAAACTGGTTTCAGAATGGTAATAATACAGAGAAACGCATTAACAGAATTCTGCTCGGAGTGAACCAATTATTCTTTTTTTTCCTCGTTTTTAAGCCCTGCTTAAAGCATACGGAGCCCCACACGTGACATGCAGGAAAAAAAAATTTAAATCGGGCACACAAATTCGTTTTCTCGTTTTACTATATTGTGCACACGATAGGCCTATTACTAAATCGTGGTCAGGATTTAATTGAATCAAATCAACGAACAAATTATTATATCGTGCGTACAATTTAGCCTACTTAAAACGAGGGAACGAGTTAGTAAGTTGTGCACACGATTTAGTAAAACGAGGGAACAAATTATATTGTGCGCATGCTTTACTAATTTTTTTTCCTACATGTCATGTGTGGGGCTCCGTACATAAGCAACTTTAAGTGTAAAAATATCCACTTCCATTATGGTGTGGTTGTCTTAGAAGTATAGTGTTTATGACAAGTGAAATGTGAGAAAAAATTTATTTCCCCCGGTTGTAGTTTTAGAACATTAAGCCCGCTCCACTGCACTACCTTTGCGCTCACGTCTCGCTTCTTTTGCAGTGTCTCGAAGCACTGCCTTTTAGAATGTCCTGCGAAAGGGCCCCCCAAAGGGCCGGGGCCCCCACGCACCGCGGGGGCTGCGGGGGTGTCCCGTACGCTACTGATTTAGAGCCATTTTAGTCCAATTTTTAAAAAAAAAAAATGTATTTTGGTTTAGAAATGTAGGTCTTACTTTAGTTTAGGGACCAATTCTCACTATTAACTAACTATTAAACAAATGACTTTTGTCTCAGTAAACTCCTAATTTTCTGCTTATTAATAGTTAGTAAGGTAGTTGTTAAGTTTAGGTATGGGGCAGAATTAAGGGATCTAAAATATGGTCATGTAGAATAAGGCATTAATAAGTATTAATAAAAAGCCAATATGACAGTCACATGCATTCTAATAAGCAACTACTTAATAGTGAGAACTGGTCCATAAAGTGTTACTGAAATTTAAAATAATAATAAAAATAATAATAAATAAATAAAGGTAACATGATACGTTAATTAATTAAATTGTAAACTGTAAATAATCGTAAAATAATTTGCAGAATGTTGCCTACAAGGATGTGCACTATTCAGAGTTGCACTGAGAAAGCAACTCAATTCCTTAATTTGAACTGCAGTAAACATTTTGAATTTTGATGTGAAGGAAGCAGAATTAAAATGAATTGGAATTCAAAGAAATTATTAATTTTAACTAGAAATACAAAGTTTAAGACAAAAAACAATAAAAGAAAAACAATAGACTGACAGGGAATGACAGACAAAACATGAAAAAGAACGACAGACAAAATTATATATACTGTAGATAGAACAATAGATAGATTGAACGACTGATAGAATGAAAGACAGAATAATAAATACATAGAAAGACAGATAGAACAACAGACAGAATGATAGACAGAACATCAAACAGAGTGATAGATAGAAAACAACAGAGAGAATAACAATGACAGAACAACACAGGCCACTAGACTAAACAACCGAACAATAGATAGATAGAATAACAGACAGAACAATATATTGACAGGCAGAAAGATAGACTGACAGAACCATATACAGAATGAGAGGCAGATAGAACAAATGACAAGCAGAATGTCAGATAGACAGGCAGGTAGGCAGGTAGGCAGATAGATAGATAGATAGATAGATAGATAGACAGACAGACAGACAGACAGACAGACAGACAGACAGACAGACAGACAGACAGGCAGGCAAGCAGGAAGGCAGGCAGAGAGACAGATAGATAGATACAGTGGGTAAAATAAGTATTGAACACGTCACCATTTTTCTCAGTAAATATATTTCTAAAGGTGCTGTTGACTTGAAATTTTTACCAAATGTCGGTAACAACCCAAGTAATCCATACAAAGAAAACAAAAAAAAAAAAATAAGTTGAGAAATTAAGTTATGTGTAATAAAATGGAATGACAAAGGGAAAAAGTATTGAACGTGCAGAAAGGGAGGTGCAAAAGGCATGGAAAGCCAAATCACCAGATGAAATCTATCAGTAATTAGAAAGCAATCCTGCCCCTTGTCAGTGGAAATTAACATTAGCTGGTTCAGTCCCAACGCTTACAGTACCAGGATGATGAAGATGAATCAAGGGTGGACATTTCAGCAAGACAATGATCCCAAACAGCCAAGGAAACTCTCAATTGGTTTCAGAAATAGAAAATAAAGCTGCTAGAATGGCTCAGTCAATCACCTGACTTGAATCCAATTAAAAATAAGAACTAAAGATCAGAGTTCATAGAAGAGGCTCACAGAACCTTCGAGATTTGAAGATTGTTTGTGTGGAAGAATGGGCCAAAATCACACCTGAGCAATGTATGCGACTAGTTTCTCCATGCAGGAGGCGTCTTGAAGCTGTCATTACCAACAAAGGCTTTTGTACAAAGTAGTAAATAAATTTCAGTAGTTCAATACTTTTTCCCTGTCATTCCATTTTATTACACATAACTTAATTTATGAAATTATTTGTTTTTTCTTTGTATGTTTGGATTAGGGCTGTCACGATATTAGATTTTTCATAATTACGGTTATTGTGGCCAAAAGAATTCACGATATCGATATATCGCGATATCTATAGAAACCTTGGGGGGGGGAAAAAGATATCAGTCAAATTATTTTTACTTTGTTTATTGAGTTTTTCTTTTTCACCCAATGATCATAAAGATACTGATAAGCACAGGGCACAAGACTCTGGCTTTCTCTGTCTTCTTTGGAGCTCCTATGAAATAACGAGAGAAAATACTGTAAAGTTTAAGAGTATGATGAATAAATATTAATGGTAACACTTTACAATAAGTTGTCATTTGATAACATTAATGTATTAACTAACATGAACAAACAATGGACGATACATTTATTACACAGTTTATTAATCTTTGTTAATGTTAGTTAATAAAAATACAGTCGTTCATTGTTCATGTTAGTTCACAATGCATTAATGTTTACAAACACAACTTGTGATTTTAATAATGCATTAGTAAATGCTGAAATTAACATGAACTAAGATTAATAAATGCTGTAGAAGTATTGTTCATTCTTAGTTCATGTTAACTAATGAACCTTATTGTAAAGTGTTGCCAACTTGCCATATTAACATCTAAACTGATACTTTAACCTGTTAACTTGTGTACTCGTGTTTTAAGTTCTTTAACCTATAGTTGCGCTGGCGCCACTGAAGTCATGCAGTAAGAGCGCTGCTAATTCAGTTTTAATGTGCGTCTAGAACGGCCGCAGATGAGGCATTAAGTGCATGGCACTGCGACCAACTTAACATTTTACAGAGTTTAATGTAGCAATGTGGTTGCTCAGTTTTTCTAGATCAGTTTTTTAGTCATTTAACTGTTAATAGATTTGAACAAAGAAATAAAGTGCTTCTACGCACAGGCCGTATTGATTGCAAATACAAAAATAAGACGAGTAAAGAAAACGCGGTACTTATTAAAATAATCACCCTTTATTTAAATATATGAACACAGAAAACCTCTGTTAACAGGTTAATGTACCATTTCCCATTCTATGACTAATAAAATAATCGCAACTTACTCCGTATAACTGAGCATGGCTCTTCTTGGAGTAGCTGCGTGCGCTGCATCTTCTTCTTGTTTGACAGGTCAACCAGGTAATGGCGCTGGAGTATTTGCATGTGGCGTTATCATAAGAGTCCTGTTCATTTTAAATATTGCGGTTATCGCCAATACCGGTATATGGTCACACGCTAAATTAACACGATATCGATAATCGATGCTTTGAATATCACGGTTATCGTCAATACCGATATATTGCGACAACCCTAGTTTGGATTACTTGGGTTGTTACCCAAGATTTTAAATCAACAGCACCTTTAGAAATATATTTACTGAGAAAAATGGTGACGTGTTCAATACTTATTTTACCCGCTGTAGATAGATAGATAGATAGATGGATAGACAGACAGACAGACAGACAGACAGACAGACAGACAGACAGACAGATAGATAGATAGATAGATAGATAGATAGATAGATAGATAGATAGATAGATAGATAGATAGATAGATAGATATTGTAAATCATAAATTCCTTTTCCTGTCATTCTCATTCAACTTCCTGTGAGGTGTGGCCAATTCAAATTCAATCTCATGAATAGCACAACCCTGGATGCTTGTAGTAGCAGTTAATGAACACGTTTAATTGACAACCCTAGTTAATAATTAACTAAAACTAATTTAATTAATGCTACTACTACTGATCCCCGAAGACTATCATTTTAGTAACTCATGAAATCAGTGTAGCTACTGTACAATGACTGGCACAAGTTACAAAAAAAGAGAGGAAGTTTCATTAATTTAGCATTAACAATCCACTGTGCTTCCTTTTTTCCTGAGCTCAGCTAGTGGAAAGGTCTTCAACCTCTTCCCCCAGGATTTGCTAAATCCCACGCCGGACCTGCTGCTTTAAAACTGTGGAAAGTGTATTTGAGTTGAGCTCTTACAGTAATGAGAGGTAATGAGAAGCAGAAGAAATAGAGTACAGTGATTTAGCCGTTTGTGAAGTATGCATATCAGATGGATCCTAAGCGGGCAGAATGAGGAATTGCTTTAACGGCAGAGATTAAGAGGAAACGTCCCTTTTGTCTCACAAGCAAGCAGGTTAAAAACACCGTTTTAAACAGGCGAATAATGTGTGTGCTGATCTTGCAGTATCCTGACCTTTCCTGCCCTCTCTCTGGAAATCCACATGGCACCATTCTCCGTCATTGACCTTTTTGTTCCCGACTTTCATCTTGATGCTCCCAGAGCCCATGTCCATGAGCAGGTAGAGGAAGCCTTCAAGCAGCTCCATGGCGAAGAAGTCAACCTTCGGTCTGTGGTCTTTGGAACCCTGCGGCCGGCCGTGGCTGAACAGCAGGAGGCCGTTGGGTTCAGTGGTTCGGAAGTCGAAGGACACAGAACCGGTTTTCTTGGTGTTCCAGCGTGGAAGGGTTACGTAAGCGGTCGGAGTGTCGAAACTGACGGGGTCTAATGCGGCGACATCCTCGCAGCGGAAGGTCAGGTCACCGTGGAGGGTGACCTTGGGGTCGCGCAATTCAGCCAGGCGGGAGAGCTCCAGTCTGAACTCATTATTGGTGTAGACCACCTGGGACGGGAGAGAGAGAGAGAGAAAAAAAGCGCTTGAATGCTAACAAGGTGGAATGGAGTAGCCCGCTGCCCACTGGTACAAACAAACTGCAGCTGATGCATGTACCTCTGGGGCACAGTTTTCAAGTCAGTAAACACAGCAGTCTCTTTAAATACTTGAAGCACGAGTGGATCACATAAACCTAGCGACCTCATCTAGAGCGCTACAGAAACCCTCGTCTAATCGATATTCTGTTTCATTAATATGATGAATCATCCAACGCTAACATTAGCTCTGACGATGCCAAAGCTAAGTGGTTTTCTGAATCGCATGCATAAACAGCGCATTCATTAAGTGACGTCAACTGAGAAATCTTGATCTAGGGTATGATGTCTAGCCCACACGGTAAGACGCGAAGCAAAACTGCTTCTAAAATAACATTCTACAGCACATGCATTGTGAATGTGTCCCCTGGGGTTGCTTTTTTTTTCTTTGTCTCAGTCACATGTTGTGTCTCTACAGCCAGATGGGCGAATCAGCCCTGCACAGCAAACATGCTTTTCATTTTTACACCAGCCGCTCTCTCTGTCCGAAGATGATGACTGATGCTTTGTTGCTGGGTGTGAACTTGAGTGTCTCTGAAAATAACACAAGACAGCCATGTTTCTCGTCAGCCCTCATGACAGAAAAATAAAGGGAGAGGTAGAAGCAAAACAAGAGGTGCCAGCTCTGAGCGAAAGAACATAAAAAATGCAATTATTGCCCAAGAGTAAAAAAAATTTGAGGGATCTATCAATGAGACCCTTTCAAAACATCTCCGACTGCACAGCCTAAGCATCCTAATCTTCCTGATTCGCTATCAGATTAAGATACGGTCTGTAATCTCAATGTTTCTTAAGCGTTTGCTTCTATAAAACATCTGTTATTTGTTTCCTACCTCACATTTATGTAATTGAAGGTCACTAAAACTCGGTAACACTTAAGTATAGGGACCAATTCTCACTGTTAACTAGTTGCTTATTAGCAAGCCTATTAATAACATATTGGCTGTTTATTAGTACTTATAAAGCACATATTCTGCATGACCATGTTCTACATCCCTACTCCTACCCAATACCTAAACTTAACAATTACCTTACTAACTATTAAGCAGCAAATTAGTAGTTTGAGCCAAAAGTTGTAGTTAATGGTTTGTTAATAGTGAGAATTGGACCTTAAAACAAAGTGTGACCAGAACATGCTTAGAAGAGGGAGACTCTTTCTGTACTTGGGCCACCTTAGCAACCATACACAACACCCTAGCAACTGCATGATAAAGTACTAAGTATTGCCATGGGCACCTTTTCAAAGGCAAGCACTACTTTCATTTTCTTCTTGGAACAGGAACTTTTCAAAATGGGGTACAAAACCGGGCCTGAAAGTCTTTTTTTTCTAATTATCAGACAAAAAGTTCTAAACCTTCAGAGAATGTCAACCTCAGGAGGTCAAACTAAACACTGTAAACCATTTTATTTCTTATGCATTTAATTGTTTTCCCTTTTCTTTTTCCTGGAACCAAGGTTTAAGTGGTTTGAAAATTCTCTGGTGATAAACATTCAGTGAACATAAAAACTACACAGATAAAATGGACAAAATAAAAACTAATTAAGAAAAAATTATTTGTCTGCATACCATGCCATAGAAAGGGTGTAAACTGTTTGTCCAAAATGAGCAATCCAGTCATGAAAATTAGTTAATCAATAAAAAGAGTATTTACAACAATGAACTAAAAATTACAACTAAAAAGTACAAAAAATTTACTGACAAAATGATGATACTGTTGTGTGGTTTTAATTGTTGGATACATTTAAAAATATCTGAGGTGTGACTGCACAGATCACAAAAAAAAAAAAAAAAAAAAAAAAAAGCTACTTTTCATGCTATGTTAATTTTACATTAATATTTTATTAAATATATCAAATAGTTCCCAACAAAAAAATGGGATTTGTTCCCAGTGACCTCAGTGGAGTACAAAACAAGAAGCAAGAACCAAAACAAGAGGGGAAAAAAAAATAAAAGACCAAATGAAAACGAAAGAGCGACAAGACAAAAACAAGACAAAACACAGATTCCCAAAAGCTTAACAGCATTGTAGATGTGTATACGTCTCTATCAGAGGGGCGATAAGGGAGTGCTCAAGCGCCTGCTGAAGAGGACCACTGATACTAACTGTACAGTTGAGCAGGTAGAGAGTGGTGATTAATAGAGTCCGGGGTCAACGAGACAGAGATGGAGAGTCTGGGACAGTCGAATGGGGATCCATAGAGGAAATCAATTTTTAATTTGGCTGTCAGGATAGTAAAGCTGGAACTTCAACAGTATAGACATGACATAAATTATGGGACATGCTCGGAGGGGTGCGAAAGAGAAAGAGAAAGGACAGATAAGGAAGAGGTAAAAGAGGACAGATCGCTCGCCAAACAAAAAGAACATCAATGGAACTCAAGAAACCAGGACTTCTTTGAGAAGGTCCCGACCATCTCGCCTGAATTCAAAGAAAAGAACAAAACGCTTCTTACATCTTTAAGGCAGCCCATGAAGTTGTTGCTCACAGGGGAGCCGGGCAGATCTGCCGTGTTTGGACTGCCGCCCACATAGAAGAAATCATCTGAGCCCAGCATGGTGTAGTCCTCCTGGGTGTAGCCGGTGGTTGTCAGCAGGCCGTCCACCGATATCGTCACCTGTGTTTGCATAAAGGCCATGAAGGGATAGAAACAGAGAGAGAGAGAGGGAAGAAACAAGAGAGGGAACGTGGGAAATCTTTTGATTATGCACAAGCTGAAATCCTTGTTGGCTTCAACAAGTTCCTCTACTAAAAAAAAACTGTTTCACGTGGGGGTTCCTCTGGTTCTTTATGCATATGTTAGCGAGGGGGCAACCCATTTTTATGTCTGCTATTGCTGCTTTCTGAATGAGAGAATGCTGTCTTGTGTGCTGGACTAGTCAGGAGAGACAGGAAGGGGAGGTGTATGGCTACAGGAACTAAGAGGAATCACTATATGTTGAGTGGGTTAGCAAGTGATGTTAAGGGTGACTGTGCGAGATTAGTATAAAAGGGGGGATTCAGACACAAAAATGGTTGTTAGTATAACAGAGGTTGCATTTAACTATGTTGGTGGTCAGTTCTGATCAACTACTGGATTAACACATTTCGTAAGAGATGTCTTGAAAAGAAATACTTTGGAGGTGTTTGGGTAGCGATAGCTTTCAGTTTGTTAATACACAAGCCGTGCATGACGGTTAAGACATCTCGGGCTGCGATTTCAGGACTTGATGAAGTTAGACTCATTAGAAAGAGTCATTTATGATGAACTGAATGCATCTAGAGCACAATCACATTTGTAAATGTTAATGTTGAAGCATGGAAACACTGGCAAACATCCAAAACAGGTGGTTTTCTTGCAGTCTTAATAAATGCTTGGGGTTGAGGCGTTTCCATGCCGACAGACAGAAAGGATTCAGATTCCATCTCTAATATCGTCAAATATTCTGTGAACATTATTATTACTGCGGACAAGTAGGCAAAGCTGGAAAAAATGCAGCTTGTTTGCTGGAAATTGTAGATGGTGTGCACTGTCCTGAAATTGAAACCCGGTATTTGTCTGAACCTTTATAAGAGAGAAAGAGCAGAGAAAGCAAGACATGGAGGGGAAAAGAAAGCCAAAAAAAACAAAAAAATCAATGTACAGCAACACACAACATCAACAAAAATAGTTACCCACACATGCAGTGGAAGAAAATTATGCAGGTGCATAATGGCATATAAGCTGCGTATTATATTAAAAAACACAGTGTACAAAGCGCAAGACCAGTGATGCAAAACAACACGTCGCACATGCTGGATAAAAAATGCCACATGTCATCAGCTACTTAAAGAAATGAATAACAAAAATCAAAACAAGAAACGCATGAGGACAACAAGATGTACTCTTTTGCCACAGCAAGAGAAGGGTAAGGGGAGGTCAGTTTTTTTCTCTGTTCCCTAGACAGAGGGTTAATAACAGCTGTATGGCAGCCACAATCATTTTTATCCAATTCTGTCATTTCCCACTTTCAATTCATATAAACAGTGAGTGTTTGTGCTCAAGCAGAACACTACAGTTTGTCTGCCCAAGGTCATTCTTTTCAGATTAAATTGTGAGGCAACTGGAAATTAGAAAGAACTGTCAATAACATGTTATTTGCAGAAACAGAAGGGCTTGTACATTTTAACATTAACAAGTGTAAACAACTAAACATATTCATATTGGTCACACTTTCTTTTAAGGTCCAATTCTCGCCATTAATAAACCAATAACTACAACCTTCCTAATTTTCTGCTTATTAATAATTAATAAGGTAGTCGTTAAGTTTAGGTATAGGGTAGGATTAGGGATATAGAATAATAGGCATGATAATAAGCAACTAGTTACTAGTGAGAATTGGTCCCTATACTAAAGTGTTACCAACATATTATATCTGATTGTATTTATGGGGTGATATGTACAGAGAAATTTTATATCACAATTTATTTTTTATTTATTTATTTATTTTCCAATAGTCATAGTCAGAGAATATTTGATTTAGTAAGTTTAATAAATACTTTAAAAATGAATACATAATATTTATTTACTGCAATGTGAAGGATGCAAAGGAAGTAAGATCACTCACATCATTACTCATATTTATAAATGATTATTTTTCATTATGCAATGCTTGAGTTAAAAACAAGACTGAAAAGAATAATACATTACAAATATGACAATTTTAGACTAGTTTGAAGCCAATGAAATAGAACAGAATCATGGAGTTGAATTCTATATTAATTGGAGTTAAGATGTTGCTTGGCAACCATAAGCAACCCACAGTTAGATCGTACCTTCACGACGTGTCAAAACTAAATCGCTCCCATTATAATCAACTAAGCTTCACACTGAAATCATCTTTCTGCAACAAAGTTTGAAGAGTAGTTTTCTGCATTTTTTTTTTAAATGCATTGGGCTAATACATTGTGCTATTAACGATAAAGTTAATGTAGTTGCATCTACAAATAAAAGCCTTCATTGCCCTTTTCTCCTGTTGTTCTAGATTAACTTGGCAGATATGAATACAATGTTTGAGAACACTGCATATTAAGACACGTTTCCAAGCAAAAAGCAGTATTATTAAATGCTACATCATACAGTGCACCGAAATCTCTGTATGAGATGCTGCAACATTTAATAAAAGCGAACATCAAAGGGGGAGAATGAGGGAAAATAGAGCAGGTGGACAGAAACGCTGCACAAGAGCTGCAGTCAAATGTTTGTTTTTGATTGTTTCTTTTATCTGAGAAATTATGAAATGCTTTGAAAGAGCACCTTCTGTCCTTTTACATTGACTGACACTGGGCAGTTTGTATTTTAGATTCACATGCAATTTAATGTAAATGCCAAGTTTGAGGATAGGGTTTTGGAGCAATACATCAGGATTTACATTAAGCATAAAAATGTTTTCTGTCTGAGAAAACAAATTCAGTGTCGGCCATAGTGTGGCCCAGACTGAAGTCAGCAGTTTACAGCATTATTTATGCCCACCATAGAAACTCTCAGCCAAATAGGATGTGTTATTGATGGTAGAACTCATACAACAAAAAGCATTTTAATAAGAATATGGGTGAGGGGATTGTGAGTGCTAAAAAAAAAAAAACAATGTACATAAACTGCAAATGGCAAAAAATGAACTTTTGCATGGCACCTGGGGATTGATGCCATTTTTAAACTTTTCTTTAGTCGTTTCTGCACAGTAAAAGCAAAAAGAGATAAAAAAAAAAGAAAGGGCCAAACCAAACTAGACAAATTAGAATGTGATATCTACCATATAATGCAGTTTGTTTACCGTAGGGAGTCCAACCCCTGCGCGCTTCAAAAAAAGAAAAAAACAAGGAGGGAGAGTAAAATTACATACCATAAACTCCACAGAAGCTTTAAAAGGATTGAAAATGACTTACTAGCAATTTTAAAGCAAACTTAACCATACCACGAAATGATACTTAATTTCTCCACCCTCCATTAGAATATATCTTCCCAGGAAGAATGAGAAAAAAAAAATTGCTGTTAAAATCTGTTAGTTTATACCTAATTTCTTTGGACACTGTCAACGGCAAACAGATGGCTCACATTCCATGGAGGTTTTCATGTTAGTATTTGAAGGGGTAAAGGCAGAAGATAAACAATGACAAATCCACTTAGAGGCTTCAGTGTTAGTAAAAGAGAGAAAAAGAGAGAGAATTCAACTAATCTGTCAAACAAGATGGTTCAGGGAGGGTTTTGAAGGAGGGATCTTGCAGAGGCAGCAGCGTTAGAGTAAAGAATGACAGCAGCAGTAGCGACTCACTCGTTATTTAAGGTAAATGAATGACAAAAGCAAAAATGTCAACACCCGTTATGCGCTCGTTTATGCCTGCTCGGCGTTGCCAAGCCCGTTACTTCCGTAATTTGTCGTGGCAGAACAAAAACACAGCTCGTTCGTTAACAGACGCAAGGTGCGCCCTTGGCTCTGTAAGCAACACTTGAGCTAAAGGTTACGGCAGTCAAATGGAGAAATAATCAGCGGTGGCAGAAGCGAGCAGGCATAGTGTGTTTCTGTACGATGCACCCTATCATATAATCATATTTCAGCATTAATGGATTGAAAACAATCAAGATAATGGCACCAGAAAAAAAACAGCCTCGACTACGAACGCTGCTTTTTTGAAGGCTGTGATAGAGGGACCCCTTTTCTCTTAGGTTAAATGATAAATAGTAAACATTCCCCCTTCTCCACAAGATGGAAAGCTTGCTGAATGCGGACAGATTATTTTGCCGGCGTAATTGAAGCATATTCACCATCGTGGATTTAATCACAGGCAAAACAGAGCGGTGCAGTCTGGACTTGAATGGAGTCGCCAAATCAAAACACTCCTCTTCAACAGGGACTCGCACACACACACACACACACATCCGTACTGGTTAGTAACAACTGGAAGGTAATTATCGCCGCCGTCTATGTCTGGAAGAGCCTGTGGCTTAATGGTGCTTCAATCCTGCAGTGAAGAAGATTCCTGAAAGCCCTCCAAGAATCCAACAACAGAAATACTTTGCTCAGTGCTTAAAACATAAATCTATTTCACTATCAGAGTTACATATTACCTTATTAAGTCTCTGACGGCTAGCATTGTTAGGTGGACAAGCTCCAAAACAACTGCCTGGGCCACTGAAGCACCTGTGAGACCATCTGATTCCAATTAAGTATGGGCTTTGTGCAGTTCATCTCGAGGTAAATACCATTCAGAAGTAAGCACTTTATTTTGAATCAGAATGTTATCTAGATTTTTTCCATTGTATTGTGGATTTTTGCAGAAAACAAGCTCTGGGAGCAACAAAAGTTCATGATTCTTGCATGTTTTGGTCATTAAGATCTTTACAAATAAACAAAATTTTGTAGCCTGAATACAATCATCAGAAGTACAAAGCTAAGCATAGGCCAGGTGACTATAATAATTGTAATTTCTATTTAAAATCCACAAATTGTAAAGTTTGCGTTAGAATAGTTTGAAGGAGCATAAGTATTAACACAACAAGGCTGTAAAAGTGAACTAGTGAGGAAATCTTTCCTAATCGACATCATGATGTTTAATGTCCCCAACTTCTTTTGTAGTCCCATTTGGCTATTTGTTAGCAAATGAGCAAGACATATAAAATCATATTACTGACCCATTTTAATATCATAGAATAAAATGTGAAAATATTATGAGCTTGTGTTAAACCCCAGACCTTATATCAGGCATTTAATCATTAACTCACTGAAAAAACCCACTGACTTCAGGAACCAGAAGTTAAAAATAAATAAATAAATAAAGAAAATAAATTTATTTATAGGTTTTAGGACTCATTTCTACAAAATCTGTAAACATATAAACAACACATCCTGTTGGGTTTAAAAAATAAATTACTTCCATGAAGTTCCCTTTGCTAACGGCCTAATTAAAGGGTCCTTCCTTTAAAGTAAAAGTAAATTTGGCTGCTCGCTTTAAAACGATCGCTTCCCTCAGTGTGCAAACTTGCAGTCTAAAATTCACCTTTTATTACAACCAATATACTCTTGGTATCACAGGATTTAAAGCTAAAATCATATGTTAAATAACAGTTATTTCAGAAGAAACATTTTATAGCTAAATAAAATTTTTACATTGACTTAAAACTGCTGTAGCGATTTTTTCACACTAGCACAATTCAAATTCATTGAAATAATTGTCGTGAGCATCGCATCTGTGAACATCAAAATACAATCTCATTGTGACCTCCAGTTGTTAGCCAATCAGAAAACTCAAAGCGTGGTTACTTTTGTGGAAAAATTGCTAAAAGCAGTTTTAAACAGTTAATACTGCAATTATGCATTTATACATTTACTTTATACCATAACACAAGTTAACCAAAGTATAGTCATCAAAAATATCTGAAAAATCAAACGAAGCATCCTGTGGAGCCACGATGCGCAAAGGTGAACATTACCTGACGTAGGTTGCGGGACACACGGACTGCGTGCCAGGCATTGTCGTTGAACTTGCCATCAGACGGCTCCACCAGAGCCTCAAAGGCACCGGAGCCCAGGTTGATGACCAGGCACACGGCCCCACTTTTCAGAGACAGGTTGACGTAGTCTGCAGACTTGCCGGTGTGGAGTAGGAGGCCGTTTCGCTGCAGCGTTCGGAAGGACAGGGTGATTTCATCTGTGCTGCTCTGGATGGGCTTTTGGGACAGGTCGTAGCTGAAGAACTCATTACCCTTGAACGTGGCCACTGACTCCACTTGGCCTTGTTGAAGGGAGATAGAAAAAGGCAAGGGAAGGTCATTAGAGCTGGGATGGATGTGGACCAAGGGTATGAGAACTGACTTCTCCTTATATTCTCTGTGTTTTATAGACTCGTACAGAATCAACCAAACATTTAAGGATGAACAAGTGGAAACAAAGAATTAATGAAATGGCAATGCATGTAAAATACTCATAGCGGGTTTTACAACCCAGAAATGTTCAGGCAGGACTTGAGCCTTGATGTGATTTTGGCTAATGATGGGTTTAAGGCCACTGGCTCAAATGAAGAATAAACGAACCAGAAATTAACAGTACAAGACAGCTACAAGCATGAATCATTGTACATGTCTTTGACATGAGAAAATCTCAGTGGATTACCACACGTTTCCTTATTCGCGCTTCCCGTAGACTTGAACCGAAGAGGTGAATGATGTCACACATGTAAATGAGCGTAATCTCCCCTAGCGTCGTTCGCATCAGCTAATCGTGAAGGTCATTTATGCATGTAAAGCTTACCATCCTGAAATTAAACCACGAGTGCGCAATTAAACAAGCTGAAAACGGGCTGTCAGGAATAATCTGAAATAAAACACAGCCGCACATTTAAATAACGATTTGATTTGCGAACGCCACTGTAAGATGTGAAAGCTTTGATGAACGAGGTAGAGTTTCAAAATACAGTCATTAAGAAAATAGGCGACTGAGGAGGCAGCTTGTCAAAATATCTCATCTTCGTTATTTTAGGTCGTTAAAAATCATCACTTTCACAGACAGCTCGTTAGTTCTGCCCTTATTTTCTGGCCTCATGTCTAGACCACACCACCTGTTAATCTTTTGGGATGTGCAATACTACAGATTTTCAAATTCGAACATTCGGTGGGTTGCCTGTGTGATGTAAAGGGAAGCCCTGCATAATTAGCCTAGTTTTGGGTTAGTCTGATCCCAATTGGACACGATTCTTAAGGCAGAGTGTTTACATAAGATGTGTTCAAAACAGCTAGACAGCACAGCAGAAAGTGTTGAAGTCTCAGGCAGTTTTAATGTAGTCAACAAAGTTAAATCATGGTGATAATTAAATGACGGTCATTTAAACATACTGCTGAAGAAAATGACAAGAAAAAAAAAAAACAGACTGCAAGATATTAACAATCACAAATAAATTTTGGAAAGAAAATGTTTCAAATATTCCAAATCATAGTCTGTCAGAGACTGATCTGCTTGAGCTGAAGCTAAAAGTGAATGAACATCAGTAAACTGAAACCCTAACAGGTTAATTTATTTTTATTTGCTTGATACAAACTCGCAGTTCTGACTTTTTTCTTAGAAATGTGTGATATAAACTAGCAATTGTGAGTTATAAAGTCAGTACTGCGTGATATAAACACAATTACGAGAAAAAAAAAAATCTTTCTTTAGATTTAAACAATTCTGAGAAAGAATTGCAAGATATAAACTCATAATTCTAACTTTTTTTCTCAGAATTGCGAGTTTATATCTCACAATTGTGACTTTTCTCAGAATTGCGTGATATAAACTTGCAATTGTGACTTTTTTCCCTCAGAATTGAGATATAAACTCGCAATTGTGAGAAAAAATAAACTTTATTTCTCACAGTTGCAAGTTTATATACCACTATTCAGACTTTATAACTTTGTGAGTTTATATCATGCAAGTAAGAACTGCGAGATGTAAACTCGCAATTGCAAGAAAAAAAAAGTCAGAATTGTGAGATAAAAAGTCAAAGTTACCTTTTTTATTTTTTATTCAGTGGCGGAAATAGGCTTCAATAGTTTACAATGCCCCTGCTAAACAAAATTATTAATTTCTTTCAAAAAATAAAATAAAAAAATTACTGACCCCAAACATCGGAACGATAGTGTAAATGCAACTTTAAATCTAGCATCTGCACAAAATGAAAAAAAAAATAATAATTGCATACTACAATGTTATTTATTTCGACTAAACTCACATACTAACTTAGTAAAATTTACTAAAATTAATGAATATGACTTGACAAAATATTGACTAAATTAAAGATATAGTACCACTAGCATAGCATAGAATGCTATGTTAGCTTACGTTAACTTATACCATCCTTTTGTGAAGGAAATTTTACATTTAATCATTTTAAATGAATCATAAAATCACTTGATCACAAATAATGCCAAACACTTCTTTTCTTGCAGGCCTAACTTTTGAGTGCGTGCTAGGGAACAGAAAAATGTTCTAGTCTTAAGTAGCTAGTCTTTAAGTAGCTAGTTCTAGTCTTTAATAATGAAATATGAGGTCTGTTAAGACTACTAATAATGATACAAGATTTAAGGAATAAGCTCAGATAATCAGAAGTAGAAGGTAGAAGGAGTTTTTGATTGTTTCACATAAAGAGAACCAATCAGATCAGAGGAAAATGATGTAATGTGACATGTTACCTATGCTATGTACCTTTCCTATAAAAACTGTTGTCTCCTTGTTGTCGGGGGATTCTCTGTGATTGAGATGAGGTTCTCCTGGCCGTGATTAAAGCATTATTCAAAGGCATAGTTTGGAGTCCGTCTGGTTACTGCTGCGCAGCAGGTTAGTCGAACATTAGAGATCTTAGTCCCAAGTGATAATGTTCATAGGGGGTGAGACGTCGCTTGATTCAGAGTGAGACTCTCTTAGATCTCGGGTAACTATAATTCTTAATAATAATTCTATAATTCTGAATTGTCTTAGGCCTGGTTCTCCAGTGCGGTCAGAGCTATCACGGTTTGCGGTCAGAAAAGTCACCTGAGGATAATTTCGGTGTCGGGAGACACAATTTAACTTAAGTCAGGTGTAGGGGAATTTCTACCATACTTTCAATCAGGCATTACAAATAGCCTCCTGGGGTCCTAGATGTACTCAATTCAAGAGGCAGACCAAATTGTTTATGACACCAGATGAAGTAATTTTTCATCTAATTGATACATGTCTACAAAATCTATCAAGTTTCTGCCAACACATCTCAGACAATCTTGTTTTACAGCACCGGAACAGCAATATTCGTCCTTCAGATATGCATACATAACCTGCTCGGCTGCTAAAAATAGTATGAAATATTCCATTCCAGGTTTAACCAGCAGAGCATAACATTAATTTGAAGACTTGTGATATTTCATCAAGCAAGAAGGCTCAACCAACCAGACATCTTCACCAAGGAAATGTGACCTTGCAAAATTACAGCGGCTGAATCTTATCATAGTCCCACTTGGTTCAGTGGAGAATAAACAGCCAGAGCGTGTTCCACAACAAGCAGACCTACCACGAAGAGAGGAACTCTTTAAGAGATGACAGAAACCAAGCCCCTGCTGAGCCATGTGTGCTTAAGAGTTTTTTTTTTTTTTTTTTTTTTTTCTCAGTGACTACAGGGTGACGCAAAGAGAATATGACCCACAAAACACAGGGCTATGACTAAGTATAAGGTAATGTTTCTAAAAATAAACCAACGTGACATGATGGGACTCGACAATATCAGAGAAGCTTTAAACTTTTCAAAAGTGCATCCTGAAAGTGCCTCAGATGTTACCGCTGCAGCAGCAAATGTTCTCCGATAGTAACAATGCTTCTGACAAATGAATTGTGACTCAAATATATTCGCAAACAGAAAGCTTTGTTTGCATTAAAGGTGTAGTGTCTAATATTTTTATGGAATATAAAATATCCATACCACAGTCAGATTTGTTCCGATTCACCAATCAGAAGACTGTGAGGTGCTTTCTACCTGTCGATCATTTTACATGTTTATAGGGAAGCCCAACTGTATATGGGCAGCAGGAAGCTGAGAGCGTGACAGGAGCGGATCATTCAAGTTAAAGCAGCCAATTCAAGTTCATAAGCAGTTGATAGTTGTTTGTTTGTCATGCAGTAATTATAACTGCTGTTTTTGACAGCTTCAACATATTTAATACAACTGTATCTTTGTAGAGTGAGGAATAGAATAGAATAGAATAGAAGGTCCCACTTTATATTAGGTGGCTTTAACTACAATGATCAAAATATACGTACAATGTATGTATTGTGTTCATATTGTATTGCAACACACTTTTGCTGCTATTGGGGTGGGATACGGGTAAGGTTAGAGACAGGTTTGGTGGTATGGGTAGGTTTAAGGGCGGGTTGAGGTGTAAGGGATGGGTCAACAGTGTAATTATAAATGTAATTACAGAAATTAATTACAGATGGAATTACATGCAGGTATTTTTTTTCAAAATATAAGTACAATATAAAAACATGTATGTACATAATAAGTGCATTGAACCAAATGATTACTTTAAATGTAAGTACATTGTAGGGGTGGGTGAGATAACGGTAGACATGATTAACCGGTAGAAATTTGTCAACGAGTAGAGATTTTGGACTATTGTCTCTATCGTGGGTTACATGCTCACGTGACATTTCTGTGCTACGTGGTCATGAAAACTTATCATTTGCACAAGTTTTTAAGTATTCCGGTTTAAAAACAAGTGATTTTAAGCAAATAAAATGTAATCAGCATCAAAAGAGAACTCATTCCGCTGTATACGCGTGCTGTCTGAGAGACTGTTTCTGAATGCTGTCAGAGAGGCAAGCACACATGAAGACAGTGTGCGGGAGTATTGAGTTATTTTTCCTGCTTTATAGGCCTGAAATATACAAACTTGCCCATCTTTGCAAGTATCCTTGTGAACACGGTCATTTAGTTCTTAAGTGAAAGTGAGCAGCTGAGAAAGAAAACACGTGTAACAGTATATTGGATCTGGGCAGATCTTAAAGTGACAGCAGTCTAATATTCCTGCTGTCTGTCATTCATGATAATCGAACAACAAAAGAAAGAAAATCTAAATCACTTCTGTAACTTTAATAAGAATAAAAATATATTTAATTTACACAGTGAAGAATATGCAGTGTTTTTATACATTTGATTACTTTATACAATGTATGTAGCATTTCTTATTTATTTGTTCTACTGTAGGTTTTTTTTCTTTGTCCTATTGCTTGTAATTAGTTTCTTATTCTAATTTAATCACTGACTGTTTACTTGTTTTCAGAGCTTTTTTTTTTTTTTTTTGACTAGTATTAGTTTTTTTTTTTTTTTTTTTTGTTTTTTTTTATGATATTGACACTGGTGATAAGAATTATGAAATTTCTATGGCATCAAAGATTTTGATACCATAAAGACATTATTTAAAACACACATATACTGTGATATACCATTACCATGAAATAAAATTACTCACTGCTAGTACATAGTTAAGGCCACCTAATATAAAGTGGGAGAGAATAGAATAGAATAGAATAGAATAGAATAGAATATTTTTTTCACATGGAACCTCAGAAATGCATGCAACACACATTTAACATTCATAATGTGATGCTGTTCTTGATAACAGAGCATGTGAACATTTTGATGAAACATGAATGTAAACCTTTTTTAACATGCAGTGAAGAATCATGCTCAACACTAGGGACATTATGAAAGTTAATAGGATCAAATTTGATTTCATGTTGTCTTTTAGTAGTCAAGTAAGAAATTTATTTGTTTGTTTGTTTGTTTGTTGATTGAGCGATTGATTGAGAGTAGTTTCTGCTATTTATTTTGGCACATAAATAGCAGTTTGTCAATAAGGATTTTTTTAGGGCTTTTATTTGCCCTGCCAACATCTTCCCAAAGGGAAAATAAATAAATAAATAAATAAATAAATAAATAAATAAATAAATAAAGCAAGCAAGCCTGTGCAATCTTTCTTTTTTTTTCTTTTTCTTTCCCTCTCAACAGGTTTATATGTGGGGATGGGGCCACATTTTACCTTAGTGAGATTTAAATGTATACTTTAAACCAGTTCGATATTTATACAAACAAGTACATGTACAGTACATGACCCAAAAGAGCGAGTGACAGTTTTGTCAACTGGCCTGAAACTCTCTCACACTAGCCCTGGGCCATCCGGCCATCTTTACTGTTGAGCCTAATAGTCCAAAAATGGTCTAAAAAAAGCAGGTTTAGCATTAATTTGACAAGTTACGTGTCTGCTAGTTCTGAATAATGGCTATTTAAATTCACTACGGTCAGCATTTGAGTAAATGGGGAAAGTTCTGCTAAAAGCGCCGAATAAACACACTCCACTGTTAGAGCATTAATGACACTCTCCTTCAGGCCAAGCCAGAGGAAAACTGAGCAAAACAACAACCACTGGAATCACCCCTTTACACAGAGCCTGTAAAGCCAGCTTTAGTTATGTGCAGATATGTGGTGTTGCTGATGAGATGTCTAAATCTTCATGTCCAGCCTCCGATCTCTAACTTCAAAAGAGATGAGAGAAATAAACAGCGTTCAACCCAGACCTTCAGAGCACGCTGACGGGATGCTCTCTGTGTAGGCTAGAGCAGAATAGCCTGATTTGTTTACTTAAGACTCCTTTGTGTCTTTGATATGACAGGACTGGAGAAATCAGTTCTTTAGGCGTCAAGACTTACTGTCATTACGCACTAATGTCCATGTCTCAGATATGAAAACACTAACACTAAATGAGAGGGGGTGTGAAATCAACAGCGACAGACTGGGAGAAGGAAAAGAAAGGCAACGAGGTTATGAGCTGGAGAGAAAGACAGAGAGGGAGGACATGACATGGATTGTGGGGACTTATGATCAAACTAGGGGTGGGAGGGAAATAAATCCATTCACGGAGTCGTTCTCAAGCGATTCTGGCTCACAAAAAAAATTCAGAATCGCAATAATAAAAGAATTATTAATAATTCTGTTTATTGAAAAAGCATTTGAAGGACAAAATGTTACAGATGCAGAGTGCAATTTAGTGTGCAATGCTGCAAAAATTGGTATTGAGGGCATTAGAGATTGAGGATGGAAAAAAAAACCTATTTTTGTCTATTGGTTAACAAGCATTGGAATCATGAACAATGTAGCAATTTTGGTTCAAGTTCTGCATAATGATTTATAGTATGTTGTATTGCATTTTAACTCTTTCTCTGCCATTAACAAAAAACCTATGCAATAATTGCATTAAAATACATTTATTTAATACTAAGTATGCTTCAAATCCATTAACATATTTATTGACATATCACACAAGATTTATTAATATAAAATTATAATTAAAGTTTATTTGGAGTTTTTATTGCACAATGCACATTTCTTAATATTATGCCTAAAATGTGTTTTAACATCACTGTTAATAAGGATTGTATGATCTCTGTATAATATCAGTCTTTAAATACAAGATATGTAAAGTGTTCCTGAAGTATACTTGCAATAGTTCCACTTTAGCACAATCAAATATACTTCAGTATGTCGTTAGTTGGACCTCAGCTCTACTTCTGCACAATTTAAGTGCATTAAGCACAAAATTAGTTGTTCCAGTTTAGCAGACATTAAGTACCACAAGTACAATTGCAGGGTATTTTTATTAAGCACATAAATATGTACATGTATTTGTAGTATACTTAGCACAAAATAAATGTATTTCAAATACATTTTAGTATTTTTTTTTTTTTTTTTTCACTAGGGGAAGTTGCTTACGGACAAGTAAGCTAACATGATCACCAACATTCAGCCGCATATGAATCAAAACAGCCATTACAGAAAAAAATATTGATGCTGTGCAAGATTTGGAGGTTTTGATGGATTGAGACTTCAACAAAAATGCAATTTTCTTTTGGTTCAAAATATTGTTTCTTTGATGGAACTTACCCACATTCAAATGTTGATTTAAAAAAAAAAAAAAAAAGATGAATGAATGAAGCTAGTTGTTGTTTTTTTTTGTTGTTGTTGTTGTTGTTTTTTGCATTTTAAACAAAGGCTCTGTTCTTCATTTTGATATTTTTATTCACCGTTTACATATTCATACAACAAAATATTCTGAGGGACATGATGAAAGATCTCTGAATATGATCAAAAATGAAGGTGGTGGCTGGGAACTTAAAAATTATATTCTGGCAATAAAGAGTAAGTACTGTAAGTCAGTAAGTAAATGAGTAAATAAACAAATAAATAAATGTGATCATTTTAGAATTGTGAAAGGTGTTTACATGTTACATGTTTGCATCAATATTTCTAAACTACTACAGACATTGTGTATCTTTGCATACCTGTTCTCAAATAAACTAGTCAATATAGCTATGCCAATTACTTTTTAATTATTATTCACAAAAAAAAAAAAAAAACAGGAAAAAAAAACAGCTCAGAGTCACTTCTTCAGGAGTTTAACTACACTAGCTGTGTTTTATGTAATTAAATCACTAAAAAGAATTGACTCATAAGAGTAACTTGTTTGGAAATCAGACTAAACTGCTCGTATGTTTTTGTTTCACTCAAAAAAAAAAAAAAATAAATAAATAAATCAACTTGGAGTCAAACATCTTTATTTTAAAACATCCAAAAACCAATCAAAGTCTATAGCTGTGGAACGTAAGTCACAATTTAAATGTATTTTAGAATTGTTACGGAAATCGGATTGTGACTCCCTCAAAATCTAATCGTGAGGTACGATTCCCATCAAACATTACAATCCAAACTCTTTTTCCCACAGAAACCGCACGTTTCTGAATAACAGGTGGCGGTATTTGCAGAATTTGGATTGTGCCAAATTATTACAGGGTGCTGAACAGAATAAAGCAAGTAAAAAGAAAATTGAAGCAATTGAAAACAATAATGATAAAGTCCCAGTAAATAAGCAGGCTGCCGATGGGAGAGAAGACACAGGCCATACTGTAAAGACCGACTGAATGCTGCACAGTGGGAAGTAATAGCAATCTAAATGTAATCTTGAGAGTGTTATTATTCCAGCAAACTGTGTCCTCTTACGAGGATGCAGCATCTGAGGCTCTCATCACGACCTCTCCCTCTGCCTGGCTGAGCTCAAAGTGCAGATCTGAAGCAGACATGTCCAATTAAAGATACACACGCGTTCCAACCTCACTGCTTCTGACGAGACAACAAGGACAAATACGACACAGAACTCATTTTTAATGTCATCTGCGGCAGTGTGTTTATGTGTTGCTTTTTCTGACAGGTTGGTTTGTCTCCGCTGCTTGTGGAGAGTGAGAGAGAAATATCAACAGCTGATTAAGTCAAGGCCCTGCAGCAGCCGAAGCCATTTGCTTTGCAGATTAAACATGGCATGAGAGAGAGAGAGAGAGAGAGAGAGAGAGAGAGAGAGAGAGAGAGAGAGAGAGAGAGAAAGAGGGGGGCATTCACCAGCATTCAAACAGCACTAAATCAACAACAATAAAACTAGCACCAATGGTTTCAGTGGGGGCAACATAACACCTGACCAAAGAACAAATACATACATTTAAAAAAAAAAAAAAAAAAAATCAAACAAATAAATAAATAAATCAACAAACAAACATTTTTTTTTCTTGTTTGTTTAGTATGCAAGCAGACCTTGGAACAATTATTATTTATTTTATTGCATAACAGGACTAAATAAATATAAATAAATAAAATGTAAAAATCAATAAACAGATCCTTCCTTCTGGGGAATCTCCTTCCTCTGCTTCAGTCATCTATCTCTTTCTTCTTGAGCGTTCATACGAACCTTTATCTATTACAACTGTTTGGGCTAAGGATCTTAATGAGGATGTGCATATTTTATTTTCGGATCAGATATGGGGTATGTTTAAATTGTCTTCTAAAAACCCTAATCACCAAATGATTCATTAGAAATTTCTGCATAGGGTTTACTTGACTCCAGTGAAACGTTTTTATATGAATCTGTCGTCTTCTCCTAAGTGTAATCTCTGTTCGCAAGGATCTTTAGGCACGTTTTTGCATTTTTTTTGGGAGTGCCCTCTCTCTCACCTTTTTGGACTCCGCTCTCACAAGACCTATCATATTTGTTGGATACTGAGATATACTTGCGCCATTTTTTCATGAATGATGTTTACTGTTAGCTGCTCTCACAGCAGCAAAAAAATTGCTAGTCAACCGTTGGAATCCTCCTCACACAATGGACAGACGAACCTGGACTGTGTATTTGTTGGACATCATCTCGATGGAACTCAGCTTCTCGTATACATGGATCTAAAGTGAAAACTGTAAATTTATGGCATTCAGTTTTTAATGTTGTGTCATCTTTTCTAAAATCTTTGTAAAAAAATGTTTTATTATTTATCTATTAATATTAATTAATTAATTTATTTTATTACTATCATTTTATTTATTTATTGATTGATTTATTGATTCATTTTATTTATTTATTTTTTTTTTTTAAGTCTACCAGGGGATGGGTTCTAAATTTGCATAGTTGCTTTTTGTTTTTTACTACTGTTCCCAGAAGAACATTTAATAAAATGTTAACAAAAAAATAAAAATCAATAAACAGCATAAATAAATAAATAAATAAATAAAGTTTTCTTGTTTGTTTAGAATGCAAGGCGACTATTATTAATTTTAATGAATAACATACACAAAATAAATAAATAAATAAATACTGTTTTCTTGTTTGTTTAGCATACAAGGGGACTATTATTAATTTTATTAAATAAACAATAAATAAATAAATAAATGTGTTCTTGTTTGTTTAGCATGCAATGCGACTATTATGAATTTGATTGCATAACATATACTAAATAAATAAATAAATAAATAAATAAATAAATAAATAAATAATGTTTTCTTGTTTGTTTAGCATTCAAGGGGACTATTATTATTTTTATTACATAACATACACAAAATAAATAAAAGCACACACACACGCACACACTTTGTTTGTTTAGCAAGCAGTCTTTGGATTCATTACTATTCATTTTATTACATAACAAATGACCAACTAAATATAAATAAAAAAACTAAATAGAAAAATTTATAAACTTAACTAAATAAATAATAGCATATTACTAATTTTATTAAATAACATTAGATAGATAGATAGATAGATAGATAGATAGATAGATAGATAGATAGATAACATTTTCTATTTTTTAGTATGCAAGAGGACCTTAGAAAAATTACATACAAATAAAATATTATTATTAAAGTTAATAATAATTTACCAATACACATAGATACACAGACAGATAAATACATGCATACATACATAAATATAATTACAATGTAATATATGTAAATAAATGCCTTTTTGATAGTTTTATTCAAAATCCACATGCCCCTTCTGCTTCAGACCGTAATATTTCAGGTTTAGCATGCAATTTTGTTCTACAGTGTACCTAATGGCACTGCCTACACACACATGCACATACGTAATCTAGATTCATATTAAGGGCATGCATATGCACAAGCTCAACGTGGAATGTATATGGACTTAATTGATTTGTGAGAGAAATAGAGCAGAAATAAATTAACAGACGTTCCCCCAGAGGAAGATGACAACAGGCTCAAAGCAGAGTCTCACTGGTCTTTACTGAACATGTCTTCTCCTCCCCAGCCCTATGGTGTCATTAAACCTCATCTTTAAAATATTAAAAGCACCCACAGGCCGCTTTGCTCTGCTGGATTTCACAGATAAAATCTGTCCTAAGAGGAAAAAGAGAGGAGTTTTCATACAAACAGTATGTCACCATATTGAAGACGGTTGCCAGCAATCTGTTCAAAGGGCTCCAACAACTGTTAAAAACTCATACTGTGTGAAATAAACATAATGAACACTACAATGAAGGGAACTTCTCTCACACTGATGTTTAAAATCACAGCAGACTTCAGCATTATTCAGAAATGAATTGAAAATGCCTTTCAAATTTCAATCCAATTTCTAAACATGAATTGAATTTGAAACAAACATGATGTATAAATATTTTATTTAAATGAGAATTTGAGTAGAATTTAAAAAATTATAAATTTATTGTTAATTGATAATGTTATATGACATACGTCCTAGAACATCACATTTTCATCCAGAAATAATAGAAACATACTCGGTTACTTTCGTAACCTCGGTTCCCTTAGATATGGGAACGAGTACTGCGTCGTAAGATGCTTGTATGGGAAAACTCCTTTTTTCCTCTTCAACTGAAGCCTTTTTAATCATGCAGTGAAACTGCACGTCCATTGGTTCGTGCAGTGCTATAAAAACGAACCAATGGCTCGGCGGTGGCGACGAGCGAGCCTATGGCTGAGCAGCCCGCCATAGCCCGCCAAAACGGGCGGGGACTGTGGCTATATAAGCGGCCGCTTCGCCGCTGCATCTCAGATTTCTTCGAATGAAGCGACTGAGGCGTGCAGCTCCGCCAGGAATGCAGTACTCGTTCCCATATCTAAGGGAACCGAGGTTACAAAAGTAACCAAGTACGTTCCCTGTCGATATTCTCACTCGTACTGCGTCGTAAGATGCTTGTATGGGAACCAGTACAATCACACCGTTCTATGATGGGGAACGACTCAAAACCAAGACTCCCATGGGAGAAGACACAGGGGAGTCAATTGAATACACCAAGCACAGGCTGAGCCATCAGGGTCATCCGTGGCCTGGGTGTTGTCCCCTATAGTTTATACCTGGTATCCATATAATATGGACCGTCCAGATGAAGGAGGGACTTGAACAATGCTGGTCAAGTGAACCCATAAGACTGTTAAATTAGCCGGAGGCGGCAAACTAAACAGAAAGGACTCTGGCCTGTAAGGCAGGGACGTCCAGGTTGTAAAACCTTACAAATGTGGACGGCGAGGACCAGCTGGCCGCCTCACAAATTTCCGAAATGGACACCCCGCTGGACCATGCCCAGGAAGAGGCGATGCATCTGGTGGAATGGGCTCTGACTCCAATGGGGCACTGCAAGCCCAAGGAGGAGTATGCTAGGGTGATAGCATCCACTAACCTGTAAATTCTTTGCTTCGTAACAGGGCGACCTTTAGCGCGGTTACCGAAGCTGACAAAAAGCTGTTCTGATCTCCTGTATGAGGCAGAACGCTCAATGTACACCCTCAGGGCCCTGACGGGGCAGAGCAGGGATAATTCCTGGTCATCTGTCGAAGGGGAAAGCGCAGAAAGCGCTATGACCAGGGCTCTGAATGAAGTGGAGAGCACCTTAGGTACATAACCCAGCCTTGGTTTCAGGACGACCCTGGAGTTGTTAGGCCCGAATTCCAGGCAAGCAGGGTTTTCGTTAGGCCCGAATTCCTCACTTAACCGACGCCAGCGCTAACAGCAGGGTGGTTTTAAACGAGAGTGATCTGAGGCTCGTGGTTTGCAATGGTTCAAACAGGGGGCCTTTCAAGGCCCTTAGTACGGTTGGTAAGTCCCAAGGTGGAACTGTACGAGGACGCGGGGGGTTTATTCTCCTGGCGCCTCGTATAAACTGGACCACCGCACTATTTCTGCCCACCGATCGGCCAGCAGTAGGGGCATGGAAAGCCGCTATGGCTGCCGCGTAAACTTTGATGGTGGATGAGGAACGCTGTTTATCCAGCATCTCTTGCAGAAACTAAAGAACCACTGATACATCAGAGGTAACTGACTCTAAGTCACGGTCTTGACACCAAACCGAGAAAATAGACCATTTCAGAGTATAGAGGTGTCTGGTAGATGGGGCTCTAGCTTCTGCCATAGTGTTTAAGACACGCTCTGGAAGGTCGAAAGGCTCCCGTTGAGCGGCCACGCATGCAGGGCCCATAACTCAGGCCGTGGATGCCACAGCGTGCCGTTCGCTTGAGAGAGGAGGTCCCGTCTCAAGGGAATGGGCCACGGGGCTGCTCCGAACAGCTGGAATAACTCCGACACCCACGGCTGGTTCCTCCAGAGGGGGGCTATTAGAAGAAGCTTGTGCCATTGTTCCCTGACTCGTCTGAGTACCTGAGGTAACAGAGTAATTGGAGGGAACGCATAGAGCGGGAGGCTGGGCCACTCGTGGGCCAGGGCATCCGTGCTCTTCGTGAAAAAGGTCGGGCAATGAGAGTTGTCTTCGGAGGCGAAGAGGGTCTACTCGAGCTCTGCCAAAGACTTCCCAGATTTTCTGAACCGCGAGTGGGTGGAGTGTCCATTCTTCTGAGGAGACGTTGTTCCTCGACAACATGTCCGCTCCTTGGTTCATTTTGCCCGGCACATGCGTCGCCTTCAGTGAGCGCAGATTGGTCTGAGCCCAAACAAGAAGGTCGTTCGCCAGCGTGCAGAGGTGCTTTGAGACGAGGCCGCCCTGGTGATTTATGTATGACACCATGGACCTGCTGTCTGAGCGTATTAGCACATGGTGTCCCCTTATGTCCGGCAGGAAGAATTGACAGGCATGGCACACTGCTAGCATCTCTAGGCAGTTGATGTGTAGACCCGACTATTCTTCGGACCACAGACCGAAGGTCGGTTTGCCTTCGCACAGCGCTCCCCAACCCTTGTTGGAAGCGTCTGTCATGACAACCTTCCTTCTGTGCGCCGTGTCTAAGATCACACCCTGCTTCAGCCAGAGGGGATCCCTCCAACGGGCCAGGGCTGATACACAGGCCCAAGTCACCGTTATGCGATGGCGACCGTGACGCCAAGCCGCGGAAGGAACCCTCTGCTTTAGCCAGAACTGGATGGGTCGCATGTGAAGCAGGCCCAACTGAAGTACTGGCGAAGCTGCTGCCATAAGGCCCAGCATTTTCTGGAAGGCCTTGAGTGGGTAAGCGTTCCCTTCCTTGAAGGAGGCCGCGCGGCGCTGAATCATAATGGCTCGTTCTGCTGAGACAGTTGCTGTCACCTGCACTGAGTCGATAACTGTCCCCAGGAACGACACTCGCTGGCTGGGTGACAGTACACTCTTGGCAGAGTTGGCCCTGAGCCCCAGGCAGTCTAAGTGGCTGAGGAGGAGGGTCTTGTGCGATGTTGAAACTGCCTCTGACTGGGCCAGAATGAGCCAGTCGTCGAGGTAGTTGAGGATGCGGATTCCCATCTGTCGCAGAGGGGAGAGAGCCGCATCCATGCATCGCGTAAAAGTGCAGGGAGCCAGGGACAGCCCAAACGGAAGGACCCTGTATTGATATGCCACCCCTTCGAATGCGAATCTCAAGAATCGTCTGTGATGGGGGGCTACCTGGATGTGAAAGTATGCGTCTTTCAGATCCAGTGACATGAACCAGTCCCCTGAGCATATTTGCGAGAGGATCTGCTTCAATGTGATCGTCCTGAACGACCTTTTTACCAGGAAGTGATTCAGGAGTCTGAGATCTAGAATAGGTCGCAGGCCGCCGTCTTTTTTGGGGATGAGGAAGTACCGGCTATAGAAGCCTGACTCGCTCTGGGCTGGAGGAACGACTTCTATGGCTCCCTTTACCAGCGGATTCATCACCTCTGTGTGCAGGACTTGAGTGTCCTTGCTGCGCACTGTGGTGGCGACCACACCGCGGAAGCGTGGTGGTCTTCAAGTGAATTGGAGTGAATAACCACATCTTATCGTAGCCATTACCCATTCTGACACAGCGGGGATGGCCTGCCAAGCCTCGGCCCGTGTGGCAAGAGGCTGAATAGGCTCTAAAGACTGGCTGCATAAGGGCAGGACGCTTATGGTAGGCAGAAGAGGATATTTGCTCTCTTTTTGAAAATGTATGTGTTTTATTTTGTTTGCTATCACAGCGGTTGGACGCCCGGGTGCTAGAGTGGGCCCAAAGGGAACCAATAACACACTTCCCTCTGCACACAGTGCTGAGCGGGGTGACAAGAGGCACATTAGAGGCTGCTTGCGGGGTGGTCCGGCGGTAGCGAGACTCGGGCCCATCCTCTTCCTGCCTGGCGTTGGCTTGGCGGGCTGCTGAGTCGGCGCAGGCTTGGGGCGACTAGAAGCAGCAGAAGAGCTGGCGTGTTTCGGGAGGAAGTGTCGCATCGCTTGAGACGACTTCTGAGCCTCCGTAAAACGCTCCGCAAAGTCTTCCACAGCTGGCCCTAACAGACTGTTCGATGAGACCGGAGGAAGGGAACTTTATCCGCCTCTTTCATCTCCGTCAACGTGAGCCAAAGGTGGCGTTCCAACACTACCAGGCTGGACATCGACCGCCCGATAGCCTGGGCGGTGGCTTTGGTGGTGCGCAGGGCCAGGTCCGTTGCGCTCCTCAGGTCCCTGAGTGAAGCTGCATCGAGACCGGTCTCCTCACTGGCGAGCATCTTGGCCTGGAAGACCTGGAGCACAGCCATAGAGTGCAGCGCCGAAGCCGCTTGTCCAGCTGCCGAGTAGGCACGTCCAGCGAGTGCAGACGTGGCTCTGCACGGCTTGGACGGATGGCTCGCCCTCGCTTTCCATCCGATAGCCATGGGTGGGCAGAGATCCGCGGCAACGGACTCATCCAGAGGGGGCAGGTGCTCGCATCCCTTCTCTTCAGTGCCGTCAACGGAGGTGAGGGCAGAGGAAGCAGAAGGACGGATGCGAGACGAGAAGGGGGCACGCCACGATTTAGTGAGCTCATTGTGGACTTCGGGGAAGAAAGGGGACGAGCGTCGGCGGGGGGCTTGCTGGCGCCCCGGGAGAAACCACTCATCCAGGCTGCTGCGAGATGGCTCCTCAGGCGGAGACCACTCGAGCCCGAGCTCACTGACAGCCTTAGTCATCACACGGACGAACTCCTCGTCCGTTCTGGGTCTGGCGCTGCGTAAAGAGTACGGTGGCAAGAGGGCGGGGTCAGACACCGAGCCCGATGTCTGAAGCCGCCAGAGAAAGGCTGTCATCCATCTCATCGTCACTCCCACCAAACGAGATCATGTCACTTGCAGCCGTGGAGGGACGCTGACCAGGTTGAGTGAAGAGGACCGGCGAATCCTCTCTCTGTTGTGACGGCGAGGCATGCAGGCACTGAGTCGACGTGAGCTCGCTCTTCTCCGGCCACTCGAATCCTCTGCCCCGCTGTCTTTTTCTCGCAGGTCCCTGGGAGGAAGAAGACAGGAGGGCGCGAGGGGCAGAGTCGCTTTCTGAAAAGAAAGCTATCCGCGAGCGCAGAGAGGCAAGACTGAAAATCTCGCAATGAGAGCAGTCAGTCCCGCTGAGCACAGCGTCAGCGTGGGATTTCCCCAAGCATGACACACACTCAGCGTGACTGTCATCAGCGTGTAGGGGAATCCTGCACGTCTTACAATGATGGCGCGGCATTTGAAACAACACCGCCAAAATTTGCTCTTTCGTGAGGCTCTTTTAGATAGTCGCCGGATGGCGGCAGGGGATAGACCGGAATCTGCGAGCTGAGCGCTGCAAAAGGTCCAATCCGGCTGCTGAGGCATTTCAATGCCGAATCTCGGCGTCAGCGAAGAGTCAGCAAGGAAGAAGCTTCGTCGCTGAAGAGAAGAAATCTGAGATGCGGTGGCGAAGCGGCCGCTTATATAGCCACAGTCCCCGCCCGTTTTGGCAGGCTATGGCGGGCTGCTCAGCCATAGGCTCGTTCGTCGCCGCCGCTGAGCCATTGGTTCATTTTTATAGCACTGCACGAACCAATGGATGTGCAGTTTCACTGCGTGATTGAAAAGGCTTCAGTTGAAGAGGAAAAAAGGAGTTTTCCCATACAAGCGTCTTACGACGCAGTACGAGTGAGAATATCGACAGGGAACCTGATGTTAATTAGTGTTTAAAGTCTCCTATTGAAATTTATACTTAATTTAAATTAACCTTCATTTCACGGACATCTCAATTCCCAAAATGATCTTTACCCCAAACTCTTTAATTGTCAGGATCATGGACTGTTTTTGTTGTTTTTTGCTCCCCAGGTGTTCCGTGACCCAGTTTCTCTCTAATGTTAATTTGTTAATTTGATTCCAGGTGTCAATTAATTGGAATTCAGCATCAATATATAAATTACTAGATTAGAATATTTATCAGAATGTTGGTTTACTTGCCTTAACGCGTTACCATTTTAATATTTTTATATTATACTTACCTAAAAACTGTCTGATGCTGTTGTATTTTAAAATTAAAATTAGTATTGCTGGCTGTGTTTACTGTTTCAACAGTACTAAATTACACTGAAGTACAATATAAAAAATGTCTAACAAGTAGTGACTATTTAAAATAGCTTGGATTGCAATTCCGTAAATGCCTTTTCATGTCATTCCAAATGAACATCCTGTGTGCTGTAGCCAATTTGAATCAAACTCCAACTCATGATCTGAAATGAAGCCAATTCTTTAATTTTTAATTTTTTTTTTCCAACCCTGTATCACAGAGCAACCACAGGTATCTTTAGGAATAGTTCACCCAAAATTTACCTACTCTCAGTTCATCCAATATGTTGATGAGTTTATTTTCATTGGAACAGATTTGGAGAAATTTAGCTTTACATAACTTGTTCACCACTGGATGCTCTGCATTGAATGGGTGCCGTCAGAATGAAGGTCTTTGCACACTGAGTCATCCGAAATTTTTCGCTCCTTAAAAAATAAATACAACCTCAAGTTGTGTCAAACACATTTACACACTGCCTCCAAAACTTTCGTCCGTCATAAAAAAAAAAATTCGGATCAGTTTCGATTTTCTGCATTTTTGTATCCATAGAAAGCATTTTCATAGGAAAGGATGACAAAAAAAAAAAAAAAAAAAAAAATATTTCGGACTCAGTTTACAAGGACCTTGAGAGTCCAAAGAGCTAATAAAAAACATCACAACAATCTGGAAGTAATCCACATGGCTTCAATCAAAGACAATCAATTAACACCTTGTGAAGCAAAAAGCTGTATGTCAGTCAAATCCATCATTAAGGTGTTTTAACTTTCAACTATCCCACCAAAACCCATAGGGAAAATTCCATCCCTGTTGTTCCGCCAACATTTTTGTTTAGAACTCTTTTTCACTTGTAAATGGTGCTTGATCTGTGCATATTTCTCTCCTGATTCAGATAAGACAGCTTTTTAACTTTTTAACTGTTCACTTGTGGATTATTGAGCTTTTATCAGCTGTTTGGATTCTCATTCTGACAGCAGCCATTCGCTGCAAAGGGTCAATTGGTGTTAATATCTCAAAATCTGTTCCGAAGAGGCAACAAACTCATCTACATCTTGCATGGTATGAGGGTGAGTTATTTCTTAGCAAATTTAAATTTTTGGGTGAACCATTACTTTAATATCTTCAAAATGCCAGTTCAAGAATCAGCCAGCCACATTCTAAAATAGAAGAAAACATACAGCTCCCCATTTAAATAAACCAATCATTACATTTGTTTTATAAGGAAAGTGGCTTCCATCAGAAATATTCATTAGCAGAAGACCAACTTTGCTGAATGCTATAAATAAAAGTCCCAACTGCAAATTCACATCCCTCTCGCTCACATTTTGTCCTGCACGGTCAATAGACATTCATAATATTTGTTCCACACGTAGCCTTGCTCAGCGCCCTGGGTAAAGCCCCGTATCTCCAAAGCAATTCATCTCCTGCTGTAATGCAGCATATAGACTTGCAAATAGGTTATCCCTTGATCTGGACTCTTGCTGTGAAAAAAAAGATAATCCCTGTCACAGGCCACGGGCCTCTCATAAATAAAAGTTAATGAGAAAAAAAAGGAAAACAAAAGGCCAATTTTGCTGTAATGCAATCTAGTTGCAAAACAATACAAACTGTTCTGGCAACCTTTGATTCTTTGTATCTATAAAGGTGCTGTGTTTAAAATGCAGGCAAGAACGCTATTCCATTCGTGCAATATTCCAGCACTATCATGCAGCTTTCTCTTGGGGAGCTTCAATCAACAAACCATTATTATCGTCGCATGAGCATATTTCACAGGCAGGAGAAAAGATTCTCACAATCACAGCCTCAAGGGAAGATCATTATCTGTCGAAAGAGAACAACCTGTGCAATTATTTTTATTCCAATGGACTGCTACCACTCGCTGTTTATCAGTTTGAAACACTGCAAAACTGAAATATATACAGTTGTGCTCAAGTTGTCATACCCACATTTAAAGAGATGGTTCACCCAAAAATGAAAATTCTGTCATTAATTACTCACCCTCATGTCGTTCCAAACCTGTAAGACCTTCGTTCATCTTCAGAACACAAATTAAGGCCCAGAAAGGTAGTAAGGTCATCGTTAAAATAGTCCATGTGACACCAGTGGTTCAACCGTAATGTTATGAATCTACGAGAATACTTTTAGTGTGCAAAGAAAACAAAAATAACAACTTTATTCAATAATTTCTTCTCTTCCGTGTGGTGCTGCATTACGGTTGAACCGCTGATGTCACATGGACTATTTTAATGATGTCCTTACTACCTTTCTAGGCCTTGAACTTGGCAGTTGCGTTGCAGTACGAAATATCTTAATTTGTGCTCCGAAGATGAACGAAGGTCTTACAGTTTTGGAATAAGGGTGAGTAATTAATTGGATGGATGGATGGGTTTCTCTCTGTCAATATATTTAGATAGGGTAAGACTGTGCAAGATTTTGTGCCAGTAGGAATAAAATACAAATCCTATTTTCTGAAACTAAAAACTAATAAAAAAAAGAATCCTATTATTTTGTATCAACAGTAAAGAAAATATTCTACAAGTTATTTAAATACTTATAAGTAGAATTGCATAATAAGTTTCATCATCATGTTGAAAACTAATAACTTCACCATACGTCCACAAACATGTAATCTTAACATACGTCAATAACAACCTGGCGCCAATTCTACCACAGCAATGATGACTGAAGACTGAAAATCAATGCTCATGGTGAGGCTTTCCTATATCTCTGTGTGTGTGTGCGCGCGTGTGTGTAAAGGAGGGGGCAGGTGCTGTGGTTTTGTCCTCTGAACCTGTCATCACTGTGGAAAGCTAAAGAGATTTCGTGACTGGCAGAGGCATTCTGGGGAAAAAAAACAAGGTTTCCAGAAGTGTCGGAGGGTAAATGGAATTTCTGATCACTGCAAACTAAACGTGGTGAACCAAGAGACAACATAACTGCCTCAAACAAAGCTTGAGCAATAATTGCTATACCTGCTCCAAACAGCTGTATATTACTGCATCATACTGGAAGACTATGTGCTACCTAGACAATCAATGAACACATCAATACTTAATAATTGTTGTATAAGATACATATGAGGCACAAAAATGAACATTTACAAGCTGGAACCTGAAAACCGAATGATGAGTCTCCTGGCCTGTATACTACATAATACATAATCAAGAAAAACAAGGCTGTTTTTAAAGATACTGTAACTTACGCTGCTACCTAACTCATTTAAGTCTCATATTGTAATGGGGCGACTGAGACAAGAGACGTGCGGATCCACACGCATAGCTTTATTGAAAGACATGGTCAAAACACAGGCAGGGTCGAACACTAGCAAACAGGTATGGCACAGATGAGACACAAGAGTAATCCTAAAACAGGCGTGGGTTGATCGACGGCGAACTTAATCCTGAGGGCGAGGCGAACGGGGAATCCACAAACAGAAGATAGTCCAGGTGAGGTGTAAACACAGTCCGAAACAGCAAGGCAAAGGGTAAATCCAAGACAGGCTATAAGCTACAGGGCAGGCAGAGATCAGACAGGGCGAGGTAAAGCAGGCTAGAATCAAGACACAGGTTAAAAAGGAAATAAACAGGACAGACTAGACTAGAAGTCAGGAAACACGGAATGGCTCCATAAAGTTGCTATCGCTAGAAGAGTGATAAACGCAGACAATCCTTGGCGTTGAATGGCTGTTTGAGACTGATTTTTATAGCGTGTGTAATTGGCTGCAGGTGTAAACGTAATCAGTGAAATGGAGCATGGGAAATGTAGTCCGTGGCGACATGTGGAAGTCTGTGTAGTGAAAGTCAATATAATCAGAAGGCGACCTCTGGTGGCGAGCAGACGGAAGACCACGGACCGGATTCGTGACACATATGCTCATCAAAGCAGTATTTGTTTGATTAAAAATACAGTAAAAACAGTAATATTATGAAATATTACAATTTAAAATAATTTCTGTGAAATTTCATTTGGTCAGACGAGTCCAAATTTGACATTCTTGTTGGAAATCACGGACACCACATCCTCCGGGCTAAAGAGGAGGGAGACCTTCCAGCGTGTTATCAGCGTTCAGTTCAAAAGCCAGCATCTTTGATGGTATGGGGTGCATAAGTGCATACGGAATGGGCACCTTGCATGTTTTGGAAGGCACTATGAATGCTGAAAGGTATAAAAAGGTTTTAGAGCAACATACGCTCCCCTCCAGACGATGTCTATTTCAGGGAAGGCCTTGTGTATTTCAGCAAGACAATGCAAAACCACATAATGCAGCTATTACAACAGAATGGCTTCGTAGTAGAAGAGTCCGGGTGCTGAATTGGCATTCCTGCAGTCCAGATCTTTCACCTATAGAGAACATTTGGTGCATCATTATACGAAAAATACGTCAAAGATGACCACAAACTCTTCAGCAGTTGGAAACCTATATCAGGCAATAATGGGACCAAATTCCAACACCAAAACTCCAGAAACTCATAACCTCGATGCCCAGACATCTTCAAACTGTTTTGAAAAGAAGAGGAGATGCTACACCATGGTAAACATGCCCCCGTCCCAACTATTTTGAGACCTGTAGCAGGCATCAAATTTGAAATGAGCTCATTTTGTGCATAAAATTGTAAAATTTCTCAGTTTAAACATTTGTTATGTTATCTATGTTCTATTGTGAATAAAATATTGGCTCATGTGATTTGAAATTCTTTTAGTTTTCATTTTATTAAAATTTAAAAAATCGTCCCAACACTTCCGGAATTCGGGTTCTATTAGATACACACAGAAACTCAAAGGTCTTGCTTTTATGTAAAAAAGCAAGTGGTTTTAATGAAATTGTCTTAAATGATGCATAAAATAGAAGATCTAAGGCAAGGATTATGACTAATATGTAGTAAAATATAAATTTAATATAACAAAACACATTATAGTTAATCAGAGTATAGCATCAAGTCAATTAAAACCCTGGGATATTGATCTGGTCAGTTAAGTAGCAGAGGGGGTTGTTAATCAGTTTCAGCTGCTTTGGTGTTAATGAAATTAACAACAGGTGCACTAGATGGGCAACAATAAGATGACCCCCAAAACAAAAATGGTTTTACAGGTGGAGGCCACTGACATTTTTTTCCCTACTCATCTTTTCTGTTTTTCACTAGTTTTGTATTTGGCTAGGGTCAGCGTCACTACTGGTAGCATGAGCCGATACCTGGACCCTACCGAGGTTGCACAGGCAGTCCAACTCCTCCAGGATGGCACATCAATACGTGCCATTACCAGAAGGTTTTCTTTGTCTCCCAGCACAGTCTCGAGACCATGGAGGAGATTCCAAGAGACAGGCAGTTACTCTAGGAGAGCTGGACAGGGCCGTAGAAGGTCCTTAACCCATCAGCAGAACTGGTATCTGCTCCTTTGTGCAAGGAGGATCAGGATGAGCGCTGCCAGAGCCCTACAAAATGACCTCCAGCAGGCCACTGGTGTGAATGTCTCTGACCAAACAATCAGAAACAGACTTCATGAGGGTGGCCTGAGGGCCCGATTTCCTCTAGTGGGCCCTGTGCTCACTGCCCAGCACCGTGGAGCTCAACTGACATTTGCCACTGAACATCAGAATTGGCAGGTCCGCCACTGGCGCCCTGTGCTTTTCACAGATGAGAGCAGGTTCACCCTGAGCACATGTGACAGAGGTGAAAGGATCTGGAGAAGCTGTAGAGAACGTTATGCTGCCTGTAACATTGTTCAGCATGACCGGTTTGGTGGTGGGTCAGTGACGGTCTGGGGAGGCATATCCATGGAGGGGCCCACAGATCTCTACAGGCTAGACAATGGCACCCTGACTGCCATTAGGTAGCGGGATGAAATCCTTGGACCCATTGTCAGACCCTACGCTGGTGCAGTACGTCCTGGGTTCCTCCTGGTGCAAGTCAATGCCCGTCCTCATGTGGCGAGAGTATGCAGGCAGTTCTTGGAGGATGAAGGAATTGATACCACTGAATGGCCCCCATGTTCGCCTGACCTAAATCCAATAGAACACCTATGGGACATTATGTTTCGGTCCATCCGACGCTGCCAGGTTGTACCTCAGACTGTCCAGGAGCTCAGTGATGCCCTGGTCCAGATCTGGGAGGAAATACCCCAGCACACCATCCATCATCTCATTAGGAGCATGCCCCGACGATGTCAGGCTTGCATACAAGCACGTGGGGGTCCATACAAACCATCATTTTTCACTTTGATTTTTGGGGTGTCTTTGAATTCAGCCCTCTGTAGGTTGATAATTTTCATTTCCATCAAACGATGTGGCATACTTTAGTTCCTAACCCATTACCCAGTCCATATTAGTATACAGTAGATATCTAGCATGATATTATTCCCCATTGAGATCTGATGTGTTTTCAAAGTGTTACTTTTTTCAAACTGTTAATTTTCTTGATCAGTGTGTGTGTGTATATATATATATATATATATATATATATATATATATATATATATATATATATTTTTTTTTTTTTTTTTTTTTAGGGCTGTCAACGTTATTTTAGGGCTGTCAACGTTAATTAACGACAAATGTAGCCAAATGTAGCCAAATTCCTTGACACGTCTATGTGTGGTGGCTCTTTATGCCTTGACCCCAGCCTCAGTCCATTCCTTGAGAAGTTCACCCAAATTCTTGAATCGATTTTGCTTGACAATCCTCATAAGGCTGCGGTTCTCTCGGTTGGTTGTGCATCTTTTTCTTCCACACTTTTTCCTTCCACTCAACTTTCTGATAACATGCTTAGATACTGCACTCTGTGAACAGCCAGCTTCTTTGGCAATGAATGTTTGTGGCTTACCCTCCTTGTGAAGGGTGTCAATGATTGTCTTCTGGACAACTGTCAGATCGGCAGTCTTCCCCATGATTGTGTAGCCTAGTGAACCAAACTGAGAGACCATTTTGAAGGCTCAGGAAACCTTTGCAGGTGTTTTGAGTTGATTAGCTGATTGGCATGTCACCATATTCTAATTTGTTGATGCACAGGTGAAAAAAAAAAAAAATAATTGGGACAAAAACATACAACCTGAAAAATATATAAATAAATAAACAGAGAAGCTATGAGGCTTTCAGTAATGTGAAATGAAAGAGGAAATAAGCATTTATCTGTATTGTTCCTGATTGAAGCCGGCATGTGTTGAGTGTGCTCACTGCCCACACTAACAGTAATCAATAGGCAACATAACGAACACAATGAACCCGTCTGAAGTGAATCATGACTCCCTCACAGTCTCACGGTAGGTATCCACTTATTCATTAAAAAGCTGAAGAAACTAATTTCACAACATTATGAAAATATAGCTCTTCCCCACCTCTTGTGCTGTGATGATTTTAACCCTCTGGTGAACAGTGGCCACGACAGCAGACAGATTGTTTTAACAGCCATTTAAGAGGGCGATGTTACATCTGCACCACCACAGGCAATTAGAATTGACCCAGATTAACCTCTTTATATATGTCAGTATGCTATCAAAACATAAATACATTCAAAACGCCTGCCAAAAGTGGTGATGCACCAAGTGAAGAAAAAAAAATTGCCATTATGTTTATACCAGTAGCCATTATGTTTATACCGTGTCTTATTTTTATTTTTCAGAGAAAAAAAAAATTGAAATTTTTTTCAGTGAGATTTGTGAATCAAAGGGTTGCACAATAGACAAAAAAGGCAAAAAGATCCTAGAATCTCAAAATTTATTCGCACACTAAATAAATGGCCAAAAAAAGGATGATTATCAAAGCCCTAAAAATAAAGTGTAAAAATATTATCAATAAAAAATAAAAATGTCACGCTTAAATGTCATGAAATAATGTCACATGCAAAAACATTCTAAAAATAGGCAGCTTTGTCTTGCACTATATAATTTGTTGTTGTTTGTGGATTTCGGTGTGAAGTACGATCTGAACGTTTCCTGACAGTTTCCATGCAACTGGCCGGCTTATCTCAGTGAATAAATGAGCTCTTAGCAGATCTGGCACTGATTGTCACCAAGCACGCAGCCAATCAGGTGACCTTTTCAAAGATCAGAACGGTTGGTTACAGCTGCATTGATTAATGTCCTCTTCAGGAGGTGATCTCTCAGAGAAAAACCACAGGGTGCCCTAAACAATGTCGACCAATAACAGTGTCACTACCACCATCTGGTGCTCTAGCAAATAAAAAATGCTTCATCAGCAATCAGAGGGTTAATAATATAACAATAGACGGTAGCAGAGGGAAAAAAAAGTCCTCCAAGGTCATGTGAAAATCCCTTGGATGGAGAAACGGCGTGGCTCATCCGAAATGGGTATGCTTTGTAGATTAGGTCTTGGACTAGCTCTGAGCCCTGACCTTGCCAGCAACTTTGGCTTGGATTTCTACATGGATGAGATTCGGGGAGGAAAGAGGCACGGAGATTTACTTGCATTAATTCACCTTAAAAAATGCAGACGGGTTTACTCGCCACAGCAACAACAGCTGCGGGTCCCGAAACTCTGTGGCGAAGAGATCTCACATTCGTTTGTTAGTTTGCGTTTAGTATGCAGCACATGACTTTACAATCAAGGAGCCCACAGTCTCAGGTGAGTAAGTATGGAGTGGTAAAGGGATTATGCCTTTGTGATATTTACTACTGTGATACGATCTTGCTGTCAGAGGGGGGCAGCTGCATACTTCAAATACCCGCCAGTTAACAATCAGATTATGGTAAATAAGCGTGGATGTTTGTGCTGCCGTTTTTTGCTGGTTGTTGACAAATGCGAATAGAAGGAAGACAGGAGATAGAGAGAGAAAGAGGGAGGAAGTGAGACAAAATGAGCACAAGATGAAAGAGAAATGCAGCTGCCTGCGAAATAAGCACTTATGAAAATCATGATTCCTTCTATTCCTCTTTTTCCTGTTCCGCTGAATGCCAAGGCCACGTCAAGGACATGATATGCTCATTTAAGCTCATTGCAAAGCCATTATACATTCAGGATTACGAATTAGCTTAGTTTGGGGCCTTGGTCATTAGTGAGATAGTGAATCTTTCTGCTTTGTGTGTCTATGTGTGCGTGTGAACACATTTTAGTTGGCCTGAAATGAATATTCAGGGTTCAATACAAGTTAAGGTCAATTTGGAGCATTTATGGCATAATGCTGAAATTGACTCATGCCTCATTTTCTTAAAAAAAAAAAAAAAAAAAAAAAAAAGGGTTATGAACAACAATGAAAGTGAAACTGGCCAATTTTTATGATTTAAAAGCAGAAATGTGAGGCTTATCATTTTATAAAAAAGCACTTAAATTCAATTATTTTGTTAAAAAAAAAAAATTATTTGAATTGTTTTTTAAATCATTTTCACAGTCACTTTATGGCTTGCCATGACAGGAAAGTTGTAAAATTGCATATAATTTCACATAGAAAAGCTTAGTAGGTGAGCTTTTCACACAAAAATCATGTTAATACATTTATATCTTGTGGCTATTCTATTGAAACAGTGAGTATTTTAATGTTTAGAAATTGGCTCCATTTATTTCAACTTTATCTCACCTCACTGTAATCTTAATTTGTTCCTTTTTAGAGAAAAGGAAGGACAAGTGAAAATTAATTCCTGTAGCAATCAAGATCATGCTGTCGACTGAGCTCGTACTGGACCTAGAACATTTCTTAAAGATATATTATTAAAAATCAGCATTAGGCAGGTCAAGCTTAATGTTTCAAATGCAGACATTACTCTTGAACATGAAATCGGGTGTTAAAATCGAGTCAGCTGTTTTGCTTTGCCACTAAACTCACTATGATATATTACCACTCCTACAACCGTTCCTGTGTGTGACTGCATCCGACACACACTCATATTACACTGCTGACCTTTCAATTACAGAAATCCACTCCAAAAATATCAAAACTGGTTCATATCTGTATGTAAAACGGCACTGAAGGGTCCTGCAGAGCAACGGTCTAAACACAGGCCTATCTCTGGAGGGTTCATGGGTAAATCATTCCTGTTCACAGGCTCCGGGCCGACCTGCACAGCCTCTTCAGTGGACCAGAGAGGTGATTAATCACTAGCCCCTTAATCATGCCCAAAGGTCCCGCTTTAATTAAAAACAAAGTTCTCTTTTCATTATTTCACTCCAACTGAAAGACGATAAGACCCCCTTCCCCCATAACATATTACAGCTGGGGCCCCCACCTCTGTCTCTCTCTCATCCGGAAACTGAGAGACTGAGAGAAACATACTAAAGCCACCATCTGAGCCAAAGAGGAAGCCACAGAGATTTAGACCTGTGGGACAATAAATTGTAAAATAGACAATATAACAAAAAATCAAATCAACCAAATGGTGAAATCAACCAAATTTCAGAAACTTCCCTGGCTCTAATTTTTGATTCTGCTAATATTTTTTTCTAAGGAAAGATAAACATGTATAGTGATGAAAGCCAAAATATAAAATTTCATGGATGTATATTTACTGAGCAATCCACTGTTTTGTAGAGGGGGGTTAAAATGGCAATTTTCACCTGAGATTCAAAGCCAAATTACAGTGCACATGCACAAACTTTGGAAAAAATAATACAGGGGTATCAAAAATGCATGGCAAAAATCAAAAATTTGAGACAGGGACATCCGGTCAAGTTGACATGGATTGACCCTAAAGTCTATTACAGAAAACACCTCCTTATTTAGCTGTGTGTTACAAGTACTCATTTCTTTTGTGCAGGTTTTAAGCATTTCTTATATAGGCTGTACATTCAAAACAAGCTGAGAACTGGGTTTCAGAAATTACCTTTCTCTAAGCTCCGCCCCTCTTGGCTACTGTTGCTAACTCAGACAAGCATGATTTTCAGTACATTGTGCTGACAAAGAGGTAAAATTGATTGAATATTACTGTTACAAATAAGAATCATGGCCCGGTTGCATGAAAACCCTTAAGTGGTTTGACTTTAGGGTCTCCCTAAGGGGGGAAAAATCCCTGAGGCAAGGGCTTTCTTTAAGAGCGTTGCAACAAACATCTTACCCATCAGCCTTACCTAAGTATTTATACATCTTAGATAGTCTGTGGTAAACATGGCAATGGAAACCCCGGTTGCTTTAGTTATCAAATCACCCACAACAAACAGAACATAACAGACCATTGACTTTTTAAAGAGGTTTCATCTTTACTACAAAAACAGCTAAACCACAAAATGTGTTATAGAGATTATTATTAAAGAGGTCTAGGCAAACAACATCCTGTGTGCTAACTAGCTTTACAGAATTGGAAACAAGAAAAAATTTAAACCAAACCACATCAAGGACAAAAAAGACATTAAAAAAAAAAAAAAAAAAAAGCCATTCTTTTATTAGAGGGAAAAGAAGAAAACATCCAAGACTGACACTATAATCCATCAGTCACTCTTGCGCATAAGACGAAAGCCTTGCATGAGATAATTAGCCTAATTAACTTAGGCGCACAGTAGAAGTGATAATATATGTATATGTGTGTGTGTGTGTGTGTGTGTATATATATGAAAACATAGTTGTTGATTTATTTATTTCTTTGTACAGCACTGTTCTCACTGCTTCAAAAAATTACTTTCAATATTTAGAATACGTTATTTTGATCAGTAAAATAAACCTGTGCTTGCAGATGACTTAAGGGAGCTTTTATTTATTTATTATTTTAGGGTAAAATTGTCATCACAATGCATAACAGATTTTAAAGGAACATTTGAGTGATTAAGGGGAAATAATTAATGATAACTTTAGAGTACTTCAAGTGGAACCTTAGGCTTTTTCTTGCATGAACTTAGGGTTTTCTTAACTTAAGGGCTTTGTTGCAACAGCAACAGATAACATTAGTGTAAGTGAATGATAAGTACTACTATTAACACTTTAGTTACTATTCACACTTAATTTACTTACTGATTAATATGTAATGACATTAAGCTAGTAATGTTAACAATGGAGCAAACTGACATGTCTGTGATTAGTTACAAAATAAAAATAAAAACACTGTACAAAATTGTTCTCCTTAATATATTGACATTTCTGTTGAAAATCTCAATATAATTTATAAAAAAATGTAATTATCACTATTCATAATAATAATAATCTAATTATTTTTTATGCTCAACAAGGCTGCAATTATTTATCAAAACTACAGTAAATTCAATTCAATATTGTGAAATATTATTACAATTACAACTAGTTTTTTTTTTTTTCTCTCTGGTTCCAGGCTTCAGTGTCACATAATCTTTCATAAATCATTATAATATGCTTATTTGCTCAAGAAACCTTTTATCTAATTACTAGATTATTTTTTTGTAAAAAATGTAGGTCTACTTTTTTCAGGATTCTTTGATGAACAGAAAATTTAAAATAACAGCAATCATTTCAAATTTAAAAGACTTTACTGCTTGTAAATTCATAATTATTATTATTATTATTGTTATGAAACCTGTGCCTGCCCTTCCGCTCACTCTCCATCAGAGGTCACTCTTCAGTTGCATTGACTCTCACACTACACAGACTGTTACACTCACACTGGACTTCAGTTCCCACAATACATTTCACTCTAATCACATGCTCACCTCTAACCAATCACGCTGCCTATTTAACACCCACTCAGTTCCTGTTTAAACTGCGAGTATTGTTTAGCGTACATCACAGTTATTGCTGATAGCTACTTTATGGAGCCAGTGCTAGTTTATTCTAGTCTTGCCTTGCCTGCTTTCCCCGTGTGAAGTTCTTTGCCTGTGTATTTTGGATTTATCCTCTGCCTGCTGTTTTCGGACTGTGTTTGCACATCGCCTGGACTATTGCTGTTTACCTGGATTATCTCTCTGCCTTGCCCTGTTGGATATTGTTCACCGATCGAAGACCCACGCTTGTTTACTGGACTGCTCTTGTGACTTGCCCATGATATACCTGTTGCCATTGTTTGACCCATGCTTGTTTCCTGACCACGCCTTTGTCAATAAAAAGCTCTGCATATGGATCCACATGCCTCTTGCCTCGTCGGCTCCGTTACAGAATACTCGGCCACACAAGGATCCAGCGGTTTTTCATGTGGATATTGGCCAAGTATGGACACTGCAAAACTGTTATTAACCCTTGAGCAGGGCTTATGATTGATCGAGGATTTTGTACAAGAATATTTAGATCTCGCATATTTTTCTGATCTGCTGGACTGTGTGCTCATAGACTTCTTTTGTGAGGGCATTAATCAGCCGCTCAAATCGCGACTAATCCGTGAGGGTCCCCGTTCATCTCTAAGTGTCTAAGACTGTTGGTTCAGCATTCACTGTGGGTGTCGCAGAGGGAGAACGCGACATCGCGTCCGTGCCGGTAATGGTAGCCGCGAGATTTAGTCAGCCACAATCTCCGGGACATTCGAGTTTACTGATCGCTACTCCGGTGATTCAACCCGCTCGTGAGATGGTGGCCACACTAGAGCACGAGCACAAAATGGCGGCAACAGCGGAGCCCGATCGCAAAATGACCGTCACAGTTGATCTTCATGAGTCAAGTCAAATCACTGCTGATCTTCATGAGTCAAGTCAAGCTACTGTTGATCGTCATGAGTCAAGCCAAGTCACAGTTGATCTTCATGAGCTAAGTCAAGTCACAGTTGAGCGTCATGAGTCAAGCCAAGTCACAGTTGATCTTCATGAGCCAAGTCAAGTCACAGCTGCTCTTCACGAGTCAAGTCAAGTCACGGCTGATCTTCACGAATCAAGTCACGTCTCGGCTGATCTTCTAGAGTCTCGTCACGTCTCAGCTGATCGTCCAGAGTCTCGTTACATCTCGGCTGATCGTCCAGGGTCTCGTCACGTCTCGGCTGATCGTCCAGAGTCTCATCACGTCTCGGCTGATCGTCCAGCGTCTCGTCACGTCTCAGCTGATCGTCCAGAGTCACGTCACGTCTCAGCTGATTGTCCAGAGTCACGTCACCGCTGATCGTCCAGAGTCACGTCACAGCTGATCGTCCAGAGTCCCGTCACGTCACCGCTGATCGTCCAGAGTCACGTCACGGCACCGCTGATCGCCCAGAGTCACGTCACGTTACCGCTGATTGTCCAGAGTCACGTCACATCACCGCTGATCGTCCAGAATCACGTCATGTCGCAGCTGATCGTTCAGAGTCAGGTCACCGCTGATCGTCCAGAGTCACGTCATGGCTGATCTTCCAGAATCATGTCACATCACAGCTGATCGTTCAGAGTCACGTCACGTCACAGCTGATCGTTCAGAGTCACGTCACCGCTTATCGTTCAGAGTCACGTCACGTCACCGCTGATCATCCAGAATCACGTCACGTCAATGCTGATCTTCCAGAATCACGTCACCGCTGATCGTCCAGAATCACGTCACGTCAATGCTGATCTTCCAGAATCACGTCACGTCACAGCTGATCGTTCAGAGTCTTGTCACGTCCTGTCTGTGGAACCCAGATCTTCAGGATCAGTTCTCCAGTATCACAGACTGGCATCCAGCGTGGAGGACCTACTGCTGGTGTCAGCTCGTGCAGCTGGTATCCCCAGACCAACGCTCTCAGCCCTTCCAGTTTTTGAACCGACTCCCTCGTCTGCAGTGCTTCCCATAATGGGAATTGCTTTATGGTGTGCCTGGGCCACATACACCACCGCCGAGTCTCCAGAGGTGGCGGCTTATGCTGCAGAATCTCCGGAAGCAGCAGTGTCTGCTGCGGTGTCTTCAGAGGCAATAATGCCCGCCGCAGTTTCCCCAGAGGTGGCGGCTTATGCTGCAGAACCTCATGAAATGGGGATGTCTGCTTCAGCTCCCTGCGCAGTGGTGGTGCCCAGCGATACACTCCCAGCCCATGAACCCTTGTCCTGTCTCGACCCAGCCGTAGAGGTTGTCTATAAGCTCTCGTCCTGTCCTGTCATGGCCAAGGAGGCCGTCTGTGAACTCTCGCTCAGTCCTGTCACAGCTAAGAAGGCCGTCTGTGAACTCTCGCCCTGTCCTGTCACGGCCAAGGAGGTCGTCTGTGAACTCTCGCCCTGTCCGGTCACGGCCAAGAAGGCCATCTGTGAACTCTCGTCCTGTCCTGTTATGGCCAAGGAGGCCAGCGATGAACCTTTAACCTGTTCGGAACCAGCCAAGGTGGCTGATTGTGAAATGTCTGTCCATCTAGTCTCAACTAATGTGTCTGATTTCGAACTGTCTGTCTTGCCTGCTTCTGTCAAGGAATCTAAACCTGAGCTGTCTGTCTGTCTAAATGCTGCTGTTGAGTCTGAATTTGGTCTATCTGTTGGTCCTGATTTAATCAGAGTCTGATGTTGAACCATCCATCTGTCCAGTTTCTATTAATGGGTCTGAGTGTGAATTGTCTGCCTATCCAGTTTCAGACTCTGAAATGTCTACCAGTCCAGCTTCAAATTTTGAACTGTCAATCTATCCCATAACAACCCATGAATTTGATTTTGAACTGTCTGTCTTGCCAGTTTCTGTCGCTGGGCTGTCTGCTTCAGCCTCTGTCAATGCCCTTGATTTTGAGCTATCTGCCAGTCCTATTCCAGTCAATGCATTTAGTTATGAACTGTCTGTCTGTCCAGTTACAGTCAAAGGACCCGATTATGAACTCTCCGTCTGTCCGGTTTCAATCAATGAGCCTGATTTGGAACTGTTTGCCTTCCCAGTTACAGTCAATACACCCGATTATGAACTATCTGCCCATTCGGTTGTCACCAGGAAAACTATTGATGAACTTTTTGTAGTCCCTGCCTCTGTCCTTGATGGCATAGATGCACTGTCTGTCTCTTGTGTCTCGGTTGTCCCAAGGCTCCAGGTCTCTGCCATGGGTCCCTGACCAGTCTGCTCCGCCGTAGTGGTCTTCTGTCCAGTTCTGGTGGCCTTCTGCTCCGCCGTGGTGGTCTTCTGTCCAGCTCTGGTGGTCTTCTGCTCCATTTGTTCTGCCCTGGTGGTGTTCTGCTCCGCCCTGGTGGGCTTCTGCTCCGTCTGCTCCGCCCTGGTGGGCTCTTGCTCCGTCTGCTCCACCCTGGTGGGCATCTGCTCCGCCATGAAGGACTTCTGCTCCGTCTGCTCAGCCCTGGTGGGCTCCAGTTCCGTCTGCTCCACCCTGGTTCTCTGCTCCGCCCTGGTGGGCTCCTGTTTTGTCTGCTCTGCCCTGGAGGGTTCCAGTTCCGTCTGCTACGACATGGTTCTCTGCCTCGCCAGTTCCGCCTGGGTGCCCTGCTCTGCTGGCTCTGCCTCAGTCCTCGGTTTCTCCACTTCCACGTGGACCTGGCCCTCCGTCCCTTCCCCTGTTCCGCCTCCGCTCCACTGCTCTCTTTGATTTTATTGAGGTAGAAGCGTCTGGGGTGGGGCTATGTTACGAATCCTGTGCCTGCCCTTCCGCTCACTCTCCATAAGAGGTCACTCCTCAGTTACATTGACACTCACACTACACAGACTGTTACACTCACACTGGACTTCAGTTCCCACAATGCATTTCACCCTAATCACATGCTCACCTGTAACCAATCACGCTGCCTATTTAACACCCACTCAGTTCCTGTTTAAACTGCCAAGTATTGTTTAGCGTATGTCACAGTTATTGCTGATAGCTACTTTACGAAGCCAGTGCTAGTTTATTCTAGTCTTGCCTTGCCTGTCTTCCCCGTGTGAAGTTCTTTGCCTGTGTATTTTGGATTTACCCTCTGTCTGCTGTTTTCGGACTGTGTTTGCGCATCGCCTAGACTATTGCTGTTTACCTGGATTATCTCTCTGGATATTGTTCGCCGATCGAAGACCCACGCTTGTTTACTGGACTGCTCTTGTGACTTGCCCATGATATACCTGTTGCCATTGTTTGACCCATGCTTGTTTCCTAACCACGCCTTTGTCAATAAAAGCTCTGCATATGGATTCCCACGCCTCTTGCTTCGTCGGCTCTGTTACAATTATTACTATTATTATTATTATTATTACTAATTATCGATACCGTTTTAGAAAAGCATTAAGGAACTTGCATTAAAACATACTCAACATATTCAACACTTGCAGCTGATCAGAGTGCTGAACTACAGAGTTTAATAACATAGCTGGCGCCGATAGCCTAGAGTAGAGTGTGTGCGCTTAACTGCTGTGGCTAATGGCTAATGCATCCCTTGGAAATGTCTGTCAAATCACTGAAAATGTTATTTTATAAAGCAGCTCGTCTTTCATCTTAAGTCACCTGGCGGGGAGGATACGGTGAGTTCAGATGTGTGATATAGTTCTCTAATTAAACGGAAGCCGTGTGTAGGAATATATCTGAGCTCCCGAAATACAGCGTGACGAAATTCACTGGAATATTTGCCTGGAATGGTAAATGTGGTTATTTCAGCGTGGATAGGCACAGATGTGAAACCCCGACATGTGTGTCAATCACCTCAAACAAGTCTTTTTTTTGTGCCGTTGTCTAAAGGGTAACGTGTGTAAGAGCGTTCAAATTTATAAAAGCTTTCACAGCACTTCAAAGCTCCTTGACCACTCTAGCTGTCTGTTCCGATGTAATAGACAGATAAAGGCAAACTGCACTCAGGACATTACGATTCAATTCGTGCGAGCGACCAAGCGGTCCCCGTTTTCCACAAAAACCAGCTGCAGCTTAAAAAAGAAGACAAAAGTGAGTCCAAATGTTAATGGTGAGCCACATGTTTCTTACTGGCTTATATGAAAATTGCTTGTGAAACTTGCTCGTATCTTGAACGGATACACGCTGAACGCCACATCTAGGCCCTTGCGACTATGAAGAGAGAATGTGCATATCAAAAAGCTTTCAGCAACCATGTGCTCTCTCAGGGGATGAGGGTTGAGAATGTATTATGAAAATTTAGAGGAATAAGAAAAGGATTCTTACCTGATTCTGGATCACCTGTGGAAAGAAAAAGTCAAAAATACAAAGTCAGAGGCACCGTTCCAGAACTTGGTTAAAAGATTACAGATGCATAAAACAGCAGCTCTACTCATTCTTTTATCTAGTCACATTTTTGGTCCTTACAGAAAGTAAATCACTAATATCTCAAGACAATCTAGACTTTGAACTGGCTTGCATGAGAATATGAATAACGGCATCTTAAAACAAGCTGGCGCTGTTATGGAGAGAGCACAAAGGGAAAAAAATGGGTTGAGTTAAAAATAAAGAAATTAAATCGTAATGGATTATGAGGTTCTATTCATCACACCAAAAATGAAAAAAGAAAACACATACTCTTACAGTATATAACAGTATAAATAGTTTTTCCCAATGACAGAATACCTACAGCGTAAGTTCTTTTAGTAAACACTGAAACATCACTAATTTACACAGCACATTACTCACATTGAAAGAAATCATTTTGCTCTGTTTGCAAACTATGTATACAAATGCACCACACTTCCACTGGCAGCCAAAGCGGCTGTAATTCTGAGGAAACCAGATGAATTTGTGCTAGTAGTGAGGGAGTGTGCAGGCGGCTCTATGGAACCTCCCTGAGTAAAAAAAAAAAAAAAGATTTGATCTGTTTTATGTCTTAAACAAACACTTCAAGTGTATAACCAATATTTTATCAGAGGAAAAGTAGGTCCGCCTTTTTTAGGTCCGCCTAAAATAATTATGTCTCCTCTAGTGCTCTGTGCACGTAAATGATATCAACCAGAACATCAAAAGAATTTGGCCAAAAGGAGAATTACAAAACAAACATATAAAACCGTGAGTTTCTGTGTTTTCTCTACAGGTGTGGCTTTGTATGTTGGTTTCAAATCTCAAAAGGTTGTCTTCCAAATCTATTCAAACTAAAATCCCTATATCATAATAGTTTTTGTAATGGCTATTTGGGTAACAAATGAACACAGTACAACCACACTGGCATGCATTCAAATGTGGGTCGACTATAACGATGGTAGATTTTGGCTGAAAGATTGACAGGGTCAAAAACAAGTGTGTCAGGTCAGGACTGGCTTGTCACATGAGTTTTATATTTTCTATTATCCAGTCAAATACAGTTTTGGTTTGCCAAATCAATTGTTGATAACACCACTTAAAGCCTTTATATATAATGCATTATAAAAGTAGTTTTAATGCATTAATTACACCTTGTAAATCATGAGCTCATAGTATGATCTCATGAATAACTGTAACCACAGTTATAATACATTATAATACACTCTTAAAAATAAAGGTGCTTCAAAAGGTTCTTCAAGCGATGCCATAGAAGAACCATTTTTGGTTCCACAAAGAACCATTCAGTCAAAGGTTCTTTAAAGAACCATCTCTTTCTTACCTTTTTATAATATGAAGAACCTTCTTTCACCACAAAGAATCTTTTGTGAAATTGAAAGGTTCTTCAGATGTTAAAGGTTCTTTATGGAACCATTTAGACAAAAAGGTTCTTCTATGGCATCGTGAAGCACCTTTATTTTTAAGAGTGTACTTATCTTTTCATTGTTACACCTTTAGAAAGTATAATGCATTTAAACACATAACAAACAAACCTTCAAATATTATAATGCATTTTAACTTTGGTTACAATTAGTTATCCACCTACATTATGAATATATTTATAATTCATTACACATAAGGGCTTTAAGTAAAGTGTTAGCCAACTGTTTTAGTGTAATTTTTCCAATTCTTTCTGCTTAATGAATAGTTCTGTGATTCATGACTGTATTTTATCTTTCAAAAAAAAAAAAAAACCTTTTCAAATCATTATCAATAAATTGCAAGTGCCCACTGTGAAAACTAAAGTCATATTATGTAACAAAATGCAAAGCTATGCAAGTTACATGAACTAGAATGAAAATATGTGAAAGCCGCCATTTCTAATACATCTAATTTCATACTGATTCCAGCAGAACATGTTTGTCAGACACACAATTTCTCCATCAATGTACAAGATCCATGATTTCATGACAGTTCATCTGATGGTAATGAACTGACTTAGCATTTGCAAAATAAAAAAAAATAAAAAAATAAATAAATAAATAAATAAAATAAAATAAAATAAAATAAAATAAAATAAAATAAAATAAAATAAAATAAAATAAAATAAAAAATATCTGTTTGTATTTCTATCAGTGACTACAGCAGTTCTCTCAGCAGGTCAGAGGCCCTGTGGTTTACTCGCTCTCTGAGATTATATACCTCTACAGTAAATGATTCTTAAGGCCTGGAAAAAAAATAATCTTTAGCACCGCTCATTTCATGTTCCTGTTGTTAAACTAAAGGGGAACTCACGGCAGAGATAGGGACAGTACAACATACTGTATCAAGGCTCCAAAATGCCAAGATCAATGCAAATATACATTAAACAGCCTTTGAATAATGTGTTAAAGCTGTCTCAGTAAAAGCTACGAGCTGTTGTTAACGTATGTAATTACAAACATGCTTTTAGTAAATGTCACATTTTCCCTACTCCATATGAGCGTCTGCCTCAGCTGGAGTCATGGGAAATGATGAATGTACTCACTCTCTAAGTCCAGCTGGCAACAACAGGCAAAGTGCTGCCAAGATTAGCCATCGCAAAGAGAGCAGTCTTGTTGTTAAACAAGTACATTTGCCACCTGAAGCAGACATTCATCATTTAACGGTTTGTCGGTAGTCTGTGTCTTTACAAATATTATGGTTAGGAAAGTGCGATAATATATAAGTAACACAAAATATATATTAAATAAAATACAGTCAGGGATAACATGCTGCCAGACATATGTAGACAGCTTTATTTAAAATAAAAAATAAAATAAAATAAAATAAAATAAAATAAAATAAAATAATAATTACTTCTGAATTACTGAAGTTTGTGGACATTTGTTAACACTGTATGAAATGATTTTGTTGTGTATTGCAGCAGTAAATATAGAGAGATTCTGGTGGTAAAATGGACAGAAATTGTGCCCCTTTTATTTCTTTGGTGTTCAAGGTTTCAATTATGCGATCCTCAGGTGTGAAGAAAGTATTTTTCAAATGTCACTAGGATGAAACAGTTCTGCAAGGAAGAGTGGGTCGCAAAAATCCTCTGCAGTAGTATGAAACGCTTATAAATAAATACAGGAACTGTTGCAGTTATTGCTGCTAATGGGAGTGTAACTAGTCATTGACTCTAAAGGGGCAATCTCTTTTTCCCACAGGGACACTGGTTGTTACATAACTTTAATAAAAACATGAAATATGTATCTATTTTTTTTAGGTTTTTGGTTGAAAATCTGATGACATTTAATGTAAAACTATGCAAATAAACAGAAAATAAGTCAAGGGACAAACACGTAAGGGCTTTTCACATGTGAAGTAGTTAACCCTGGGTCATTCTACACCCTGGGTAAATGGAATCCTGGGTTTCACACTGCTTTTAATTTACCCGGGGTTAACAATTAATCCTGAGTATCCATAAACTGACGTTTCACACTTTACATTTCTAAACCCCCCCCCGTTAACGCTCTTATTTCCAGTGTCAGTGTCACTGAGTGGACAAATGCAGAATGTGACCTGTTTACATAAGGCTCTATGACTGTGCATTCTCATGTTATACTCTATATTGCAGACTGTACTATCAATTTTTTCCTGAACTGACTTTTCGGTGAACTATAAAAGGTACTTATAATTAGATACATACTAGATACAAATACAAAGGTACATACTCTTTCATACTAAAACGTATTTTTACATACTGTACTTCTAGTTAAAAGCAAGGTTTAGAACGTCGATAAGCTGGGGTTAAAGTAATGGTACTCTTGTGAACGTGTGACTAAGACTGACACGGAAGAGAAGAAACCATTGAATAAAGTTATTTTAGTTTTCTTTGCGCACAAAAAGTATCCTCGTAGATTCATAAAATTAAGGTTGAACCGCTGATGCCACTTAGACTATTTTAGCAATGTCCTTACTAATTTTATGGACCTTGAGCGTGTCAGTTGCGTTGCTGTTTATTCAGGGTCACAAAGCGCTCAGATTTCATCAAGAATATCTTAATTTGTGTTCCAAAGATGAACGAAGGTCTTACGGGTTTGGAACGACATGAGGGTGAGCATTTTTGGTTGAACTATTCCTTTCAGCGCCCTGTATTGCAGTGTGCCCATACAGTCATGGCCAAAAATATCGGCACCCTTGGTAAATATGATCAAAGAAGGCTGTGGAAATTAATCTGCATTGTTAACCCTCTGGGGTCGACAAACGCGGATACGCGTTTTGTGGCAGATTTTCCTGATAAGGCCGAAATGAGCTTGAATTACTCTTGAATTCTTTAAATGAAGTAAGTCTTATCAAAAACTTCTGTGATAAAGTAATCCGTATGAAACCAACACGATGTTCAGTCTTTCCCCTCTAACTCATTATCTTTAATGCGATCCCGCCCCCTCGCGGATAGCGCCGTTCATATGTAAATATCCACGTGAGACACGTGCGCATGGAAACGCCCAACATAAACAAAGCGCGAGGAGATCATTCATCGCGGCTACTGTTCTGCAAGAAGACCCGCTGAGTAAAGGCTGGATTTCCCTCAAAAGAAGAGTAATATTTCATCCAGAAGAGAAGATCAATCTGACAAGTAAGTAATGTTTCTTTTTTTTGTATTAGTTAACGTGTTATTGTGACATAAACTTGAACACATTACTAGTTGGGTTTTTCCCAAACTACAACATGATGAATGCTAAGCATCTAAGAATGTTTAGACCATGTTTATTATTAATAATCTGTTCACAAATATATTTTAATAGCGTGCTAAACGATAACAATTAATTCTCAAATATAAAATATCCTTTTTTATAGTACAAAGTACATCCTTTTATAGTACAAAGCATGCGTGACTCTATGGCTACAGAATCATATCTTAGGCAACTATAAAATCATACATGATGTTCAGGATGGCTATATGACTACAAAATCATAGTTGAGTTTTTCCCAAACTATAATGCCAGACTACAATGTTTTAAATTGAGTAAAACATTTTGAATATGAAAGACAATTCATTGTATTTAAATTTCTTACCGCGCGATGATGTTTTCATGCTCTATATAAAACAATAAAAGTAATATGAGAGTACACTGTAACATGATGAATACTACGAGTCTATGTATGTTTAGAACATGTTTATTATTAATAGCCTACTCTGTTCAAAAATAGATTTTAATAATGTGCTAAACAATAATAATTAGTTTCTCAGATATAAAATGTTTTTGTTTTTATGATAGTACAAAGCATGCGTGAGTCTATGGCTACATATATACAGATGCTCGTGGTATTAACATGCTCACAAATGTTTTTTTTTATTTTTTATTTTGGTTGTTTGTATTTTATTGAATCAGATACCTGCACCACAGATGAATCCTGCTGACTTTCAATCTCTTCAAACTGTTTTCCTCTGAGAGCGCTGTACCAACATCAGATTTTCAACTACACTGATATTCTATGGTAAAACAAGCTCCTTGACTACTGATTATGTTTTTTTCTTCTTGAATCCATGGAAAGAAGCAGAAACACTTAAATAAAACAAGTAAATATCAGGTATTATTTACTTGTTTCACTTGTTGAACAGAATCTGTTGCAGAAATGACTCAAAGTCTGTTCACATCTCTGTGGTTAGATCAGTGTGCACAATAATGTGTCTTTGACCTTCATTATGTATGTTTTGATTATACAGTGTTGTAAATAAAATACAAATAATTAAAAAAAAAATTTTCAGTCCCCTCACATTCTGTCTTACCTGCCTCAAAGTCACAGTCACACTGATGGGCCATTAAGGGAGGGCCCTTTGTCTCTCAGGGGAGAATCACTTAATATTCAAGGACATTGCGACGCCCTCGCATATAGGCTTTCGATCACAAAACATGTCTTTAAAAATTTAAATCAATATATTGTTTTCTGTGAGTGAGTAAACAAGCTGATTTTCACATAATTTTGAAGCAAAAACTCTAGGCTACAAGATCCAGTTCTCAAAAGTCTTGTAAACAGATGTTCTGTATGTGTTTTATGGCCTTATTTCAGTGACTTCAAAATTTTAGTTTTGAAGTCACTGAAACCACGCATAAACGTTGCTTTCTCAAAAACACAATCATGTACATAAATGCTGCTAACATATTATTATAGCCCAGTTTGTGCTGTTTACAGTGTTATTAGACTTTAGCCATTTACATTTTTATAAGTAACTGAAAAAAGCACAAATGTCAGGGCATGGCGAAACTTCTCCAGGCCCCCAAAACACCCTCAGACCCCAGAGGGTTAATCCTTTTGATATTTTATTTTAAAAATTCTCAAAAATCTAACCTTTCATTGGATAATAAGAATTTAAAATGGGGGGGGGGATATCATTATGAAAAATGTTTTTCTCAAATACACGTTGGACACAATTATTGGCACCCCTAGAAATTCTTATGAGTAAAATATCTCTGAAGTATATTCCCATTCATATTCACAATTTTGAGCACTCCAGGGTGATTATGAACATGAAATTATCCAGCCATGGCTTCCTGTTTCACAGAAATATAAATAGGAGGGAAAACAAAGCCCAAATTCCCTTAATCATCCATCACAATGAGAAAAACCAAAAAATATATTTCTGATGTGCAGCAAAAGATAATTGAGCTTCACAAATTAGTGAAGTGGCTTTAAAAAAAGAGCTAGAGCAGTGAAAATCCCCATTTCCATCATCAGGGCAATAATTAAGAATTTCCAATCAACATAAAATGTTCCGAAACTGCCTGGAAGAGGACGTGTGTCTATATCGTCCTAATGCACGGTGAGAAGGAGAGTTTGAGTGGCTAAAGACTCTCCAAGGACCACAGCTGGAGAACTGCAGAAAATAGTTGAGTCTCGGGGTCAGAAAACCTTTTAAAAAATGGTCAAACAGCACCTACATCAGCACATGTTGTTTGGGAGGGTTTCAAGAAAAATTCTCCTAGCTCATCCAAAAACAAACTCCAGCATATTCAGTTATATTCAAATGGGACTGGCTTCTATGGTCAGATGAAACAAAAAAAAAAAAAAAAAGAGCTTTTTAGCAGCAAACACTCAAGATGAGTTTAGTGAACACAGGGATAAAAAGTACCCCATGTGTACCATGAAATATACTGCTGTATTTTTGATGTTATGGGCCTATATTTCTGCTGGAGGTCCTGGACATCTTGTTTAGACACATGGCATCATGGATTCTATCAAATACCAACAGATAAAAAAATCAATAAGTGACTGACTCTGTTAGAAATCTTATAATGGGCCATGTCTGGATCTTCCAACTGTACAATAATCCAAACACAAACCTCAAAAACAACACAAAAATGGGTCACTGAGCACAAAACCAAGCTTCTTCTATGGCCATTCCAGTCCTCTGACCTGAACCCTACAGAAAATGAGTGGGGTGAACTGAAGAGAAGAAGCACCAACACGGAGCTGGGAATCTAAAGGGTCTGGAGTGATTCTGGATGAAGGAATGGTCTCCGATCTCTTGTCAGGTGTTCTCTAACCTCATCAGGCATTATAGGAGAAAATTTAGAGCTGTTAAACTGGCAAATGGAGGTTTCAAAAAGTATTGAATAAAAGGGTGCCGTTAATTGTGGCCAATGTGTATTAGAGAAAAACATTTATTTCATAATGATATCCCCCCCCCCCCCCCCCCCCCCCCATTTTAAATTCTTATTATCAAATGAAAGGTTAGATTTTTGTGATTTTTTTTTTAATAAGATCAAAAGGATTAACAATGCAGATTAATTTTCACAGCCGCCTTTGTTCATATTTACCGAGGGTAGCGATATTTTTGGCCATGACTGTACATACTGTACACAAACTCTTTCTTGGTCACTTTTAATCGCAATCGCAAAGTTTAATCGCAACATATGATCATTGCAGTTAATAGTGTTAACCGTATGTTTGATTACATGTTAATTTGTAACTAACTGCATGATTCTTACTGTACATTTCTGCCATAGTCACCACTAATACCCTACTCCTAAATATAATGTAGAAACTTAAAATTTTCTGTGAAGCTGCTTTGCAAGGATTGGTATCGTGAAAAGCGCTATACAAATAAACTTGAATTGAATTTTCAAATAATTACACAAGTCCTTTGTTCTTGCTTCCACTGAAGCACAAGATGCTCTTTAGATCATTCTCAAATCATGCTGAACATCATGATCATCGGGTTTTACATAAACTCCTGGAGTTCATGCAGTTTGAGTCCTGCTGTCTTCAGAGCAAAAGGGGGCATGTACTAAATAAATTAAAACTCATGTTAATATTTTACTTCAGCTTTCACTCCAAATGTAATGCTGCAAATATAATTTGTAATGATATAAAACATCATTTTCACTAGTGGTCTTGAATATCTGTTCAGTATACAGTTAAGATATACATCTCTGCTATGGGAGAGGCAAAACATACTTTTATCTTTTCAGAAGAATGAAAGCCATCTGAAAACTTTTAACAGACATTTTTGTCAACATCGACAACAGAAAGTTAACGAAAAAAAGCAAAAGAAGAGCTAAAGCCTAACCACTAGCTGACAAATGTGTTTTCAAATAAAAGCTCTCCACACTGTTGCCTGTCATGAGGGCGGGTGCAAGGCTCTCGCTGAAGGTGACATTTTGCTGCGCTGAATTAGAAATATTTTGATTGAAGAGATGGGAACTCAACATAGAGTATCTGGAGTTGAATCAAGGCAGTGCAATGAATTCAGGCAAAGTAAACATCATTGGGACGTTGTTACAACCATGACACATTACTGTTTACCAAAACATTTTCTTTCCAATTAGCAGCTTGCGCTCATTACTCTAGTTTTGGATGAATAGGCACATTGAATAAGGTTACGGCAGTATCGTGCAGGGAAGTTTCACAAGTGATGAAAGAAAAGCTGTGAAAAAAAAAAAAAAAACATTTTCCATCTGTTCATGTTTCTGTTGTATAGACCTTTGATAGTGCTAGAGCCCCCCATCCCTCCCCTCAAGACAAATGACTTGTTATTTGAGGACATCAATCTTTTCATTTATCAAAACGTATTAGTACATAATTCTTTCCAGGAAAAATAATGTTGTGTGATAATGTAGCTCATACCAAACATTATTAAGGGGAAAGGCAAGAAATTGTTCTCTCAGTCTGATATTGTCTCAAATTGATATTGTGAAAAAGAAAGACTATTTTATTAGAGAATGCTGTAAGTAAAGCATAATGCACAGTCATTCTAAAAAGGTAGTTTTAGGATCATGTCAATTATCCGACTTATTACTTGGAAAATAACAAAATAAAATAAAATAAAATAAAATAAAATAAAATAAAAGTAACTGGAAATTCTACGCAAGTTCTCTAAAATGTAAGTTATACTCAATATTAACTTAGAGTGTCAGCAGGGCTGAATCACAGTCATACTGATATATGTAACAACAGCACAATTGTGACGTTCATTAAAGGGATAGTTCACCCAAAAATGAAAATTCTGTCATTAATTACTCACCCTCATGTCGTTCCAAACCTGTAAGACCTTCGTTCATCTTCTGAACACAAATCAAGATATTTTTGGTGAAATCTGAGAGCTTTCTGACCCTGCATAGACAGCAATGCAACTACCACGTTCAAGGCCCAGAAAGGTAGTAAAGACATCGTTAAAAGAGTCCATGTGACATCAAGCGTTCAACCACAATTTTATGAAGCTACAGAAATACTTTTTGTGTGCAAAGAAACCAGTTAAGAGAAATGAACTAATGAGAGATGGACGTTCCACGTCAGAATGCCAGCTCTTGCTTCAATATGCAAGCATCATGGTCCTCTCGTGAATGCATGCAGAGACTGACACAGAACACAAGAAATTGTTGAATAAAGTCATTATTTTTGTTTTCTTTGTGCACAAAAATATTCTTGTAGCTTCATAAAATTACTTCATAAAAACTGCTGAACTACTGATGTCACATGGATTATTTTAACAATGTCCTTCCTACCTTTCTGCCTTGAACGTGGTTGTTTCGTTGCTGTCTATTCAGGACCAGAAACCTCTTGGATTTCATCAAAAATATCTTAATTTGTGTTCCAAAGATGAACAAAGGTCTTACGTGTTTGGAACGTCATGAGAGTAAGTAATTAATGACAGAATTTAAATTTTTGGGTGAACTATCCCTTTAATTATTAATGTTTTTTTTTTTTCCCGTAAACAGCTAGAGTAGTTTCAAATGTTTGTGTGGGAGCAAAACATATCAGGACCGACATCCAAATTCTCTCCAGTTTTGTAGTCAATATGAGACCCCAGCAAATGTGACCAAAATAAAAAGTCCCTTTTTCTCCAACTGATCAATCTCTCAGCGTTTGATCTGCGAGCACAGCCAGAGGCCGAGCTGAGAAAAATGAGCCTGTATCCCTTCAGCAGCAGTCTGGGCTGCATTAGTTTCTCTGTGTAGAGCTGAAGCTCAAAAGACAAAGGCTGGAAGCAAAGACGCGTGCTGGGTCATCTGCTACTTTCGTTCTTAACTTCTGATTTATGGGCTTATTTTTTTCCCTTGCTTTAAATGGTTAAAGGCGCAACGTAAATAAAGTCTGCTGAAGACTACTGTCCCGCATCCTTGCTAGTAATTAAGGTCACTCATTAGTACCTAATAATTAACAAGCTGGGTCGAATTCCCCCCACCCACACTGTAATTAAAAGTCTCTATTACACTTCAGAGCCCACAGGGGCAGAGTCTTCTTTCTCTGCTGTCTCTAGTCTTGACCTCAGCTGACTCTGAGGCCAAGGAAACCATATAATCCTTTAGAAAAAAAGAAAAGCTGTACAGTACGTCTGAATAATATAAAAGACCTGAGTGACTTGGGGTCAAATTACTCCAGGTGGGCAGACAGCATGCTTTTGAGAGAAGCTCAAACTGCCATCCAACTGTTCTGTTCAAAAACATATTAAACTGCCTATGTAGGTAGCATTTTAAGGTACAGTGCTCCAAAAGGTAGGCAGCATAATGATTCTGATGTCATATACTAAGGGAGAATAGCATGTATTCTTCTCAATGCAGGCTGGGATTTCTTATATTTAAATATATAAATTAAACATTTAAATTAAAATTTGTGTGCACCAAGTATATTTTTGCTTATTAGAGAAGCTTGTCAGTAGCTTAGCAACAAGCTAACACCAAACTCTACTGGAATCAATTGTGAGTCATGTCTCCAGAGTGCCATTCGTGTGGCATGCTGAGTTGCTGCCTGCGCGGAGAGTTCCAAGTCAGTCACTTATGAGGATCCATTATGGTTAGGATGCTGCCTTGGAAGGCAGCTGTTTATGTAGGCATTAGGCAGCGAGGCAGCTCACTAGGTTTTGGAAGAAGGCCAATTTAATCCTTAAAAATCAGGAGAATAAACAAACACGATGCATTACAGCATGTTAGTGTTTGTTTGCAGTCTCCAGATTACAAACTCAAATACTGAAAATAATCATAACCGACTTGACTGGAAAGCTAGAGAAAAAAATCCTTCATTAATATTATATATCTTCATTAATATTATAAATTAATGTAGTTTATGCTTTGAAATTATACCATACCGACATGGAAATAAAGTTGTGAAATACCACATAGATCTGAAATATATTTTTCTTTCTAAAATTTATATACTGTTCAAATGTTTGAGGTCAGTAATATGTTGTTTTATGTTTTTGAATGAAGTCTCTTATGCTCAGCAAGGCTGCATTTATTTGATCAAATATAAAGTAAAACGGTAATATTGTGAAAAAAATTTACACTTTTTCTAATTACAAGTTTTCTATTTTAATATATTTTGTCTTCAGTGTCACATGATCCTTCAGAAATCATTCTAATATGCTGATTTGGTGCTCAAGAAACATTTCTTATTATTACAACAGCTAAAAACGGTTGAGATGCTTAATTTTTTTTTTTTTTTCGGGATTCTTTGGTGAATAGAAAGTTCAAAATTACAGCATTTATTTGAAACAAAATCTTTTGTAACATTATACATGTCTTTGCAGTCATTTTCTATCCATTTAATGCATCCTTGCTGAATAAAGCAACAATTTCTTTCTTTAAAAAATATTTTAATGACTTTTATTTAATGATAGATTTTATACTTTCTTCATATATGTGTGTGTGTTTGTATATCACATGGGACATTTGTGATATTTTGATGAAGACATACATCCTCATATGAGCTTCATGAACCAATCATTAGCAAATCCTGCAACTAGCGAACCCTGCTTATCTCACACAGGCCTGTAATCACATGAACTAATTAAGATTGACAGGTCAGTAAGGGAATCAAGGAATCAAGCTGCCTTCTGTTATTGCAGCAGACAGGGAGTGTGCTCTGCCTAAACGTGTTAGATAAATATGACTGACTGAAGTGTTTTTGCATTTCAAGCAGCGGCACGGTAGACTACTCATAAAAAATAATTGCAGTTTTAAAGCTTAGCCTGACTACAGTGCAATTCAGCGAGCATGCAGATAAAAGAATGTGAAGTGTATAATAGATAGTGTAATGACAGTTATCAGCCGCCACAATGAGTCGCTTCAGCTGAAAGAAGAAGCAAGAAACATTTCAAACTGGTACATTATTTGCATTTCAAGTACACACCCGTAATAACGAAAGAAAGAAAGAAATCTGGACATATTTGAAATAAAACACACATTCAATCGGCAGCTTTCAGTCAAAACCTCTCATTTTTTTTTAATAAAGCCAAACAGCTAGAATGACAGCAGAGCTCTGGCTCTGTGCATTCTGGGTACGGTTTGTGACCGCACGACACCAGGACTAAAACAAACATGTGAGGGAGAGCATAAGAGCGTTACCTGCTGCAGGAGTGGCCATCAGAGGAGCTGCTCCTGGGGCTGGGCCAGTGGACAGGACAGGGGTGAGGAGAGGCACATGGAGAACACACAGATAGCAGAGAATGAAAGGGCACAGAAACCAACAGGACAAAGAAATGGAAGGAAAATAAGGTAGATCAAATGAGTTGTGGAAGCAAGGGTTAGGTACAAAAAGGGGGGAATCGAAAAAGAAAAAGAAAAAGAAAAAGAAAAAGGAAAAGGAAACGGGAGAGGCCCCATACCTTGGCTCTTTAACGTCAGGTGCGCCAGACCTTGAAGGAAAAAACAGGAAAAAGAAAAAAAAGAAATAAGAGGGTCATAAAAAAGGCACGGGCGGAAACGAAAAGCATTGTCACAACGTTTGACTGCAGTTTGTGACAGACATCCTGAGGCAAACACGGATGCCAAATTTAAAGGAAACCAAAGGGGAGGGAAAAAAGGAGGAAGGTAAAATAAAACACACACTTCTTCAAGGGAGGGCAGTAAGAGGTGTTGAGGGGGAAAGAAAGAAAGGGAGGGAGGGAAGGGAAGGGAAAGGGTGAGGAAAAAAGCATTTCAATTGGCACAAGTGCCAAAATGGCACTTGCTCACAAAAAAAATGCTTTTTCTCCTAATGGAGCACATATTTAGTGTTTGGCAGATAACATTCCTTAGATCATACGCTTCTATGCTATAGCAGTTACACCCATAAATGTTGCATTCGAAAGCCACAGACTCATAAAATAGCAAAGAGACATCAGAAAGCAGTGGGGAAATGTCTCATAAAAAGCAGCGGGGACCAAGATAAATTCTGCCAAATGCACAGAGGCAAGCCGTCCCAGACGGTCTATCGTCTTACTAACAGACAAAAGCCTGCGAGTTGATTTCGCCGCTGTAATAATGTATGCAGCTTGACAGCTCAATACCAATCAATTACACACACCGATGCATGAGCCATTATCCGGCAGTTTGCGTTCTGTAATCACGATGCAGTGGTTGCTGTTTACTCCGACTAATGCGACCGAGAGTCGTAGAGAAACGCAGAAGACAATCAGGAGGAATTGTTATGCAAATCCAGATGAGAGCCAACCAAAATCGAGGGGTCAAGCCAGTGAGGAGATTCTGTTTTACATCAAATGCCGTAAACAAACTGGAAAGCAAAAGTACACAACCGAGATCACAAAAAATAACTCATCAGCTGGGAGCTTCGTAAAAAATCCACATTAACTCCATTTACGCCTTTACGCGCTTATTCCGTGTTGTGAGGAATATGATTACCTTCAGAGGAACGCCGCATGTTAGCTGTGAATGCTCTCTGGTGAACTGAACCGCATTCAAGTCGATATTTAATTGAAAAGGGAGAATGTTTCCTTCAAATTCCAAATGCACCTCCAAGGAAACGCATGGCAAAAACAATCCCGGATTTAAAAGACCGGGCCTGCTTGAGGCTCTCATCGCCTATGCGTTTCATTT